>CAMTDV010000008.1:45051617-45651617 GCA_947069175.1 Scalesia atractyloides
TTGTGGTATGTTGATAGTGGCTACTCCAGGCACATGACGGGGGATGCGAGGTTGTTGACTGAGTTTGAGAATATAGATGGTGGCTATGTGAATTTTGCAGGTGCTAAAGGATGGCACATTACAAGTCGAGGAAAAGTGACTAACGGGAAGATTACACTGGACAAAGTGAACTATGTTGAGCAGCTGATGCACAATCTGATGAGTGTGTCTCAAGTTTGTGACAAGGGTCACTCGGTCCACTTGACTAAGTCTGAACCTTTGGTTTTGAAACCTGGTTTGGTGATACCGGATGATTGGATAGTAATGAGAGCGCCAAGGAGAAATGACACTTATGTCATGGACATGGGTGCTAAGGATTCTTCCACTGTGGTGGCTTGTTTACTATTAATAGCATCTGAGGCTGAGTCATTGTTGTGGCACAGACGCATAGCCCACATCCACTATCGAAAAATGAACTATATTATTAAAAACAATTTAGTGGAAGTGGTGCCAGTGCAGAAGTTTCACGTGGAAGATAAATGTATTCCATGTCAAAATGGAAAAAAACATAAGAAACCTCACAAATCTAAAATAGTGAATTCCATAGATACCCCTTATGAATTACTTCATATGGATCTATTCGGTCCGGTGAACGTAAGGAGCATAGGTGGAAAGTACTATTGTTTAGCTGTCACAAATGATTACTCACGTTATTCATGGGTTTTCTTTTTAGGTACAAAAGATGAGAGAGCGGAGATGCTGATAGATCTTTTTACAAAATTGGAGAATGTCCACGATGCACGGATCAAGAGGATATGGTGTGATAATGGCATGGAGTTCAAGAATCAGATTCTTGATCTCTATTGTCTTCGCAAGGGAATTGAACATCGATATTCTGCTCCTTATACACCTCAACAGAATGGAGTCGCTGAGAGGAAAAACAGGACGTTGATTGATGCTGCAAGGACTATGCTTTCTGATTCAAAGCTTCCAGTTCTTTTCTAGGGAGAAGCTGTGAACACAGCTTGTTATGTCCTGAACAAAGTTTTGACGGTTAAACGGTTAAACAAAACATGTCACGAACTATTGTTTAACCGAAAACCAAACTTAAAAGGCTTTGAACCATTTGGATTACCCTTCACTGTTATGCGAAACAAAGATAAGCAAAAATTCGGTGAGGTAGCTGATGAGGGTTACTTTCTAGGCTGTATGCCTGGAACACCGAATAAAAGTGTTTTAATCTAAAAACTGGTAAAATTGAGGTGGTGTTTAACATGGAAATCACTAATTATTCACCTCAACAATCAACGAGTGGTCCTTCAATATTATATGATTATGACAATGTTTTTAAATCATTTAATATTCCTGATTTTTCCGATGTAGATGAGTCTCAAGTGATCCAATCTGTGATCAGTGAAGATGGAGAGTGTGACTTCATGCCTAGATTGAGTATATCCATGACAGATGCTCCAGAAGCTTCTTCTAGTGCAGCTCCACAGGACTCCGGTGATAGTGAGTTTGAACCTATTCAGGGGGGGGACTTCACTAATCCGTTTGCTAATACTAACAATCAGGGGGAGATTGGATCGAATCTGGGAGATAATCTGGTTGTTGACACCATTGCTACCACATGTGTACACAGAGATCATCCAGTTGAAAACATCATAGGTGATGCTGCAGCAGGTGTTCAGATAAGAAGAGGTGTGATAGAAGGTTCCTGTTTATTTACTTCGATTCAGAAGACTAGAATGGTAAATGAGTGTTTGTATAGTTGCTTTATTGCCCAATAGGAGCTGAAAAATGTTCATATGGCTTTAAATGATAATTGTTGGGTTGAAGCTATGCAAGAGGAACTAGCTAATTTCATGAAGTTGAAAGTTTGGGAGCTAGTTGACTTGCCTAAAGGAGAGAAGGAAATAGGCACCAAGTCGATGTTTAAGTGCAAGAAAGACAACCGAGGGATCATAATAAGAAATAAGGCTCAGTTGGTGCTAAAAGGGTTCAATCAGCAAGAAGGGATTAATTACAATGAAGTGTTTGCACCAGTAGCAAGGATGGAAGCAATTTGTTTGTTCCTAGCTTTTGCTTCATTCAAGGGCTACAAAGTTTTCCAACTTGACGTGAAGAGTGCGTTTCTTTACGAGAAAGTCCAAGAAGTGGTGTATGTCTCACAACCAGATGGGTTTACTGATCCAGATTATCCAGATCGAATCTATCGACTTGATAAGGCATTGCATGGATTACATTAGGCACCTAAGGCGTGGTATGAGACACTATTAGCACATTTGTTAAATAACGGTTTTGAAAGAGGTCAGATTGAAAGTACACTTTTCATTAAAAGGAAGAAGGAAGACTTTCTGTTGGTACAGGTATACGTTGATGACATCATTTTTGGGTCATCTGATGAGAATGTGTGTCATGATTTCGAGGAGGTAATGAAGAGCAAGTTTGTAATGAGTGCGATGGGTGAACTGTCCTACTTTTTGGGTTTACAAGTTGAATAGAAGGAGGATGGGATGTTTATACATCAGACGAAGTATGTTTATGACATTTTGTCTCGTTTCAAAATGGAAGATTGTGCTACTTTCAATACACCTATCCGTGAGAATTACAATCTTGGTCCAGATCATGAGAGTGTGGAGGATGTTAATCCAACTCAATATAGGGCAATGATTGGTTCTCTGATGTACTTGACTGCTTCTAGACCAGAATCATGTTCGCGGTGTGTCTTTGTGCCAGATATCAAGCGAATCCAAAAGAGTCCCACATGAAAGCGGTGAAGCGAATTCTTTGTTACTTGAAAGGGAAACCTAAACTTGGGTTATGGTATGTATCCAGCTGCTAGTGATTTGTAGTTTGTTGCTTTCATTGATTGGGACTTTGGAAGATGCAAAGCAACAAGGAAGTCTACCACAGGTGGTTGTCAGTTCTTAGGAAGGAGGCTTGTTTCTTGGCAATGCAAGAAGCAGTCTTGAGTGTCTACCTCGACTTGTGAAGCTGAATATATTGTTGGGGGTAGCTGTTGCTCTCAGGTTCTCTAGATCCAACAGCAGATGCACGATTACGGTTTGAATTTCACTCGTACTCCTATTATGATAGATAATAATGCCACTATCTTAATCACCAACAATCCCGTAAAACACAATCGCACAAAACATATTGACATTCGTCATCATTTTATAAGGGATTGTGCTGAAAAGAAATTAATTGAACTGCATCGAGTCGACACACTAGATAACCTGGCAGATCTTTACACAAAAGCTTTTGACAGGGCTCGTTTTGAACATTTAGTCGAACTCAACGGTATGAGGAATCCTGAATAACCAGTTTTCAAAAATTTCCGTAAATAAATTTACTGCTTTTTAATAATCAAAAACATAAAAAAATTAGAAAATCAAAAATGAGTTTTTCATTGTGGGGAACAGAAGAAATGATAGTACATCAGCAAGTTAGATTGTCACACTAATATTTAAAATTAAATTTCTTAAGTGTGATAGCCGTTTCATCATATGATGTACCAGTAGGCAAAAAGGACGAAATAATCAACTTACCATGTGATACAAATCTAACAAACTGTGTAGGAGTGGGTAACATATCAGTGGCGTATGGTTTTATAACCTTAAATCTTGCATTGATAGACTGCCAAAGTCTGAAGTTTTAGGTCTTTATATCTTTATTTCATCTGGGGTATTAAGGTTGTCTTTCTGCTGCATCCAGATATATGCTGAGCTAGGCAAAACCAGGATATCTTAAAAGAGCTAAAATGCCAAATCCCAAAAATTGAAGAAGCTCCCCTAGAGAGTCATTCAAATGTGCAAATTGCATTAATCATACAAACAATTTGGTATTTTTCCTAACCCTCGTTGGATATTGGTCTCTTTGATGTACGGAAGTATTGACCTGATCACCAATTATCTAACGTTGTAACTAAAAAATGATGAATTTCGGTATACTCACCTACTGCGAGGAATCTTTGTGCATACCTTGATCATGGGGGTATGTCCTCAAGTGGGACACACTAGTATATCTGTATAAATTATCTAAACATATCACTAGGTAATGGTACTTGAAATGTTCATGTATCTTGTTTAAGTGGATAAACAATACTGGTAATCGTCTTGAACTGTTTTTCATGAATATTGCATATAGAATTATCAAATAGTGCGAAAACAGTTTGGTGTTGCTGATATGATCTTCTTAACGGTGATTCTCACAAAAACATAGCGTTTATTAATTAGTTATTTATTTGCTTTCAGAAAATATAAAAATCCAAAAAGATCTCATTTTCTAGTAAATTCTTAATGTATGGATATTGGTTGTTCATGGAGGAGTTGTTACTGATAGGGGGAGACGATGTTAGAAGCTGAGTTCAATATTCTTCGATCTTGCAGGTTCTATGTGCTTAAAAGTTTATGTATGTGTTTTGAGTTGAGAAGTGCTTAATCCGTGATACAGCTTTACTATCTTTTGAATAATAAAAATTCTTATGGTTTCTCAAGTTGTTTTATAGTATACCGATTGTAGTAGTGTGTTGCTGAAAAGTTTAGTGAAGAGGAGTTTGCTTGGATGCATGGTAGAACCTCCTTTCTACATTGTAGAAAAAGTTGAAGTGTTTGTAGATTGCTATGCAAGGAATAAACTAGAGTTTACTCAGACGCTAACAATTTAGAAGATTTGGTGATTGGATACATCAGCTTAGGGGGAGTCTATTATTGACAGAAGCTAATAAAGCTAAAGCTATCTAAAGACCAACGTTTTTCAAAGATGTTAAAGATTGCAAGAAGACTGAAGACAAAGTTATTTTATGAAGCTATTGTCAAGGGGGAGTTTGTTGGTGCATATTTGTGACAACAACTTAGATTTGGTCTTTGGATATCTTGTAATTAGTAAAATGATATACGGTTAGCGAGTTTAATTTTGTAATAGTTAATTAGAAGTAATTGGGCTAAATCAGACATCATAGCACATGGTAGGCGAATTGGGCCTAGACCCAATAGTAGTCCATGTGGTGAAACCCTAGCCTTGTTGCATAACCCGTCTCTATATAAAGGGAGGTTGTCATTAGGGTTAAAGTTGCTCATTCAGTTGATAAGAGAATCACAGAATTACTTCGGAGAGAGAGTTGAGAGAGAGTCTTGAATTGATTGAACACATTGTGTTATATAATCAATAGAAGACTGTTTGAAAGTATTTGTTCGTGTTCTTGTTCTTGTTCGGTTTTCTGTGAAAATTGATCTAGAGGATTCCACACTCTGGATTAGATATACGATTATGTGATGATCCATACAGATTAGGGGACCTAGATGGATACAACAACAATTGATAGACTTTGGATTGCAATTTCTTGATATGCCCATATATGTAGATAACAAGGCTGCTGTCGATATAACTAAAACCCGGTTCATCACTCTAAAACTAAACATATTGAAATTCAACATCACTTTATCTGTGATTACCACGAGAATAAGTTGATTCGAATAGAAAAGATCCATACTGATGAACAAAAGGCAGATTTTTTACCAAACCGTTTGATCGAACCACATTTAAATATCTTTTGAGAATTAATGGTGAACAATCTAACATCAGATGGGGAATTAGAGGTTGAATATGGATCGGATGACAAGTTTTTGTAATCCTCATTGGTTTGTCACATTTTATATAGTTTTTTAGAATTTCTTTCTTTAAAAACAAAAATCCAAAAATATGTTTTTGATTTTAGGGGGAGAAATTTTGTAGATAATACAAAAACATTAAAAAATGAAAAAAATGTACAAACACATGAAAAAGACAAAAAGAGTTTTTGATTGAAAAGAGGAAGTTTTCATTTAATTAAAAACAATTTCACGAAGATCGAGGAAAAATTATCAAGTGTGTTTAAGGTACCTTCGCACGAAGGTAAATTACCTTCGCACAAAGGTATTTTATCTTCGCACGAAGATAAAGTGAAGAATTTGTAATTTGATTATTTAGCTTCGCACGAAGGTAAATTATATTTTTCGAAAAATATTCCAAGTGTTTTCGTGTTTGTATTTGTGTAGGAAAAGAAATCGAACTTCGACAAGAAACACAACATCTGTTGTGTTCTTGATGAGAGGACTATAGAAATCGCTCCTTTTAAGTCAATCTTAAAGTTTATGAGCGAGTTACCAATTGTTAAAGCGCTTACAGATCCTCACAAGGCCTATCGCTAACATATAGAGAGGTTCTGGGAGCATGCAAAGTATGTACCAGAGAAGAAATCTATACTATCTTTTCTATGGATTGGTAATGAAGATAAAGAGGTGTACATTATTGAAGCCCTGATTCATAGAGTGTTAGATTTTAAAGATCCAATGATGTATACTGAAAGTATGTGGAAAGGATGCTTCACAGAATGGGCTATAAGGGGCATTCAACACACAATTCAATAAAGCTTATATCGGGCCTTACAAGTTTTTTGTACATTTTGTGATATCTGCATTAAGCCACAGGAAAGGGGGGGTGATACAATAGTCGATTATCAGATGTCTATGATTGCTGCACTTGTGCTGAACAAGCCTTACAACTTCACAAAGATGATATTTGAGCAGATGAAGTTAAACATCAACAAAGAAAAGTTCTTGCAATACCCCAGATTCGTGAAGATGATGTTGGATGACCAATTTCCCAACTTAGTCAAAAACATAAATGATGTGTTGCCGCTAGATCACATGACAGGGTTATCTTTGGTAAGATTAAATAAGTATCTAAAGCAGACTACAGAGCCGATGGCAAGAAAGTTTTTTGGGGGATTTAAAGACAAGAGTTACAAAGCACCTCCGAATAAATGGAAAATGAAGGCAGTGGTTCTTGAATTGATTGAACACATTGTGTTATATAATCAATAGAAGACTGTTTGAAAGTATTTGTTCGTGTTCTTGTTCTTGTTCGGTTTTCTGTGAAAATTGATCTAGAGGATTCCACACTCTGGATTAGATATACGATTATGTGATGATCCATACAGATTAGGGGACCTAGATGGATACAACAACAATTGATAGACTTTGGATTGCAATTTCTTGATATGCCCATATATGTAGATAACAAGGCTGCTGTCGATATAACTAAAACCCGGTTCATCACTCTAAAACTAAACATATTGAAATTCAACATCACTTTATCTGTGATTACCACGAGAATAAGTTGATTCGAATAGAAAAGATCCATACTGATGAACAAAAGGCAGATTTTTTACCAAACCGTTTGATCGAACCACATTTAAATATCTTTTGAGAATTAATGGTGAACAATCTAACATCAGATGGGGAATTAGAGGTTGAATATGGATCGGATGACAAGTTTTTGTAATCCTCATTGGTTTTTTCACATTTTATATAGTTTTTTAGAATTTCTTTCTTTAAAAACAAAAATCCAAAAATATGTTTTTGATTTTAGGGGGAGAAATTTTGTAGATAATACAAAAACATTAAAAAATGAAAAAAATGTACAAACACATGAAAAAGACAAAAAGAGTTTTTGATTGAAAAGAGGAAGTTTTCATTTAATTAAAAACAATTTCACGAAGATCGAGGAAAAATTATCAAGTGTGTTTAAGGTACCTTCGCACGAAGGTAAATTACCTTCGCACAAAGGTATTTTATCTTCGCACGAAGATAAAGTGAAGAATTTGTAATTTGATTATTTAGCTTCGCACGAAGGTAAATTATATTTTTCGAAAAATATTCCAAGTGTTTTCGTGTTTGTATTTGTGTAGGAAAAGAAATCGAACTTCGACAAGAAACACAACATCTGTTGTGTTCTTGATGAGAGGACTATAGAAATCGCTCCTTTTAAGTCAATCTTAAAGTTTATGAGCGAGTTACCAATTGTTAAAGCGCTTACAGATCCTCACAAGGCCTATCGCTAACATATAGAGAGGTTCTGGGAGCATGCAAAGTATGTACCAGAGAAGAAATCTATACTATCTTTTCTATGGATTGGTAATGAAGATAAAGAGGTGTACATTATTGAAGCCCTGATTCATAGAGTGTTAGATTTTAAAGATCCAATGATGTATACTGAAAGTATGTGGAAAGGATGCTTCACAGAATGGGCTATAAGGGGCATGTCAACACACAATTCAATAAAGCTTATATCGGGCCTTACAAGTTTTTTGTACATTTTGTGATATCTGCATTAAGCCACAGGAAAGGGGGGGTGATACAATAGTCGATTATCAGATGTCTATGATTGCTGCACTTGTGCTGAACAAGCCTTACAACTTCACAAAGATGATATTTGAGCAGATGAAGTTAAACATCAACAAAGAAAAGTTCTTGCAATACCCCAGATTCGTGAAGATGATGTTGGATGACCAATTTCCCAACTTAGTCAAAAACATAAATGATGTGTTGCCGCTAGATCACATGACAGGGTTATCTTTGGTAAGATTAAATAAGTATCTAAAGCAGACTACAGAGCCGATGGCAAGAAAGTTTTTTGGGGGATTTAAAGACAAGAGTTACAAAGCACCTCCGAATAAATGGAAAATGAAGGCAGTGGTTCTGATGATGAGGCTGCAAAAGACAAGATTTATCAGCCTAGGAGAGGTGTGTGGTACGAAAAAGAAGATACTAAGAAATAGAGTATTCCGAAAGCCAAAACCCATAAAAGGAAGAGAGAATAGTCCTCAGAGATGGAACTACTGACGAGGAAGTAGACCTTGAGCCAATTATCGAGCAACTTGTTCAAGCTGAAGTGAATGTTTAAGACGAGGTATTTTCTACTACCCTGGATAAAGGAAAGGAAGGAGCAGGTGGTGATAACGATGAAGATTCTGAGGATACATTTAACAGAGTTGAAAAAGCTGAAAGGTTGGCTCAAATCAAGAAGAAGAAAGTGGTTGGAGATGACGATGATGTGTATATTCCGTCTGATAATGATTCTGAAGCTGAAAGGCCAATTAAGAAGGCACGAAGAGTTAAAAGCAAGCCTGATGTTCAGAAAAAGTCTATTGGATCTCAAGTGGTAAAGAAAGCTAGAAGGAAATGTATGAGGAGAAAGACATAATAGATTGAAAGTGTTGAACAACCATATACATCACCTATTCATATTTCCTCACCATAACAACCACCATCACCACCACTATAGCCATCACCACAACATATCACACCCTCACATCAAACTCCAGAACATCAAGCATCTCCACAAACTCAAACAACACCTAAACAACCAACACTAAAATCAGCTACGAGACAATTAATGTTAGATAGATTTCCTACAGATTTCGGGGATATTCCATTTACAGAAGGGCTTGATGAAAATTTCGATGCAGGTATGTTCAATGACTCCGAAATAGCAGAGCTGGAAAGCAAAATCAAAGCCTTGGAAGATAATAAAGAGGTATTGGAGGCAAGGTGAAATTTCTAGAAAATGATAGAGAATATATATGAAAGTTATGATTGAAAGTCTAGTGGCTGATAATGATAGGTTGAGAAGGGTGGTAATGATTTTGAGGATGAACGTGCTCGGAGTAATCGAATATTTGATTTATTTTAGAAAGTATTGGCTAGCAGGTTTGGGATAGACTTTGATGTTGAATTTGATCGTTTAGAAGTTGAAGAAGCAAGACAAAAAGCAGTTGAATGAGCTAAGAAGGTAGAGGAAGATGCTAAAGCTCTAGGCAAAGGGAAAGAGAAAATTGATGAGGTTCCTGTGATAGAACAAACTGTGCTAGAAGCTGAATCTGTGCCAAAAATTATTGCCTGCTAGTGTTGAGATTGGGGAAGATGTTGATGCTGAAACTGTTAATTTTGTACTTGTTGGAAGACTGGTGGATGTTTATGAAAATCATGTGATTAAAAATATTGCAAAACGAAGGAGACTGTATGCTGAGATAGATACAGAGTTAGATGAATTTGATGATGATGAGGAGGATGATGACAAAGATAAAGATGATGAAGATGATTTTAAAAAGGATGACGACGTTAAGGGTTATGATGACGATAACACTCAGGGAGGTACTAGAGTGACGGTAGTTGAAACTGCAAAGATGAACAAATTTTTTGATTACGATACTTATCTGAATGATTCTACTAACCAAGAAGATGATACACAACGTTAGGGCAAGCAGAAAGAGCAAACTCACTATGAAGAACAGTCAGGAATTCTCACAGCTACTCCATTTACAACTGTTCCTGATTATTATACGCCCTAAATTTTTTATCTGGAGCATAATGTTGAGGAAGGCGAGTTTGTGCATAATTATACAAAAGAGGATATTGCTCTTATAGTTGGAATTGATGACGAGTCATTCGAATTTGATTTTGAATAGGAAGTGAATAACATCAGTGCATTCGAGCCAAATGATTATGTTTACAAGCATATACCAGATGTTGATACATATGATAGGGTGATTATTGAAGATGCATCGGATGATGATGAAGCGATCAATTATTCTGGTGAAGGGACTCATAACTTTCCAACTTTTGAAGAGTTATTCAGTAAAGCAAACGATGACTTGTTAAAAAGAAAGGTTGAAGAGACAATTGTAGAGGGCAGTATTCCTAAACGTCTATCTAAGAACAAATTGCTAAAGCCAAAAAGATGTGGTTTAAAGAGCTACCAAAAGAAAGGAAGTTCAGACGCTCATTAGCATTCTTCACACACGATAAAGATAAATCTTTGGGTGATATTTTGAGCTGGGATGGATTCCTGAGTTGGATGTCTATGCGATCAAAAGGGAATACGCTGTTCAATACTTCAGGTACTTGAATGATTTGAAGACCTTGACATACTATAATATCGAACAGCTTATACAGACAATGAGTATTAACTTCCAAATGAAGTTTCATGATAAAAGATTATGGAAGTTAATCAAATACGAAGCAGCTCATGGTTTTAACAAGTGGAAACTGTTGATTCTGAAGAAAAGAATAAAGACCGACAAAGATAGGAAAGAAAAATAGGTTACGCTTGTGTTGAAACGGCCACGTGTGATGAAAAATATGCCATTAATGAAGATCGAGCAGGATTTCCATGAATATTTTCAATGGTGGCAAGTGTATTCTGAAATGAATGAAGCTGTTATTATTTTGAAAGCTGATGACACCTGGGATATTACTGAAGATTTGAATCCAGAGATGATAGAAAGAAAGAGAATATGGGGTTTGTGGAGAACTATTCGTATACTAGACCAGATGTGGCTAGTTAACTATTCGAAAGAAGATATCAAATCCTTGTTCTTCAACAAGATTTGTTTGATGTGAAGGAGAAGATGCAAGAGATGCAATACTAGGGTGTGATTAACATATGCTATGCACATGGTATTAATTCTGGTAAGATGTGGGAATCGTCATGGTGAGAGTTAGAGAAAGAAGAGTTTATGGAAGAGGAACGAAGATTAGAGAAGATCGAAGAAAAGTCTAAATAAGCTTAATTAAGAAGATTTCAGTTCATAAAGTGGGCTCCTTCGACTGATCGAACGCCAATACCATCTGAAGAGCGTAGGAAGCCGCGCAAGAATTTCTTTGGGTGTTAAAGTCAGATATGTGAAGATTTTGAAGACATACCAAGACTACGGCAACATCCAAGGGGGAGTCTGTTAGTGCATAATGTCTATTGCCTACGTCTTAGGGTTGTGTCTGTAATTTGCAATAGGGCGAAAATGTTAGATTTTACATTGTTTGTATTTAACCTCGCACAACGGTAAAGTCTACCTTCGAACGAAGGTAAATTACCTTCGTGTGAAGATAAGCTACCCTCACACAAATGTAGCATGTCTATATATAGTTCGTGTGAGGTATTAGTGGTAAGAACTTCTGCGACTGAGATTGCGAAGCTCTGTCGAATTTCTTGATCATTTGTAACTGTTAAACATTGAATGAAATCAGTTAATTGATAAAATAATCTTCTTAATTGTCACTAATTCATATGAATTCCGCACGTATGGACTAAATACTCAAATTTGGCCCTTTACTATTGGACAAAACGATCCTACAGAGTAAATGATAGTACTTCTGTGGTCTATCACGGTATGCTAAAGATTTTCAGTGTTAAAAAGTTTAAACATGTCTCACTAAGGATGTGCAAGTAAGCTTCACACATTCAGTAGATTGTTTTTGAGATATAAACTTAAAAGAAAAAGCTTCTTAGTTAGTGGGTTAACATCTCTTGGATATATGGTCTTAATACATAGAAATTACGTTTGAGAGATTTCCGGATTCTAAGATACTAGGTCTATAAATAATTTATATTTGGGGTATTATACAAGTTCTTATGATTTTGCGTCGGTAATGGACTAGAACTTGAGAATACTTTTGCTTTTAAAACCCAAAATTGCCGCAAATTGTAAGTATCGAAAGATCAAACAATTGTAGTAAAAGATTCCAAACTGGAACACTACTTTCAAGACGAGCGTTCATCTCTTTGTCAGTACGGTGGTACTAACCTGAGCTCTCAAGGTCTCCGATTACCCAGATACATATATTATTTAGATATATTCACCTATAAGATGAAATCCAGGGAATCTTGATACGGGAGTATATTCTGATGTGGGAAACTCGGTTAAGTCGAGTTCCTAAAATTACCTAAATGTATCTTGGATCAATTGAGATATGTGTAGAGGTTTATATGGACAAATATACTGACAATCTAAGTGAATTTGTTTAGTACTTAAAGTCTTATAAAGGTCAAAGGTACTAGTGATATCTCTCAAAAACGGATATGATCCTCTAACACAAACTCACAAAAATATGTCTATAAATATGTTTGTACATAGTTTATTACATTTCAATTCAGAAAAAGACCAAAAAGATTTTAAGTATGTTTTAGTATAAATATGGAAAAACCAAAAAGATTTATTTCTATCTTAGTTTTGACTACTGATGATGGGAAGCGAATCTTCAAAATTTAGTGATGCCAAATGCTAAGAATACTGGAGGACAACTGGTTGGGAGCTTATCTGTATTGATAAAATGTTTTGAAAAGATTAAGAGTTCATTAACATGAAACTTCACACTGCCTAAAACATCATTTTGATAACAAAGTGTTCAACCAAGGTCATTAACTTGGACTTGGTAGACAAATCAGTTAACCGGGGTCATTAACTTGGACTTGCTCCACTGAGTAGCTCGTTAAAATTGGTGAAAATGAACAAAATGTTAAAAATGAATGAAATGTTAAAAATTAGTTTTACCTTCGCTCAAAAAAGTTATCTTCGCACGAAGATAACTATCCTCGTACGACGATAGCATGACCATATATTATCCTCGCACGAAGATAATTATCTTCGCATGAAGATAACTATCCTTGTTGGTGCATAATGTCTATTGCCTATAGGGCTTAGAAATGTCAATTTTATATGTATTGTATATGGCTCGTATGAGTGACACCTTGTCACTCATACAAGGCACCACTCGCACGAGCCTACACACTCCCTCATGTGCGAGCCATGTTGCCCTATATATCGTGGAGCTTGAGTGTTATGTGTTATCTATTGGTGTGTGACTATGGTGAAGCCCTGTCCATTTGTCTACTCGTCTGTAACTTTCACGTTAATTAATATACGAAGTAAAGGCGTTTAAGCAGCATACTTGATTGTTTGTTTGTCCAACTTGCTAGCAATGAGTTCCTCCTCTGTTAGCTGTGTCGAATCGGGCCGGAGCTCATAGAGGAGAGCCAATCCCCTCTCACAATCCTCGCACAAAGATTGCATGACTATATATATATTATCTTCGCAGGAAGATAATACATAGGTTCACTATGGTTTAAAGAGCTACCGAAAGAAAGGAAGTTTAGACGACCGTTACCATTCTTCACACGTGACAAAGATAAATCTTTGGGTGATATATTGAGTTGGGTATGGATTCCTGATTTGGATGTCTATGCGATCAAAAGGGAATATGGTGTTCAATACTTTAGGTACTTGAATGATTTGAAGATGTTGCCATACTTGGATATCGAAGAGCTTGTACAAAAGAAAATTATTAACTTCCAAATGAAGTTTCATGATCAAAGATTATGGAACTTAATCAAATATGAAGTAGCTCATGGTTTTAACAAGTGGAAACCATTGATTCTAAAGAAAAAGATAAAGAATGACAAAGTTACTAAAGAGAAAGATGTCACGCTTGTGACAAAACAGGCACGTGTGATGAAAAACATGTCGTTGATGAAGATCGAACAGGATTTCCATGAATTTTTTCAGTGGTGGCAAGTGGATTCGGAAACAATTGAAGCTATTGTTGTTTTGAAAGCTGGTGACACCAAGAATATTACTAAAGATTTGAATGCAGGGATGATCAAACGAAAGAGGATATGAGGATTGTAGAGAACAATTCGTATACTAGACCTGATGTGGCTAGTTAACTGTTCGAAAGATGATATCAAACGCTTGTTCTTCAACAAGATCTGTACAGATGTGAAGGAGAAAACGTAAGCGATGCAATACCAAGGTGTGATTAAAGTTTTCTATGCACACGGTATTAGTTCAGGAAAAATGTGGGAATCAACATGGAGAGAGTTAGAGAAAGAAGAGTATATGGAAGAGGAACGAAGATTGTAGAGATCGAAGAAAAGTCTAAAGAAGCTCAATTAAGAAGATTTCAGTTCATGAAGTGGGCTCCTGTGCGACTGATCGAACGCCAATACCGTCTGACGAGCGTAGGAAGCTGCGAAAGAATTTCTTTGGGCGTTAGAGTCAAAGATTTGAAGATTTTGAAGACACACCAAGACTACGGAACATCTAGGGGGAGTTTGTTTATGTCTATTGCCAACATCTTAGGGTTATGTCTCTATTTTGTAATAGGGCAAAAATGTTAGATTTACGTTGTTTGTATTTAACTTCGCACGAAGGTAATTACCTTCGTGCGAAGATAAACTACCCTCGCACGAAGGTAGTATGTCTATATATAGCTAGTGTGAGGTGTTAGTGTGTAGAACTTTTGCGACTGAGACGGTGAAGCTTTGTCAGATTTCCTGGTCATTTGTAACTGTTTAACATTGAATGAAATCAGTTAATTGATGAGATAATTTTGTTAATTGTCACTAATTCATATGAATTCCGCGTGTATGGACTTGATACTCAAATTAGGACCTTTGCTATTGGACAAAATGATCCTACAAATCCAATAAGCTTAGGTGCTAATCTATTTGCCTAGTTTAATATGCGTGGAATTCATATTAACAAGTGACAAGATGAAGATTTACTTTTTAAGCTGTTTATCCCATTGATATTGATTAACGTTTACAATCCTGAGTGAAATCTGACAGGGCTTCACCGTATCAGTCAACAAAACAACATGCAGACTCAGACCTCAACTCACCTATTTAAAGACTTTGTCTTTACCTCCATGCGAGGTTAAGTCTATCTTCGTTCGAAGTAAAAATTTTAACATACAATCACTTCGTGTGAAGTTAATACATACAATCAAAAATTTTAACAGTTTCGCTCTATTACATACACATACATGACCATAAGACGTAGGCGATATACATACTACATCAACAAACTCCCCCTTGGATTTTGTCGTATTCTTGGTCAATCTTCAAAAATTCAAAATCTTCAAATAACTTCAATCTCTATCTTCCAAAGAATATATTCCTTGGTTTTCTTCTCTCTCCACTAGGAATCGGTATCTGATCTATTGTTGGAACCCATTCCATGAACTGAAACTTTCTGAGAGATGCTTTTTTTGTAACTTCATCAATTCGTTCTTCTTTGAGAATCTGCTTCATAAACTCAACCCTTTCCAGCTCTCTCCACTTAGGTTTCCACATCTTTCCAGAATTAATAACGTGTGCATAACATACGTGATCACACCTTGGTATTGCATAGCATGTACCTTCTCCTTGGCTTCATAACGTATTTTGTTGTAAAATTGATTTTCAATATCTTTTTCTAAAGAATTTACTACCCACATCGGGTCTAGTATCTGCATCGCCCTTCATAGCCTTCAACTTTTAATACAATCACTGCTACACCTGTTTCGATATCATACTACCACCACTTGAAGAGTTCATAGAAATATTGTTCAATTTTCATAAAAGGTATATTCTTCATCGCCCGTGGCCGCTTTATAATCAAAGTAACATCCTTTTCTTTTGTGAATAGATCTATCTTGATTTCCTTCTTAGGTATATGCGGTTACCAATGATTAAAATCATGAGAAGCTACATACTTGATTAGCTTCCATAGTCTTTGATCATGAAATTTCATAAAAAAATTGATCGACTTTGTTTGCCCCAATCTTCAACGTCCCACCATGGCAACATATTGATATCACTTAAGTACCAGAAGCACTGTATGCCCAATTTCCTTTTTACTACATAAAGGTCTAATTCAGGAATCCAACCCTAGCTTCGTATGTCTGCCAATGACTTATCTTGATCACGAGTGAACAAGGCTAGCGGTTGTCAAAACTTTCTTTCTTTGGGTAGTTCCTTGAACTATGTCTTTTTAGCTTTAGCTATTTCTTCTTTCGATAAACGTCTTGGCACATTACCATCCTTCACTTTCTCTTCAACTCTTCTTTTTAGCAAACCATTTGTTTCTTCAGCAAACATTTCTTGAATGGTTGGGAAGTCATCTGTATCTTCTCTAGAATACTTAACAGTTTCGTCTTCCGAATCATCCTACACGACAACCTTATCATAGATATCAACATCAGCAACATACTTATACACATAATCTTCAGGCTTAGAAGTACTAATATTGTACAGCTCATCTTCAAAATCGAAACCAAACGAACTCTCATCAACCCTTAACATCTTTTAAGTCCCGAAAACCGGATCTTCTGATATCAAACATAGCTTGAATGGTGGTGGATTCACACAAACAGGCTATGAATCAAAATAGAAGAAATAAGATGAAATAGAAAGTTCAACTTGCATACAAATCTTGAATTTGTCTAATACAAGTTGAGAGAAAAGCCACCAAGGAGCCACAAACCCTAATACATCATTATCTATTTATACTAGAGGCTTAGTGCTCCATTACCCTAAATCCCTTAGGCCCAAAAGCTACCCCAAGCCCATTTACATAAGATATGCCCAAAGTAATAAAATAACTAATGTATGGACCTAACAGTCTCCTCCTATGTTTACTGCATTTGTTTAGTGTTTTGCTTTAAGATCCACCAGTTATGTGGCTTCCAAATAGTGGAGTTGGATCCACATACAGCTTATTTTGGATCACTACAGCCACTCCACTGTCCAGGTATTCGCGCATGCTTCATACTTGTCATTTGTGTGAATCTGATGTTGGCCCAAAACCCTGATATCTTCTTCATGAAAGCTGATAAGCTTCAATACATCTTACAATCTGAAAGCCTTCTTTTTTGTCACGATCACAACCTCTGCCATCCGTGGATCATATGCCCACTAGCAAAAGATCTTTAGCACACCTTTCGAAACTTTGGAGCAGCAGGAATGACCTTTTCTTTATCTATTGGTGGCTAGATAACTGATTTCATACGCTTGTTAGTGTGGGGGTCACAGATTCTTGGATTCTTCTTAAGATAAGACTCAGCAGTCGTCATGTTTGGGAAGTTATGCTTTACTTCATATTCAAGTTTTGAGTGAAATGCCCAGCCTGGGCCGTGCTGATTTGGATTGGAATCAGAATAGTGAGCTCGCAACAGGCTTTTTAGGTCGAGATTCGTCCAAGACTCAAACTGTGACTCGTTCGAGTAGTATTCTTTGTACCCGCTCTCTCCGGTCACCAGCCATAACTTTCTATCATGATTCTATTTCCAACACTTGACCTCAGATTTGTTTCCGGCTTTGTCATAATGACTTGATCCCAGCTCCATTATGTATCGATTAGAGGTTTTGGTTGGATCCTTTAATTTGAAGCTTTCATCTAGAAGATTCACGTCTTGGTTTTTCATAACTAACATTTGTTTGCAGCTTTGCTTCTTTTGAGATTGCTTTCTTTTCTTTGTTTGTTCTGCAGCTAGGTAGGCATTCAAACCAGCTTCTCTTTCAGCATCAGCTGCAGCTTTCTCTCCAGTAGTACATTCATGATGTTCAACGTTCACAGGATCGTCATCTTTTATTTGCAAATTCACCACCGAACTTCTTCTCAAGCTTGGCTTTCATCTCATAAACCTCTGCCATTAGCAAACTTACATAGCCCTACAGCTGCTCAATTGTTATATCTGTAATGGTTACTTGATCTTGCAAAGACGATATATGGGCATGTTTTAGCATAGAAAGTGATTACAGTGACTATATTTGAGCTCTCTTCAATTCGTTTCTTGTTCTAACAACACCACTCTTTGTTGCAGTTAACTGACATCTACTACTTCATCATCATCACTGTCAGATTGTTCAATAAACTTTTTCTTCTCTGTAGTTATTCTCAATGTTTCTTTATCCTGTTCTGTAAACCCACCACTCGAACTTCCACCTTCGAATTGAAAACCACTTGAACTCTCTAGCATGCCTGTGATTTGGGCATCTTGTGTAATTGGTTCAGGAATGACATTTGAGCTTGTAGGCTTGGGGTTAACAGGGGTTTCTGCTTTAGTTCTCTGTTTCTTTCTTGATTCTTGCTCACTGATAGGATTGTCTTATGTTTTATTTTCTTCGGTAGGAACGATTTTGGGAGGAGGGACCCCAGAATCGCGCTGTAGTGATGCAAGAAGAGCAATAAGATCCTCAACACTCATCAAATATAGTTCTTTGACGGTTTTCTCAGCTTTCTATATCTCAACATGTTCCAACTCTTCTTCATTCTCTTCATCTGTGACCAGATCTTCGACTTCAGGTTCTAGTTTCTTTGCCGAATTGATGATTTGTATATCATGCTCTTCAGCGATCATGGCAGTTACAGGTTAAGGAGCCGACATAACGTCCTTAAATTTCCCATGCTTCACTAGATCATATCTTCCAACATACTTGATTTTTGCTGACTCACGATGTTTACAGGCCGCTTCAAAATAACTGGGACCTAGTAGCTTCAAATTAAGATGGTTTGTGCCCTTTACCAGATCTAGATACTTCTCATCTATGATCATTTGCACAAACGTTGGGTATAATAGAAACACCTTCTTCTTTGTATTCTCTAAAATATTTCATGTTGTCGAGATGAAGGCTGAAAAGTTGTAATCCCAGTCGTTGACTAAGGCAACCAGTGCGGATGTCTGCGTCTGATTCAACTGATCCTGGCCACCTTTGTTTTCAGATATACACAGTAGGAAGATGTGAGCCAAACACCTCTAGTATGGTGGAAACAACTTTTTCAACACTGTTGGATAAGTGCCATCATAACTCACGCGTCGAAGTTCTTTTATCACATTATCTCTGTCGTACGATATTGGATGACGATCTTGGATGACGATCTTGATCTTCGAATTTTAGTGCCTCCCACACAGCTGACTCTGAAACAATAATATCTATTCCTTGAATCTTTGATTCGATAGCCGCACCGCCTCTTTTGACTTTAGCGTTGATTCAGAAATCTTGTATCATTTCTTCGTCGATAACTGGCTTTGACTTCAAAGCGTGAGCGAGTCGGCCGCTGTTTAGGCCGACTATCAAGGAGTTGAACATTTCACGGTACTTTAGAGGAGGATCGGATAGGTAGAAGGCTTCAACTTCTAGTTTACGTTTTTCAACCATCTTTTGCACCATTTTCTACACTTGAACAAAAACGTCAATCTTTTTACAGCAAAAACAACTTAATTAACCCATTTAACTGTTTGATCCTAAATCAAACGGCTCAAATAGTCAACAAGTAAACAGTTCAAATAGAGGGGGTGAAAAGGTCAACCTGGGATTCAAAACAGTTTAGAACCAAAAGGTTTAAACCATACTGAACCAGTCAAAATGAATCGAATGTACCGGATCAAACTAACTCGGATGAACTGAGTCAAGATTCATTCAAATGAACTGGTTTAAGAGCATCTCAAATGTCAAGGGTCCAACTCGAATGACCCTTTTTCAGTCATCCGAGATGCCCTAACATCTCGAATGTAGATGTCAGATCTCGGGTGACTATCCGACATCCATCCGAGATGCCATGAAGTTCATCCAAGATGCCATGATGATCTATCTGAGATGCCTTGAAGTTCATCCAAGATACTATGATGTTCATCCGAGATCCATCCGAGATACAAGGGAGAAGTCTAACCTAAGAGTTCGAGTCAGAGAGTCCGAGATAGATTTGAGATGATAAAATAAGTTCGAAATGATTCGAGATAAGTCGAGATGCCTTTACATATAGACTTTGAAATGGGCCTGAGACATTGGGCTAGGCCCATCTCGGAACTTTGATCCGAGTTGGCCCATTTCGAGTCTCATCTTAATGAGAAGCCCATCTGCAACAGTTCATTCGGAATGGGTGGTTCCATCCGAAATGGTTTAATTATGTGGCCCCCACATTTTTAGTAGTTCTAAACAGTAACACCTTTTGACAAAATTCGCGATCCTACCATCCGAGCAACAAATATATCCTAACTGTGCCTAGGTCTGCATATATCTGGATGCAATAGAAGGGCAGTCCTGATATCCTGGATGACTCACCAGCATAAAGACCCGAAACCTCAGACGTTGGCTATCTACGAACACAAGATTTAAGACTATGAAATCATAGGCCGATGATATGCTACCCACATGACATGTAGCTTGCAGTATTTGTCACTTGCTACTTAGTTCTTTATGCCTTTGAGCGATAAGCCTATCAACTCATCGTAGTGGATCCTTGCTTTTCAACTTTGGTACCTTACATGTGTTAATCAAATTCTTAGTACAGAAATTTATTTCACTTCCCAAAACAACAAATATTTCTCCCCCTAAATTTGTGCAAAATTATGCGCAAATTTAGGGATTTTGCTGATAGCTATTTACGTATATGAATTCGAATTTTTTTGGGTTGCTTATTCGGTGTAACGAATCATTTTTAAAAGCTCCACAAGCACTATGAATCTCGAGTTGTTGACAAGTTTGTAAAAAGATCCGTTGTGTTAGCATAAGAGTGGATCTATTCAAGTTTAATTAGACCTCAATCGTAGCAATCTCGAATAAAGTGAACTTTGATATCAATGCGCTTGGTTTTGAGGTGAAAAACAGGGTTTTTTTATGATTGGGATAGCGGCATCGTTATCACAGTAGATAGTAGTGTTAAGATAAGTCAAACCGTAATCCCCGAGCTGATGTTGCATCCAAATAACCTGGGAGCAGCATGCAAATGTTGCTACATATTCTGCTTCTACAGTTAATAGAGACATCGTTTGTTGCTTCTTGCATTACCATGAAATAAGACTGTCTCCCAAGTATTAGCATCCAGCCGATGTGGACTTAATATCCCTGTCTGTCGCTCCAAGGTTACTGTAAGAAAAGGCAAACAAATCAAAGTTCGAATCTCTAGGATACAAGAGTCCCAATTTGGAGCTCTCTTGAGGTACCTAAAGATTTTTTTATCGGCTAAGATATGAGACAGTTTAGGATTAGCCTGACATTGGCAGACAACAAACATAATGTCCGTCGGCTCGCAGTTAAGTACATCATTGAACCAATCATGGATCGGTACATTTTTTAATTGACCGGACCTCCTTTAGCATCCGCATTCAGTAGTGGCCATTTTGCAATGGAGGAGTCTATGGGCTTAGAATTTGACATGTCAAATTTTGCAAGAACGTCCTGAACATACTTTCCTTGATGAATCAAGATTCCTTGACTACTCTCATAAACTTGCAAGCCTAGAAACAGTCATTTCTCCCAATGAGTTCATTTCGAACTTCTTCTTTATCACATCCTCGAAACCTTTGCATAGCTCTTCATTGGTTTACCCAAAAATGATGTCGTCAACATATATCTAAACAAGGATAAGATCCTTGCCAACGCGTTTAATGAATAGCGTTTGATCTATTGTCCCCCGGATATATCCGTGTGCAAGTAGATGTTCCATTAACATGCTTGGTGCCATCCATACAAAGCTTTATCTAACATGTATGCATATCCTTGCCTCTTCGAGTCCACAAACCCAGGGGGTTGAGCGACATTGATCTCGTCTTTGATCTTCCCATACCGAAACGTTGTCTTGACATCCATTTGATAAATGGTGAAACCCATATACGATGCATATGCCAAGAAGATGCGTTTGGGTTCTAGACAAGCTACTAGTGCGTACACCTCATCATAATCAAGACCTTCGATTTATTTGAATCCTTAAACCACTAGCCAGGCTTTATTTCACACAATCACTCTGGTATAAACTTGTTTGTTTCTGTATAACCAGCGAGTACCAAGAGCGCACTTTCCTTCCGGCAGCTTCACTAATTTCCATACTTCCAGCTTCTCAGATTGATTGAGCTCTTCATGCATTGCATCAACCCATCCAGGTTCATGCAAAGCGACATCAATGCTCTTAGGCTAAATCTGTGAGATAAAACATGAATATAAACATGTGATAATGGTTCCTAATCTACTGCGTGTCTAAACACTGGCAGTTACAGGACCAATAACGTTTGTAATCGGATGGCTTCTCTGAACACGTTGATGAATTGCCACCACAGGTGCCTTCAAGTTTGTTTCCAAGTTAGAAAAACTTCGTGACAATATTCCAGATTGCTCTCCCTCATTTGATGCATCCCAGTGTTGATCACCGGAGGATCCACTTTATAATCTGACGGAATCGGCTCCGGAAAGAAGGAAGCTCCCTTAACATTAGTATTTGAAGGACAAGTAGTAGTTTGCTGTGCAGAGAGATCATTGTTGTGAACTGTAACCTTAGGAGTAACAGTTTCAGTAGTAGCTTCATGAAATCCCGGTGGATCCATACTAACCTTCTTGAAAGAGTCTTGAATAGGGACAACATCATCTTCAGCTATAATGGGAATATGTATCACAGTACTTGAGACATCTTCAGCAATAATTACATCAGATAAAATATTAAATGACTTACACAGGGAAGAATAATCATATAACCAATCAGGTCCAAGCCGTGCGTCTTTGGGATTTTCTTCCAGCGACTCCACATAGTACATCTCCATGATTTGCTTCTTGATTTTATTGTATACTCGATATGTAGTATTCTTTGCATAGCCGATGAAATAGAATGGATCTCATCTTTCTTCAAATTTGCCCTTAGCATCCATGGTAAGGAGGACACAAGGACAGCCAAACGTACAAAAATGCTGCACATATGGTTTATGTCCTTCCACTTTTTCATACGGCATCATCATGTGACGTTTGTTGATAAGCGCATGATTTTGAACATAGCAGGTGGTGTTCACTGCTTCTACCCAATATATTAGTGGAAGGACTGAATCTATTAGCATTGTACGAGCCGCTTCGATGAGTCCGACTGCGCCTTTCAGCAACCTCGTTTTGTTGAGGAGTTCGAGCAGCACTGTATTGACGATCAAATCCTTTTGAAGCACAAAAATTGTTCAGGTCGGCGTTTTTAAACTCCGTCCCATTTTCGTAGCGTATAATCTTCACACGCTCGTTCAATTGGTTTTCCATGAGAGTGATGAATTTCTTTATCAGACTAGCAGTTTCGCTCTTTGTTCCAAGAAAAACACCTAAGTGAAACAAGAAAAGTCATCGGTCATAACTAAGCAATAAGCCTTGCCTCTAATACTCAGCACATTGATAGGACCAAAGAGATCCATGTGAAGCAGTTCTAGAACTTTAGATGTTGTGTGCACGAGCTTGGGCTCATGAGGCTTACGATGCTGCTACCCACGAGCACATGATTTGCAATTTGCAATCTGCATAAAATCCTTGATTGGTAAGTTTCTAACTAAACCTCCCTTTGGCAGTCGATTAAGATTCTTCATGTTCAGATGTCCAAGTTGTCGATGCCACAACATTGCATCATATTCAGCAATTTTAGAGAATAAGTAGGTAAGTTGATCAGTGGGGGCTTTGTTCATGTCGATCACGTAGCGTTTCGCTAGCATTCAACTTCAATCAAGTACCAATCTTCTGGTATAACAATCCTGGGCTTTAGAACCACGCATCCACCTTTGTAAACAGGACCTCTAATCCGTTGTCACACATCTGTGAGATGCTGAGAAGACTGTGTTTGAGTTCAGGAACATATTTGACATCAAAGAAGCTGAGGACCCCGTTTCTTACTGTGCTTTTCATAGTAATTCTTCCCGTTTCACCACCTGCAAGGTGACAAATCCACCGTCAAAGATTTTGATGTCATTCAACTGGGAAATGTCCTATCTCATTTGTTTAGAACAACCACTGTCGATAAACCAAAGTCTTACGACAACCCTCCATAGGCGTTCCTACACATATAACGAGATTAGTGGAAACAGGAACCCAAATCATTTTCGATGTGGGTTGATAATCACTTTTATTTCGCAAAGCCTCACGGAAGGTTACATCATGGTTAGTAGATTTTGAGGTTTTAGAAGATGGAGCTGTAGAATTTGGCGATTGAGAACACTCTGACTAAGATCTAGCAATATTCTTAGGTTTCCAAATCTTTAAATCTTTCTTCTTTGAAAAGACTTTAGATAATGTTGAGTTTAATTTCTTGGATTGATTTATGAAACCATTTGCATTTGAATGCTTGGATTTCCAGTCTCCATCAGATGGCTTTCGATGTCCATGATGTCGATGGTGCGAAGCCGTCTGATGGATGGAGTTTCCGAATGTATAAGACACGAGAGGACGATGAACACAGTTTCTAGCTATGTGCCCAGGAATTCCACAATTGAAGCAAGTTTGTCTTTTCAAGAAAAAGACTCTTAATTATGCTTGTGTTTTATTCTGGCAACCATCTTGCTCATTATTCGATGAGTTAGAATCTTCAGTCTGATTCCCAGAAATATCAGACGTCTCCTGTTCACAAGCAATTTCATTCACACAATTCGACACAACAATATTTTCAGTTTCACAAGTTTTGGAAATATTTGAGGTATCCGTTGAGGTTTCAGGAGGGAGAACTGGAACAATTCTCTGAATCACTCGAAATTGATGCCTCAGACTCCTCTGGTTAACCAACTAAATCATAGTCTGAATCAAATACCACATCATTCAAAGTTTCAGTTTCAGCAACACAAGAAAAACCCTGAGTCTCAAAACCCATAGACTGAACAAAATTTCAAAAATATTCATCATGTTTATCACATAAAAAAACATCTGAGTCATCAACAACTGGAAGAGGTTGATCATCCACTTTTGACCGCTCCTCATCTATCACTGACTCAGCACAAACACTAAAACATTGAACATTTTTATATAATCAGATGTAGAAGTCGTTTCTAGTGGTTCTTCAGATGGAGTTTTTGTCGACTCATTTTCCCTTTTTAAATTTTCAACTGATTCATTCAACCACTCATATTTATATTTTTTTATAGAACTTATAGGCTTTTGAAAGTCAGTTGGTTGGTATTCTTAGGCTTGAAAGGTTCCCGAACGTAGTCACTTGGTTTACCATACATCATTTTATCATAATTTTCCAATTCTCTTAGTGAGTGGCATTCTTGAATAAATATGATTATATGGCGGAGGAGCTTGTGAATAACCCAACCCCTTTCCCTTGTTTTCTTTGTACGCCATATGTACATTGAAAAGATTACTAACAGTGTCACTAGAAGTATCATATTTTTTAATATTCAAATCATTTTGTTGAAATTTTCTATTAGAAGTCCTAGCTTAACTCTTACCAACTCGCATTCCAAAGTTTTTGAATGTAGTCTGGTTTTATAATCATGGACCCAACATTTTTGTTGGTTTACGTCTAGGTGGAGTTGAGTTATGTCGTTCTTCTATGCATCAATCTTTTCATAAAGAATTTTATTGTTCCTTCGAAGACCGATGCACTTCGACATGGCACTGTTGTAATCACTGATAAGATTGAAATTATGTGCTCTCGTTGGTGACATTTTATTTCTACAATTTTCGAAGCACAAAAGAGAGTTTACCGTTAAAGATAGTTGGGCTTCTCAATCTGTGCCATCAAGCAATGGAGATGATTTTCGACAACTTCCGCAATCTTCAGAGATGCCACTTGAGCTACAACGTTAACCTAGCTAAAACCATGCTGCTCTTGCACCATAAGGGCCTTTCCCGCTCTAGATGCTCCATGGTTTGATTAGGTTGAAGTTCATGTAGATGTCTGAGCCGGAGAGACTGGAACCATGGATCTATTTGAGTTCCTAGCAGTAGAAGTAGCAGTTGCTTCATAACCTGCGGGTGTCTTTATATAGTCTCAGGCGAAGTGTCCAGTTTCATGTCATTTGTAGCAAGTATCTCTTTTGAAACTTGTCTTTGACAGACCCAATGCGAATATTTGACATGGGACGGCGTTCATATCTCTTTTGAAACTTGTCTTCTAGAAACGCAGCCATAGCAAGAATCCATAAAGCATCCAGTTCTTCAATATCTACTGCAACAACTTGATTAAACTCTTTAGCAAACACTAAAGAACGTAAGAGATTACCTGCAAGAAAAGCATTCAAACTGTTGAGCATGGATGCTGCTATAGCCAACTTCTCTTCCATTTGCTTGGTTAGGAATGCGAGACTTTCAGGAAAGGGTATAGATTGAACATTTTGAGAGGCTGAGGGATTAACAGGACTGTAGACCATGTTTCCGTGCTGTGGTAATTGCTGTGCAGTAACAGTAGTTGGAGCAGTCTAGTTGTTTGGAAGAGACATGCCATAAACGTAGTTTGTCTTCTGAGCTTGAAGTTGCGGTTGAGTCAACGGACTGAAAACAACATTTGAATTACTGTTTGTCACGGGGCTGAAGATAAGTTTAGGATGACTTTGAGACATCAATGCAGTGTTAGAGCTGGTCACACCTGCAGCCATCATGGAGTTCTTGTGGTTTAGCTCTCTTTGCTGGTTGTCGATTTCACATGATTTGTGTCACACCCCGAAATTTACAACCAAAGACCGGTGGGCCTAGGTGGGGAATATCATGACGTAAGTTGATATCATCATAGTCAATTAAACACAGCACAACGGAAGTCTTAGAGTTTAAATTACTATTACAAACGAAATGTTAAAATACAAAAAATAATATACAGACGACTTGTAATAGAAGATCCACAGGCGGATCGTAAAATGTACAAAAAGTGTATAACAGACTTTGGGCAGATCTAAGGATTTGCAAGATCCTCTTATATCACTACCGAGCAGCTTCCAGCCTATTTCGTATTGTACCTGCAAGCTTAGTCTTTTAAAAATATGTCAGCTTTCACTAGTAAATACACCCAACTGACTCATTTTGAAAACATTTTGAAAATGAATTTTGGTGCACAGTGCATAAAAATATTTTATAACTTGGGAAAGTCAGCTTTGTAACCTTGTTAACAGATTCACGTGTTTGTCCATACATATGGGGCCCAGTAATGAGACCGAGACATGATTAACGTACACACCACTTATGAACCCACAAAGGAGTTATCCCCAACTAGTGGGTAAAAATAATTTAGCATGAGCATCTGTCAGGTGTATGCCTATACCCCGCGCTTTGGTTGTGGCCATTAACTACTTTAATGAGCCGAGGATAACCAGGACACGGTCGTTAACCCCCAATGTTTAAGTTATCAAACAATACTGATTAAAACGGAATATGAAAATTTACTAGCCAAAGTCCGGCATTCGATTGATCCTATTTCTGACCAAGCGATAATAATTTACCGTAACCCAAGCCCGTATAGAGAAAATAAGTCGAGAGTATTTACCTGAGCTAGTCTTCATTAAAAATGTAAGATTTAATATCTTAGCCGTACTTAAAATGAAATAAGTGTAGATAGCATTTACCAGGAAGCTCTCATCTCGATTAGGGCATAAGCTAACCAATTAAAATGCTAACGGTCTTAATTTAAGTCATAGACATAGACCAACTAGCGTACTGGATCAAAACAGTATAATAAGCTAGATTAAGCGATGACAAGATAGAATGTAGTTTAAACACAACAAGTACTATGACTTGTGTAATATGGGTAAACCATAAGTATTCTGGATTTTGAGGCTAAAATGATAAGGTTAAACCCATTTTGGTTAATTTCGTAAACTATTTACATATACTTAACCGTGCACATATAAGCGTTATCGGGTAACCGGATAAGTCATGGACAAATTCTATATATCATTAAACTTTAAATAAGTTGTAATATCAGTAGGATATCAGAGGATACCGATTCAGATCTCAACATTGTAGCACAAAGGGAAAAAAGATAGAATAATAGAGGAGGAATGCAAGCGTGAAAAAGAACGCAACCATAAAGAGGATGATGATGTATATGTTCCTTTGGATTCGGTAGAAGTGTTGCTTATAACTAAACCTGCCAGGAGGCAAGCCAAACACACAAAAAGTAAAGTATCTACTACTTTTAAAACAACCAGCTCTCCATCTATGGTTATGGCGAGAAAAAAGTATGGAAGGAAGACGAAGAAAGTTGGGAAAATTGCTATTGAATTGAAGAGGTTGTTGAGCCACCACATACATCCCCACCACAACATCCACTTACTTCTCTGACACCACCACCACCTCACCACAAACTATTCCATTAGCTCCACAACCATCACCTCAAAAAAGGCCAACCCCTCCCATGCCATCACAATCTACTCCCCAATCTAGTCAAAGACAATCTTTGGGAGATAGATTCCTACTAATTTTGGTGATATTCCGTTTTTAGAATGATTTGATAGTGATATGTTCAATGATGGCAAGATCAATGAAATAGAGGCAAAAATGAATGAATATGAAGGCCGAATCAAATTTCATGAGGAAGACAAGAAAATATTGGAAGTGTTGTTGGTGGTATTAGTGGATGACAATGAAAATATGGGTGAATTACATAGCAAGATCAAAGAACACGATGCTACAATTAAGCAGCTATAGACTGAGAATATGAACTTGGTATCAATGCTTACATCTGTCACTTCTGAAAATAAAAGATTACATCTGGTAGTTAAGGAGTTGGAGTCTGAAAAAGTAGAAAATGCCAAGAAGTTTGATATGATGTTTAAAGTTCTGCACAAAAGATATGATATCAACTTCGCGGAAGAACATGATGAGATTGAAATCGAAGAAGCAAAAGCCAGAGTAGCAGAGTGTGCGCGTAAAGCTGAAGCTGAAGTTGTTGCTGTTGGTAAAGGGAAATGAAAGATAGATGAGATTCCTTTAACTTTCCAATCTGCGCCAAAAGCTGAATCTGTGCCAGATACAGAATCTAAGACTGGAGGAGTGCCACTATTAAAATATGTGCGCATTGGTGAAAGTGACATCGTTGGTCCTAAATTGTCAAAACAATATCTTTTGGAAAAGCGAAGGAGGTGTGAATGGGGGATCGACTCCTCCGATGAGCACCGGACCGATCTAACTCAACTAATAGATGCAAAATTACATCTGTTAGTGAGGTTGACAAACAAACAAGTGAGATCTACTACATAAATGCCTTGAATATATTGTTAGACGTGAACAAGTGCAATGCAAGTAAACAGTTCAGCAAGGCTTTGCCACACCAACATGATTCCTAACTCTGACACAACACTCCTCTATTTATAGGTCGATATGACTTGCACAGGAGAGTGTGAAACAGAGTGTGTGACTTGTGTGAGTGGTTGCCTCGTACGAGTGACAGAGTCACTCGTACGAGTCAACTACAAAACAAATAAAAGATACATTATCATTTACAAACTGACATTCTAAGCCCTATATACATAATCAACATAATAGACATTATGCACCAACAAGAGGGATGCTGAAATTGATGATGAGGTTGATTCCTTTTTTGAGAACGATGATGAAGATAATGAAGAGGAAGGTGATAAAGATGATAGTGAGAAGAGTGAGAAAAGATATAGAGATGATAAAGGGGATGACGACAATGATCAAGGAAGTACTGGTTTGATTGCTGAGTCTGAAAAGAGTAATGAGTCACTTGATTATGATTCCTTTTTAAACGACTCGGCTAATAAAGAAAAGGAATCTCAAGCTTAGGGGGAGAGGAAGGACTCTGTAACGAAAGATGAGCAATCAGGAATTCTCACAGATGTCCCTATTACGGTTGTTCCTGATGTGCAAAAACCAAGAGTCTTCTATCTAGAGCATGACGTAGAAGAAGCATAATTCGTTCACAGCTACACCAAGGAAGAAATAGCTTAAATGCTAGGTGTAAACGAACGATCCTTTGTGTTTTATTTTGAAAATGAATTAAATAGCATTAGTGCTTCACAACCTAATGATTCTCTTTATAAGTGTGTGTCAGAGGCTGATGATTACGTAGGGTTGTCGTGGAGGATGATTCTGATGATAACGATGAACTAGATATTCTGGTGATGGAACAGATGGCTTCCCAACCTTTGAAGAGTTGTTCTTGAGATCGAATGATGATCTATTGAAAAGAAAAGTCGAAGAAGCTGTCAAAGAGGTAATGTGCCTAAGTGTTTATAAAAAAATAGATTGCTACAGCAAAGAAGTATTGGTTTAATGATATGCTCAAAAGAGAAAGTTCAAATGCCCACTAGCTTTCTTTACTCGAGATCTAGACAAATCTTTGGGTGAATATTCTAAGCTCGGGTTGGATAGAGGAGCTGAATGTTTTCGCAATCAAAAGAGAGTTCGGTATTCAGTACTTCAAGAACTTAAGTGACATTAAGACATTGCCATTTTGGGATATTGTAGAGTTGGTTCAAACAAAATGTACCAATCTCAAGATGAAGATTCATGATCCACGCGTTTGGAAGCTGGTAAAGTTTGAAGCTATGCATGGTTTTAGATAATGGAAGCCGCACATCCTCGAATAGTTATCAAATTTGATCCGGTAACAAAGCAGAAGGATGTTACATTGATTGTGAAGAAGCCGCGAGTAATGAACAAGATTTCCATATCTTTTCAAATAGTAGCATTTTGACTCAGAGACAGGAGAGGCGGTGATTCGCGTGCAACATGATGATGATTCGTGGAAGATCACTGAGGAATTTACTGAAGCTGTGATTGCAGATAAACGAATTTATGGATTATGGAGAGGGATTCGTGTACTAGACCCAATGTGGCTAGTAAACTGCTCGAAGAAGGATATTGAATGTTTATTCTACAATAAGATTAGCTTCGAAGAGAAAGATAAAGTGCAAGCGTTGCAATTCCAGCAGGTTATAATTCTTTGTTATGCCCATAATATAAATTCAGGTATAACATGGAATACTGAATCGAGAAAGCTGGAAGCAAAAAAGCAAAGAAAGCAGGAACGAAAGAAAGAAAGAAAGAATTGTTGAAAGAATGAGAGAAGCAGCATTAAGAAGATTTCAGTACGGTGATACCTACAACAAACCTCTTGCTATTGATCAGACACCTATTCCATCAGAGGAGCATCGTAGGCCAAGGAAGCACTTTTTTGGGCGATAGTGTAAAATGCTTTTGAAGATCTTTTTGAATACTGGCCAAGACTACAGCAATATCCAAGGGGGAGTTTGTTGGTGCAGAATATCTATAGCCTACGTCTTAGGGTCATATCCAGTATGTAATAGGACTAAATTGTCAGATTTTTATTTGTTTGTTTGTATGTAAGCCACTTCGTACGAAGTAATGATCACCTCGTACAAAGTGAAGCATTTCAACTCGTGCGGAGCGTCATGTCTATAAATAGAAGAGCTGGTCTTGAGTCCATAGCTATTTTTACTGATACTAAGGCAAATCTCTATCAGTTTGATGTCTGTATTTCTTCCACGTTTATCAATACAACAAGAAGAAGCGTTTAAATAGTAGATCTGATCTTTTGTAAACTTACTAACGTGAATTTGGCACGTTGGTTAGCTCGAGTCCAGTCTGTTGCTTTCGGGGGAAAGCCGATCCTCCCACCTGTAATTAGATTAGGACCTTAGCTTATTGAATGAGCAGATCTTCACAATCAAGGAATAGGAGTAGATCCTACATGCGAGAAGATCGATGAAACTCTCTATAGCTCCATGATTGGATCTCTTATGTACTTAAAAACTTTGTGACCTGATATAATGTATCCAACTTGCCTTAGTGCACGCTACCAGTCGAGTCCGAGGGTATCTCACTTGATGATTGTCAAAAGGATATTATGCTACCTCAAGGGTTGTCCAACCACCGGTCTTTGTTCCACACGCAATGACGATTTCAAGCTACAATGCTACTCGGATTCAGACATTGGATGTTTTAAAATCAACGCCATATCAAAGACTGAAGGCTACAAGTTCTTTAGTACACGTTTGGTAACGTGGCAGTGTCGGAAACAAACCACGGTCTCTCTTCGACATGTGAAGCAGAATATGTATCTGCTTGCAGTTGTTGTTCACAAATCCTCTGGATTAAACAACAGATAAGGGACTATGGATTGCAATTTCTTAACACGCCAATAGATGTAGATAATGAGCTATTTCAATAACAAAAAATCTGGTACACCACTCTAAACGAAGCATATCGAGATAAGATATCACTTTATTCACCACTACTACGAGAAAAAGTTGATACACATCGAGAAAATCCACACTGATTAACAAAAGGCTTATTTCTATACAAAACCATTTGAAAAAAAAAACTTAATTTCAATATCTTATACGTGATAAAAAAGTTGTTATCAAGGGGGACAAATAGAGAGAAACCGAGATGGATGATTTGAAGTAATCCTCATCGCTTAGTCAATTTTTCTTCCTTTAAAACCAAAAATCCAAAAATATGTTTTTGATTTTAGGGGGGGGGATATTGAGAAAAATACAAAACCATACAAAATTTGAAAAGTTCAAAAACATAGAAAAACACAAAATGAGTTTTTGAGAGAAAAAGAGGAAATTATAATACATAAGTGGGTTGTCACAACATGCTAAGGAAATATAAATTCAAGAAGTTTTTAAACAGTCTCACTAATGATGTGCTATTAGGCTTCGCACATCTAGTAAATTGTTTTCAAGATATAAAGATAAAGAAACTTCTTAATTAGTGAATAACATCTCTCGGATATACGGTCTTGGTACCGTAATTTTGTTTGAGAGATTGCCGGATTCTGAGACACTGGGTCTTTATAAATAGTTGATATATGGGATATTATACAAGTTCTTCTGATTTTGCGTAAGCAATGGCCTAGAACTTGTAGAATACTTTGCTTTAAAAAACCTAAAACTACATTATAATTGAAAATATTGAAAGATATGCCCATTGCAATCAAAAGATTCCAAAATATGGAACACCACTTTATAAGTCGAGCGTTCGTCTCTTTGTCTGTATGGCGGTACAAATATCATTTAGGTCTCGCATTAACCTAGATACAAATACCAATTAGGTATATTCACTTATAACATGAAATCTAGGGAATCTTGATACGGGAGTATATTCTAAGACACCTAATTACCGTATCTTGAAACAATTGAAACATGTATAGAAGTTTAAGTTGACAAAATATACTAACAATCTAGGTGAACTTGTTTAAGAATTAAAGTTTATTATAACAATGGTGTTGGTGACATGTCTCAAAGAATTTCGTCCCAAAATTCACTTTAAGGCATCCTCTGAAGGAGTCTCCTTGACAGGTGGGTGCACTTTGTATTGATTTGATCTTCACGTTCCCAAATATACTCGGGTCCATGACATGAGTTCCAGCGAACTTTGATTAGTTTTATTTGGTTTCTCCTTGTCTTTTGAACTTTCCAGTCCATAACCTCAATGGGTTCCTTAGTAAACTGGAGCTCGTCATCAATATGAATTTCATCTGCTGGGATGATAACCATGTCATTAGTCGGGTTTTTCTTTAGGTTAGACACATGAATGTGTCATGTATGTTGTTGAGTTCTTCTAGCAGTTTTAGCTTGTAAGCCACCGTACAAACCTTTACCAGAATTTCAAAAGGCGCAATGTATCTCAGGTTTAGTTTTTTGTGCTTCCTGAATCTAGCTACAACCTTCCACGGTAAGACTTATAGTAACACTATATCTCCGACCTCGAAGGATAATGGTTTGCATCTTCGAGCTGCGTAGCTTTTTTGTCTATCCTGATCCGTCTTGATACACTGCGAACTTTGAATATTTTGTCTGTGGTTTCTTGGACTAGTTTGGTACCAATGAGTTGGTTGTCACTGACTTCCACCCAACATAGCGGACATCGGCATTTTCGCCCATAAGGTGCTTCGAATGGCATGGCCTTAATAATTGTGTGATAACTGTTGTTGTAGGAAATTTCTACCAATGGTAAATGAGTATCCCAGTTTCCCCCTAAATCCGTCATTCAGACACGAGGCATGTCTTCCAACGTTTGGATGGTTCGCTCGCTTTGGCCATCAGTCTATGGATAAAAAGCCATGCTTAAATGTAAGCAAGAACCAAATGAAGCTTGATATGAATGCCAAATCCGCGACACAAAGCGACCATCTCTATCTGAGATTATCGAGACTGGCACTCCATGACGTGCCACGATTTACTTAAGATACAGTTCAGCTAACTTCTCGGTACTATCTTTCTCACGGATTGGTAACAAGTGAGCTGACTTGGTTAACCGATCAATGATAACCCAAATCATGTCAGACCTTGAGAGGTCTGTGGTAGTTTTGTAATAAAATCCATTGAGATTTGTTCCCACTTCCAAACAGGGATATCAGGTTGTTGTAATAGACCAAATGGTTTTTGCTATTCGGCCGTGACCTTTGCACAAGTTAGGTATTTACCAACATAGGTCGCAACATCTCCCTTGAGATTAGACCACAATTAATTATTCCTTTAAATCTTGATACATTTTATCGGGTCCTGGATGTATTGAGTATTTTGACTTGTGCGCTTCATCCAGCACCAAGTCTCGTAGTACGCGAAAATGTGGAATCCAGATCCTTCCCATAAAATATAAAGTTTCATCTTTGTTTGGCTCCATTCGTTTTCCATTCCCCGTAATGATTCTGTTTAAATGTTTTCCGGATTTAGAGATTCTTGTAGTGCATCGTGCACTCTAGTCGTATGTTCGTCTAAATAGTCATTTCTAAAGCTCGAACGCGTAAAGTTTTCACTCGTTCCTTCCAGATCAAAGCATCTACCTCTAAATTTGCTCTTCCCGAGTGATACATGATCTCACAGTCATAATCATTCAACACTTATACCCAACGACATTGGCGCATATTTAGTTCCTTTTGATTGAATATGTGTTGAAGACTTTTATGATTTGTGAATTTGGTACACTTAGTTCCATATAAACAATGATGTCATATTTTTTAAAGCAAATACCACTGCACAAGTTTTAGGTCATGAGGGGTATACTTTTCTTGGTGAACTTTTAACTAACACGATGCGTACGCGATGACTTTTTCACGTTGCATTAACATGCAAACTAGGCCTTGATGCGAAGCATCAAACTACACCACGAAGTCATCGGTACCATCCGGAAGTGATAATATCGACGCCTTGCATAGTTTATCCTTTAATAATTAAAATTCTGATTCTTGTGTTTCTCCCAAATCGAACTTTTATCCTTTTGTGTAAACGACTAAGAAATTGTACCTCGCGAATCCAAAATTTGCATTTCGAGATTCGCATAAAGTTAATCGTTCTTTAATAGCCCCAATATAGTTCTCAAATGTTATTCATGTTCTTCCTCGGTTCGTGAGTATTTTAATATGTCCTCAATAAATACTATTATGAACTTGTTGGGGTAAGGTTTGCATACTCGGTTCATCAAATCCATAATTACGGTAGGCGCGTTTGTTAAGCCAAAAAGGCATAACAAGGAATTTATAGTGACCATAGCAAGTCCTAAATGCCGTTTTAGGAATACCTTTCCTCTTGGATTCTTAGTTGATGATAACCGGATCTCAAGTCAATCTTGGTGTAGAAGCTCGAGTCTTGTAATTAGTCGTATAAATCGTCAATCCTTGGTAATGCGTGCTAATTCTTAACCGTGAATTTCTTTAACTCTCGATAATCTATGCACATCCAAAAGCTTCCATTCTTCTTCTCGACAAAAGGCACGGAAGCTCCCCATGGCGAGGAACTCGTTCTAATGAATCCTTTGCTTAACAACTTTTGAGGTTGTGTAGATAGTCTTTTCATTTATGACGGAGCTAATCGGTATGGAGGCTTCGCAACTGGTGTGGTTCCCGACACCAAATCAATGCGAATGTTGGTGTGTCATTGCGGAGGTAATCCAGACAAGTCTGATGGAAATACTTCGAGGGAATTCCTTCACAATGGTTATTTCCTCCAATTTTGGCTCCTCATTTTCCTTGTCGACTATGTGAGCTAGAAAGGCTATGCAACCTTTCTATAGGCACTTCTAGCCTTCATGCAATTAATGATTTGTAAGGGCGTCTCATGCTTCTCTTCGTGTACTACAAGTATTTCTTCGTCTGATAGGGGGATGCAGATAATTTTCTCAGGACAACCTACTTCCGCCCGATTATACTTCAACAATTCTATGCCAAAAGATATGTCGTAACAACCCAGCTAAACGGGTAAAAGATTGATATTAAATTCTGATTCTCAAAGTTCCAAATGCATCCTTTCATAACTTCACCTGACTTGACTAATTTACCCTTTGCAAATCCTATAGAATGAGGGAACGTCTATCTTACTTGACTGTAGGTCAAATATATTTTGAATTCTATTGAGATGAACTAAAATCAGCACAGGTATCAAACAAGATGGATGCGAGATGTTGGTTGATAGGTAACATGTCGGTGACCTTTAATGATTCCTCATGACTCAGCTAATTCCCATTAGCTAACTTGATAACGTGTCTAGTTTACATGACTCTAATTCGAGTATATGCTTAACACCTAAAGACAATAGCTAAGCTCGGTTTTGGTATCAAAAGAATTGACACGTAATGATAATAGAGTAGAATGTACGCATGATGACATTAGGATCTTGTGGGGTATCCATAGTTTCTGCTCACTCACACTTTAATTCATTTGTCTGATTCATTCTTAAGACGCTCATGCTTGAAGTGGCCTTCGTGCCACACTTAACATCCTTGTTCTTGGTTGAGTATTACTAACTTATTGGTTTTTGTTTTGTGTCTTGATTCACCACACTTCTACTCTTGGCACTTTTGCAAGTGCCCTCATGAGGAAATTTTCACTTATCACATTTAGGATTTCAGTAAGTTATCAGCTTATTTCTTGGTGCTAGTATCAATTATAGCAACAATTTCCTTTGTTTCTATCATCATGGGAGTACCCTTTCGTTTGTTACTCACTCTCGATCCTGCCTTAAGGGCTAAGTATTTTCGCTTCCCGTTGCTAGTAGATTCCACATGTGTTTCCTTCCTTTTTGCACCTTTCTTTGATATTTTCCCATTCTCACCGCATCCTTGGTGAGACTAACTCCGAGAGTTACTGTTTGAGTGATGAAGGTAGGGTGGGATGATGTGGTCATGTTTTGGTTCTTAGACGCTAAACCCCAAATGTAGTGCTCAATGCGTTTGATTGCAGGTGTTTTCCAGTATGGAGCAACCCTAGAGAGATCGTGAAAGCGTCGAGTGTAACCAACAACGTTGGCTGCAATCATGATCGATTTCTAGGATCCCGTTTCTACCCTTGGAATTCAAGTTAGCGAGCAATACTCCTCTCGCATAATATTTTTGAGTTCTCCCCATGATAACCTCTTCGTAGCATCACTCCTTAAAGTTTCTACTTGAGGATTTGACCAAGTTAATGTTGCATTCAGGAGGAGACTCTTTGTTTACCTAATCGTTTACTCAGGAGTGCATTTACTAGCACTTCTAACCGACTCTGTTATCTTTATTTAGCGGACATAACCTACCGCACCTCTCGCACCAATGAGGTCTCACGGCTTACAGTCCGGGAAAGCCTTAGAATTTAAAACCTTGTATGATCGCATCTTTAGGTGTATGCTGCCACTTGTTCCGAATCTATTGGGATCCGAACCATTTGAAATACTAGTACCACCAGTACCGTCACTAGTGTCAACTAAATTACTCTCGTGTCGCGCGATTTCCGCAACCGTATGTCCTTCCATAAGAACTCTACTTCACTTACCTAGTAAGTCATGGATTAACTAACCCCTTTTGGGTGTAGAGCTTCCTTTTGGCGCTATGTATCTTCTTAATACCCAAGATTAAAAGAAGGTAGGCATATATTTGGATAAATATAGTCTACCATGCGCCTAAGAATACAAAATGCCATCGGTCATGGAAACCTGAAGATTGCTTTGTTCATACATGTTTGAGACAATGATAACGTGAATAACAACAATCTAAAATTCGTAGTACCTCTTGCATGTATCAGACATATGTCTAAGTGGAAAGGAAATAACTCGTTGAGGAGGAGAAACCAAATGGTCGTCTGCAACCTTATAGTGTGTATTCCATACTTCGTGGACCTCGATCGTACAAAGCAGGAAAAAAGATCCTTCGCCACACCAACCCGTGTGACGAATACGTTGATATCCTTTGAGCTCCACGAGCTCTAGCTAGATTGTTATAATTCCATAGATATCGAATAGAATGCAATGAGGGTGTTAAAGCATCGCCCGTTCCATACCATCCCTTGGAATAAGATAAATGTCAAATGACGGAGTTTAATGAAATCTCCTTCCAATAAATAAGATGAGGTGCCATAGAACCATGGAACTAACCCATGTACAAGAACTCTAGACCGTTGAGGAAATATCCTCCCTGGGTGGCCAACCAGTTTTGTTTGTTTAGATGACTAGTCTTAATCGACTCATGATATAGATCGAATGTTAGATGCGAACAAATATGTGTGTTTCTGTATGGTAGGTTGTTATAGCAACTACTCCGGTTAGTGTCCCACTAGATAGAAACTAGAACAACTTAACAATTTCAAATTGGAAGGGATCATTAGCTTGACCGACAGAGCCCACCAGGATTCTCATCCATAGCAAATTATTATTGCGTAGGCCCCCGTAATAATAAATCGCCTTGCATGGTCACCCTAGTGTTCTACCGTTCAAAGACAACGATCAGCCGGAGAGAGGACGCTATTGACCACATACCTTCAAGATAGAAGGGACCTTCGTGATGATCCACGTGCTATCGACCATTGACATTACTCGCGAAAGGGCACGTCGTTAGACAAAATTAGAAATAAAGAGAATTTGCAACAATAACAACCGGAGGGGCACCTTCAAGATGAGTACTTAACCTTCCTTGTCGAGACGAGAGTGTTGTTATTAATGATTAATATGGGTCACAGGGGCCTCGTCCCGCTAATAGAGTTGTCGTCCAAGGTAGCACCTCCGCCTCTTCGTCACTACCGAAGCCAGGCATCTCCACATTCGCGGGAAAAACAACCACCTTATGTGGAATCGATCTTAAGGTCTCACTTATGAACCATGTCCGCCATAAGCTCTGCAATAGACGCGAGGTCGATATTCTCATTGTGCGAGTCAAGGATAATAATAATATTGGTAGTCGAAGGTATTTCGTTCTTGGCAAAATATTCCATACAACACATATATAATAAATTATATATATATAATCGCATCAAGCCAGGATTTCTATCTTTTGTATTGTGTCCATGACACATTGTTTTATAATGTAATGTGTCTATTTCTCATAGACGAATCATGTATTGATCCTTTTTCGTACTTATGGCTAAGCTCGTGTGATAGATCCACGTGTTATCGTGTCACAATGAAAACCTTTTGTCATTTTTGTCATATTTATGAAAATACTTTTGTGATGTTATCAACTTTGTTTTCATGTGGGAGCCCTTAGTGATTCTAGACCAAACTTAGTAAAAGTTTTTCCCCGGTTCACTACAATCGAAGCTCTGATACCAATCTGTCACACCCTGGTCGTAGCGAAAGTGCAATCATGTGACTATGAGGTAATCATGCATCCAATCGTGTAAACAAATGTAAATCAACAATGATGCCGTAATGATATTAATTTTCGATCAACATTTACAAGTATTCAAAAGTAAGATCATAGTTTCCAATGGTTTCACATCATCATCAAAAACATAGTTTGAAATACCTTACTTCAAAATAAAAGATTGTTTTCATTGTAAAAGCATGGTGACGTTTTGACTCCTATATATCCATACGAGGTTGGGATATAAGAGGTAAATCCTCCAAAAGGTGGCATACGTTGTCATGACATTTGTAATCCAGTAATGAAATCTTAGTATGTTATTAGCTCAAGTCTTGCGTCCTGAAATACATGTAATTTTGAAAAGTCAACAAAAGTGGCGAGTTCATGTAGTTATTGTTTTCATATGAGATGTCTTGTTTGTAATCCAGTAATGAAATCTTAGTATGTTATTAGCATTCAGGGAGTTTAAGGATCTATCAGTGTGTAGCTAGCACCCTGACATATGTGTCATAAGTAAGTAACCAAACCGAGACAACTCTTGACATCAATTGGGATCACAAAAGCATTCCTAAAGGGTTAACAAACCAGGAGTGGAGCGCGCCTCAAACTCTATAGATCTATACCTTTTGCACCTTGGTCACTAAGTGATTAATGGTTATTCTTGTCATCATCCTACTTACACACATTGATCGTGTTATCATCTAACCCTATAGCTAACATACCGTTTGTTATGACATGTGTTTCACCTCAATTGTTTTAAAAACAAAACATTGAAATATTTGAAAGGAGGGACATGAACTCACTGTTTTGCGTTCCTTAAGTCGTATTTATTTGAATTCGGGTGTTTGTACACGTGTGTAACCTACATGTGTATTAACATCATTAGACACCTAGGTCTCGTTGGACCTCGTACCAGTTGTTCATCTTCAATTCTTGTTATGTATATATTTATCATATTGGAACAACTTTTATGTCATTATAGTGTTGGTAGTTTGTTTGTTTGATTATTATTTATATACATATATTTCACAATTATATATATATTTTTTTATTATTCGATTGTGTGTGAACGGGCCTCGCGCTTCACATGTCCTCGTGCCTTGCACGCGTGTCATTGGGCCTAGCCCATGTCATGTATGTCATTAGGCCTAGCCCATGTCTTTATGTGATTGGGCCTAGCCCATGAAATTTATATATTTGGGCCTAGCCAATGAAATTATATGTTTGGACCTGGCCCATTTCTTTATATGATTGGGCCTAGCCCATGTAATTATGTTCTTGGGCCTAGCCCATGCCTTTATGTGATTGGGCCTAGCCCATGTAATTTTTGTGTTTGGGCCTAGCCCATGAATTATATGTTTGGCCCTAGCCTATGAAATTTATACGTTTGAGCCTAGCCCATGAATTTATATGTTTGGACCTAGCCCATGAAATTATATGATTGTGTAGTTGGGCCTTGCCTATGTCTTTTATATAATGGGCCTAGCCCAACTTACTTTCATGAGTCCATATCATTTATAATCTTGCACTTGGTGATTTTTATTAACTTTAGACTTTTAAGTATGTTTATATACTTTTATAAAATCACTTAGTACTTTTTATACATCCTAACTTTCCGGATTTTGTCCTTGTTAATATATATATTCGTTAAGTGTCTAAAATATATTATTTTTAGACATGTGGTGGTTGTCATTTAATATATTCGTTAGGGTTTAACCCTTGCCATTAAAACGCCCTTAATGACGGTTTAGGTCACTAATCGCGTTTAGTCCCGTTAATTACACTTTAATCGTCATTAGATTTTTAGAAAATTTCGCCATAGTTTGCCCTAAACTATGGTGTTTTCCACGTTTCAAAAACATATTTAAATCATGTTTAAACCCACAATCACAATCAATCATCAACTCAAGTTTAATATACCACCTTCGTGTGCATGATTTATACACTTTTCGTTCTCATTTCCATGGTCCTTTGTAAATATATATTTTAACAAATTTAAATAAAAATAGTGAGATCTTCACATATTTATTAGAACATTTAAGACATCATTCTTGTTATATCTTCAAATCAAGATTTTCACTTGGAACCACTTTGTTTACTAAACTTTTTAATGTGATCATAACATAAATCATGGTGTTTATTCTTTATAAAAGTCACATATATGTAATAAATCATTTTAAAGTTGTATTAAAGTTCATGAATCATGAGGTTGATGATCTTGTTTAGATTTAAACATCACCATGTTTAAATCATCATTTATATTCTTATTCATACAAGATCATCCATTTTGAACAACTTACTTTAACATAATCAACATAATCATACTAACTAGTTAACACTAATACACATAATAAACTATATTTAGTAGATTATTAAGGTGAGGTTAGGGTTTTTAAGTTGCATTTTTCTTTATTTTCAAGATGATCAACAAGTACTTTCAGAAAACATATACCATAAAGAACTTAATTATGGTAAAAGATTAGCTTACAAGTTTGCACAAGATTAAGTGAAGATTAACAAAACAATGAAGCTCCAAAGAAAGCACTAATGCTCCCCCATGCTTGCAAACTCCTTATATGATCTTGTGAAAGCTTAAAAGGGAATAAAATGTGGTGTTAATGGTGGAAAAAGGGTGCATTGTGGTGGTAGGATGTAGTCATGGATGAGGGAAAGTTCAAGGAGGTTTCTTATATAATATATATATTTTGTGAAATGATAAGGTGAAGTATGATGACAATTTTATAAACTTACCAAGTCAAGATCACATCTTTCTACCATACTAAGATCTTTATTTTTCAACATAAATAAAGTGGGTGGGGCCCACTTGAAATTGCCCACATGAAGGGGGGTTAAGTGTAAATTTACATTATAACATGTGCTAAATTATTCAATATTTAGGTTTTTAGGTTAAGTATGGTTATTAGGGGTTGGTCTTGCATCATTATTGAGTAATTAGGGTTTAGGGTGTTAAGTAATATTAATTAGTCCCCTTGACTAGTTGGTATTAGTTTTGGATTGCAAAAACACCACTAGTTTGCTTATCGGTGTGATACCGGTTGTGTAACGCTTCGCATTTGTATCTTTCCGTTTTTAGCAAGTCTGCTTCGCGTTTCTATTTTCGGAAAGTCCAAACCTTGTAATCGTATTTCTAATTTCAATCCATTGTATTCAAAGGCTTTGATTGTAATCAAGATTAATCAATTATGCTAAATTCGCAAACTTTATTCACATTTAAACTTATGATCACGCTATACTTTATTCCTTCATAAATCAAATCCAAACAACGTGTAAATGTCTGATGAATGTTTATCAATCTTATACTAAACTCTAGCAAAACAATTGGTGATATTATTTTAAGAATTCAAGCTTCAAATTATCATAAAATCATGTCTTATAATGTTCAAGAAAATAATTGTTCATAGTTGTTTTTTTAGGGTTTTTAGACAATATTTTTGCATAGTATTAGACCATTTCTAGACCCATGCATGTCACATATATTAATGCATCACCTGAAGTCCAAGATTTCAACAAATGGATAACTAAAAGATTATATATATATATATATGTAGCGCCCGCCTTGCGGCCGCAACTTGAAGGCATTCACATTCTTTTTTTATTCAAATTTCCCTCCCAAGTGCATTTAATTCAGCCCCACACTAAACCCTAATCTTCCCCCTTTATAAACACAAGTTCCCCCACCCATTTCTCACTTTTACAAGCCTCCATACTCTTCAAACAAGTCCCTACCTTCTGAAAATCATTGCTGAAACGCAGCATCTTCTAAGTGAGTTTTGACTCACTTTTCTTCTTCTTTTAAGCTTGTTTTTCTTTCTAACACTCTTGGATAACCTCTAAGAAGGTTCTCACAAGTTTGCTTGGGCAAACTAAGGTGAAACCACACCATTTTAAGGTCCAAAAGTGTACAAAACTTTCTGCCCAAATTTTTATCTTTCAAATTTCAAATTTTTCAATGTTTTCACCTTGTTTCTTCCTCAACAATGTTTGCTGAAGCCCTATGGATGTTACAATAGGTTTTCCATGGAAAACTAGAGTGGAATCACATCATTTTTGGGGCCAAACTTTTTGTTTTGGATGATAACTTATAAAACTTTTTCGAACATGTTTAAACATAACAAATATATGCTATATATGCCACTAACCAAACTTGTGGTTAGTGTGTTAAGCTAGACTTGTTCACATACAATCAAGAGGCATATCTTGTCTTTAAACTTGTTGTTTTTATTAGGGTTTCAAACCCACAAGTGTTGAGCCATCTGAGCTTTCAAGCTTGTGATGGTGTAGGTGTGATTACATGAAGGCCTTGGCCATTCAACTATTCAATCCACCCCTCACTTGATGATTTCTATAATTCTTGAGAAACACCCTTCGGGGCTTATTAGTTTCAAAAACGAGCGTTAATATCTAGATAAATACTTTCGTTTATATATACTTTCTTGCGCATTTTAAATTCCTAAATTAAACTCCCCGTCAATCTAATACTCATACACCTACGTTTGGCTTATGTAGGATAAACTTAGTGTTCCATTCCCTAAATCAACCTAACTCTCTCACAGATAATACTTTGCAAAACCGTGAGTACACTCGACCCCTTTTATGCTTTCCATTATTTGGGTGCAACATGATTAATTTACTAAAACTACACATCACACTTTATTCTATACACCAACAATCCATCAACATGCTTTAGTCTTAAGCTACTTGAATTGTTACTTGGTATATTCTTATGTGATCTAAATGTCATTAACTTTCATCGAGCCTCCCTTAACATGTATAGCGCTATAGGAGTAACGCACCGCCCGTATTCTTGTGGTCAATGTTAAGTTTTAATCTATTTTGCGGTACACTAGAGGATTGACATGTAGATTCACATGCCTTGTTTACACTTATCTTGTATGCTAGCTATTCATGTGGATTTGTTTAATCGGATTTATACTTATTCTATGATATTAAACTTGTGTACTCGCTAATACTTTGTTATTGAACTATACTTTTTAACATGTTGCATGTTGATGAAGTTGTATGATGGAACTTAGTAGGAACGGCATAGAAACACACGTAGAATACTAAGTTAATTTTTATGTTATTGTTGAACTTGTTTCGTTGATGTTACTCTTATTTGGATTTTGTTGTAATATGACAATTGATGTTTTGAATGAAATGAAATTTGGTTGATCTAATTATTGTCGCAAATAGTGTGATGATGCAATGAGCAATCTAGTCATCTCACTCCGATGTTTCCGCCATCGGTTGGGGTGTGAAAGATTGGTATCAGAGCCATAACTATAGAGAATAGGTAGAATTGCCATGTTCGACCTAGTCTATAGTTTAAGTCACCAACTTGACCATTCTTGCTTTATGATTAAAATGTTAATTCTTCCTAATTGTTTCTTCCTATTTCTTTTGTCTTAAATATATGCATGTGTTTTTCCTAAAACACTTACACAATTTACACACTTGAAGACTTGAAGACACTCAAACTATAATTGAGACGATCTCACCAAAATAGGGGTGAAACCCGCACTTTGGTGATCACTCTCAATCCGCGAAATTTGAATTTTGCACGAAATTACACCATCAAGTTAGGAATGAAATCCATACCTTGATGGGAATTTCCGTTTCACACTCTAGTGGACCCTTACCAACGAGTCAGAATACGCTGTTCGTTTGGTAAGTACCAACCACACTTAGGGTACAATGTTGTCAAGTTAGGGGTGAAACCCGCACCTTGTCAACTAATCCCATTCCTCGATTTTCAATCTCGCCAAAGTTTTGATTTTTCGATCGGTTAGAGACGTGTAGTAACTGGAAGGGTAAAGTGTCGTTAATCGCTTCTCGACGAGAGCACTTTACCTATAGGCCAAAGCACGTTTCTCTAATTTGAAAGGATCTCGATTCACTTTGGAATAGTTAAACGTTTCTCAACCCGAAACACTCCAATATTTTATTGAGCCTATCTTTTATGCTATGTCAATTTCTATGTGTTTTAATACTTGTTATCTCATTCATTTCGAACCCGATGCACGATTCGCACGCCCTTCGTAACCAAAAACAATAATAATAATTCTCGTGAACCAACTAAATTTATATTCCTTTAAGCAAATCATACGTGTTTATGTTTTTTTTTTTTTGAATGCTAACATGCTTCTGCCATCTATGTGAAATTATACGTGTTACATGATACTTATGTGCTCAAAACGGATACTTTTCTTTATAACAACACCTTACGATCAAAGTCTAAATCTATCTTTTGTTGTCAAACCCTTTTAGATGTCTTTCTCGCAAAGCGTTATGTGACGAAGAAGGTCAAAGTCCAAGTCAAGGTCCCAATCCGACTCCATGTCGAAAAAGGACGGCATGAAATTTATGGCCGAGCAAATGGCTAAACACATGACTAAGGTTATCCCCGAGATAGTCAGCAAGGTCTAGTCCCCATCTAATGCTGAATCACCTGATACCTCAGTCGAATCCAAAGCCGAACCACCCAAGACCACCTTCATCCACAAGCAATTCTGCTCCTGCAATCCCTTATCCTTCATCGGCAAGGGGGACGCCACTAAACCGCTACAATGGTTTGATGCCATTGAACTCACCTTCCTCCAAAGTGGTTGCCCCGACCACCTGCGCACCTTGAATGCCACGGGAGTATTCTGATCGAGAGCCCTTGATTGGTGGACTTCTGAGCGTAGCGCGCATGTCAACGAGGTCGCGCACGCCCTCCCTTGGGCCGAGCTCAAAAAGCTAATGGAAGGTGAATTTTGCCCCCCTTATGAACTCCAACGACTCGAGACTGAGTTTTGGAACCTCTGGCAAGTGGGGAATAACAACGCCGGCCTCACGGCCCGTTTCAAGCAACTAGGCTCAATCTGCCCAAGTCAGGTCGATACCACTGAGAAAGCAGTCGCTAAATACATATGTTGCCTTCCTCCTACCTTGCCGACGTGCTCGATGCCACCTCCCCCAGCACCCTCGAAGAAACCTTTCGGCTAGCTACTCGCTTGAACAACCGCCAAGGCTCCACCGAGGAAAGCCCACCAAGCAACCACCGAATCCGTTACCGAACCTGCCTCGCCCAAACCCCCAAGAAGCAACATCAAGGGCAAGAAGCGGAAGGCTTCGAGCCCAATTTGGGCAGTAGTCACTCCGCCAAACCCCCACCAGCCAGCTTTGCCCGCACCCAAACCTATCAAGAAAGCGTACACCGGACCCCATCCTAAGTGTAATACATGTCCCTTTCAACACCCGGTTACCGCCCCATGACGCCTATGCACGATCGGCAATAGGTATGGGCACTTTGCCCAACAATGCCGGAATGCTCCTCAAGCCCCCATCAACCAAGCCCGAGCCGTGACCGCCGCACCTCCTCAAAACCGTGCCGGCAATCAAAACCGACCCCTAGCTCCTGCTGCTCGTGCCTGCTTCAGATGCGGAGACCTGAATCACTTCGCCAACAACTTACCGCAGCGTAACAACAACAATCAGCAGCAGCAGCAGCAAGCTCGTGGTCGAGCCTTTGTCATCACGGCTGCTCAAGCTCAGAACTCAAACGACGTCATATCGGGTACGTTTCTTGTTAACAATGTTTACACTACGTGTTTATTTGATACTTGTGCGGATAAAAGTTTTGTATACGTTGAATTCGAACCTCTGCTTATGTGAAGTCGTTCTAAGTTGCCTAAACCATTCGAAGTTGAAGTCGCTGACGGAAAATCCGTCACCGTCGATTCTGTCCTTTCTAATTTTTCATTAAACCTCAATGATCATACATTTTCTATTGACCTCATACCCATGCCAATGGGTAGTTTTGATATCATAGTAGGCATGGATTGGCTAGGGCGAGTCCGTGCTGAAGTTGTTTGTTCGGAGAAGTGCATTGGCCTTCCCCTACCCAACTATAATTCCTTGCACGTCTATGGTGAGAAACCCTCCAAAGGTCTCACGCTTATGTCGTGTATTCAGGTGAACAAGTACTTGCGTAAGGAATACTTCGCCTTTCTTGCCCACATTATGGAAAATAAGGAGACGGGTCCAAGCGTGAGTGAAGTTCCCGTTGTGCGCGAATTCCCTGATTTCTTTCCCGAGGATCTTCCTAGTCCTCCTTCTGCTCGTTTAGGTTGATTTACGCATAGACCTCATCTCTGGTGCAACTCCGGTCGCAAAATCCCCCTTTCGTCTTGCACCCTCGGAGATGCAAGAGCTGTACAGTCAACTTCAAGAGCTTCTTGAGAAGGGCTTCATACGCCCTAGCACATCTCCTTGGGGCGCTCCCGTTCTGTTCGTCAAAAAGAAAGACGGATCCTTTCGCATGTGCATTAACTATCGTGAGCTCAACAAGCTTACAGTCAAAAACCGTTACCATCTTCCTCGCATTGATGACCTTTTCGATCAGCTTCAAGGCGCGACTTGCTTCTCTAAAATCGACCTACGCTCTGGTTATCATCAACTTCGAGTCCTCGAAGAAGATATACCCAAGACTGCATTCCGCACACGTTATGGACACTACGAGTTGGTAGTCATGCCATTCGGTCTGACCAACGCACACGCCGTGTTTATGGATTTGATGATTCACGTGTGTAAGCCTTATCTTGACCGATTCGTGATCGTCTTTATTGATGATATCCTGATCTATTCTAAGACGTGAGAAGAGCATGAGCGACACTTGCGTCTTTTCCTTCAGCTGTTGTGAACCTAACGTCTCTACGCCAAGTTCTCCAAGTGTGAATTTTGGTTAAAAGAGGTTCAATTTCATGGTCATGTTGTCAACGAACTTGGTATTTACATTGACCCTGCGAAAATCAAGGCGGTGAAAAGATTGCTCCTAAGACTCCATTCGAAATTCGTTCGTTCTCGGCTTAGCCGCTTATTACAGTCGTTTCATTTAGAACTTTTCAAAAATTGCCGTGCTTCTCACTTCCTGGACTCAGAAGGATAAACCTTTTGTTTGGGGTTCCGAACAAGAGGAGTCTTTTCAAACACTCAAGGACATGCTTTGCAATGCTCCTATCCTAACCCTCCCTGATGGTAATGACGATTTCGTCGTGTATTGCGATGCCTCAAGACTAGGTCTTGGTTGCGTTCTGATGCAACGAGATAAGGTTATCGCTTACGCATCACGTCTACTCAAAATTCATGAGAAGAATTATACTACTCACGACCTTGAACTTGGTGCATTTGTTTTTGCATTAAAGATATGGCGACACTACCTTTATGGTACAAAGTGTTTGGTCTTCACCAACCATAAGAGCCTTCAGCACATCTTTAATCAAAAGTAACTCAACATGCGTCAACGTTGTTGAGTAGAGCTGTTAAATGACTACGACTGCGATATCTGCTACCACCCTGGTAAAGCGAATGTTGTGGCTGATGCACTTAGTCAGAAAACACATGTTAAGAGTGTACGTTGCTACCAAACTTTGGGAAAGCTTCAAGAGATGATTCGTGAGGCACAATACTCGACCATTAATTAGGGCAACCTCGATAATGAGTTGAAGTGTGGTGCTGAAACCCAACTCATGACCAAATCCGATGGCACCATGTGCTATCTCGACCGTATTTGGATTCCGAATCGTGATAATCTCTGTGATGTCTTGATGAGTGAAGCTCATAAGTCTTGATATTCAATTCACCCTGGCACCAATAAGATGTATCACGACCTCCGGGCATCATACTGGTGACCTGGAATGAAGAAAGATATTGCCTGCTATGTTTCGAAGTACCTTACTTGCTCCAAGGTAAAGGCCGAGCATCAAAGACCCTCTAGCTTACTCGAACAACCAAAAATTCGTGTTTGGAAATGGGACAGTATTGCTATGTATTTCATAACCAAGCTCCCTCGTACATCGTCTGGTCACGATAGTATTTGGGTAATCATCGACCGTTTGACCAAGTCTGCTCAGTTCATCCCCATACGTGAAGACTACCGAGCTGAGTTACCTCATATCTACACGGATGAAATCATTTGTCGTCACGGTGTTCCCGTTGACATTATCTCCGACCGTGATGGTCGCTTCACTTCTCGCCTTTGGCAAACGTTTCAAAAAGCCTGTAACATTTGTAAAAATCGGGTCTTCAAAACCCGCTCCGTTTTATAATCAAGTACCAAGTTATAAAAGTTACATTAAATATTTATGATTATTTTGAGTTAAAACGATATATAATTAATAAATAAACTAAACTATAAAAATTATATTTGATAAAAAGTTAAAATAAAATAAATAAAAAAATTATGAAGCTGCCGGGACTCGAACCCGGGTCAGCCATGAAACACTTCAACAACTTAACACTCACTCCCAAGACCACTCCGCCACTTGTTTGTTTTCTGTCATGATTAGGAAACAAATAATTTTTATAGACTAAGGTAAATCAATCGAGTTTACACATTGTAACTGAAACCGGTTATCAATCATCCAAATCGTTTTGAATACTCTCGATTCAGTGAGTATAACCGATAAACGGACGATTTCAATCAATGTTGTCACGAATGGAACTTCAATTCGGAAGTAGATCGGTTTAATAACCGAAGGTCTTCAATTCTATGTCTACTTCAATCAGAGACTTTTCCTGCGACTCAAAACACTCTGCAAGACTCCCAATTGCATTTCCGCAACCTTACAATCCACCGGAGAAGCTTGAATCAGACCGTCGGAAAAATTCTGCAAGTCACCGGAAAACCGGGACTCACATCCACACGGTATTTCCTCCGACTCTTTCTGTTTCAATTATGTGATTAATCAGTCTCTAACACAACTCCACCATCAGAATCGATCCTAGTCAACGATTATCGAAAGTCTTACCTTCGCCGGAAAACTTCTGAAACTGCCGGAAACACACCGTGAACGGGTATGATCTCCCAAACTTCTGTTAAACCTTGTTTAAGTGACTCAACTTCTTAAATAATCGAACAAAGCTGTTAATTGGTTTCAACAGTCGGAGTTCACTTTCAGTACCGACGAACCTCCGCCGGAATTCTGTGAACAACATCAATCGGTATATCTTTTTCCTTAAACTCTCTCCATTCTCTAGTTTTAAATTACTGATAATGTCTGAAAAGCGTATAAGTCATAAATCAGTCATAACAGTCGGAATATGTTTGTCTGTGTAAATCGACGAAGAAGATGAAAACACAACATAACATAAGATTAATTAAAATCGGTATTTTAAACGGGTTAGACACACAATCCAGCGGTGGACTGTGTGCAAAATACACACACACGTCCCGAGTTCGATCCCTGCTACACGCACACCTTATATAATAACGCGCCTTTTTGTTTAAAAACTAAACCAGGATAACCCAGTTAGTTGTTAAGTATAATAAAAACCGAGATATTAACCAGGTTAGACACACAGTCCAGCGGTGGACTCTGTGCAACATGAACTACACGTCGCGCGTTCGAAACCCGTCACGAGCACCGGTCCGATTGAATTAAAATGTTTTTGCAAATAAAGGAAATTCGGTTAACTTGAAAAAGTGTATAAATATAATTAAAAACAAGATTATTTCGGGTTAGACACGTAGCTCAGTTGGTAGAGCTGCGTGCACGCGAACGGGAGGTCTCGGGTTCGAGCCTCACCCGGCGCAGATTAATTCGCTGACCGAACCGGTCAACGGTCAACGCTAAGAAAAATAATATTTTTTTTATATTTTTATTTATTTAATTTAATTTAAAAATCAATTAAAAATACTTAAAAATAACATTTTTAAAGATAGAAAATAGCCATAAACTCACAAAAATATATCTAAAAATTTCATTAAAATCCTTAATAAAATCCATCCATTTAATATATTTTTCCATTTTTATTTAGGTTAGTATTCCTGGTTGATCCGCTCATCTAATTTGTGCGCATCTCACCATCTCCAATCCAACGCACCCAATGTGAGTGAATCTTACAAATTCCCCGTTTTAATCACGTATTGGGGTGTATCATGTGTCTTTGTATATATATATTATTACTAAACCATTGTGCATACATCATATCATGAACTTGTGTATTCAGTTTGTTGCTGTTAAGTAGTTATCATTGGATGCAATTTATTATTCAGTACATGCAATTTCATAGGCCGCCGCTCCCCATTACATTATGAGCGTTGAGCATGTTCCCCATTTTATTATGCGGTTGAACCTGGCGTGCCCACATACGATCGGCTCCGTTTGATTGAGCCTTGATCGCACAGACATTTTCATTTTCAGTACATGCAATTACGATCAGCTCCGTTTGATTGAGCCTTGATCGCACAGTTTCATTTATGTTATTTACAGTATGATGTTGGTATGTTCATGTATGCTGCCATGTGTTATTGTATGTTATAGTTGTGACTGCTATTTGCCATTACTTGATTATTTACATTTGCTCATCTATGATTATGCACAATTTTTCATTGATAAACTAACCATAAAATCATTAACAAATGTTTATCTAATAAGGTTCACTCGCCAACTTATGTTGACCCAAAAACCCCCATTTTACACATGATACAGGTGAAGCAGCTGCAGCTAGGAACACATAGGATTTGGACTAGAAGAATAAAACGATTTAGTGTTGGGATTGTTATGCTTGGTTTATTTCCTTTGTATTGAATGAACATGTTTGGATATTTGAAAATGTAGTTTTGACTTTATGAAATATGAAACATAATAGTAAATGTCATGAGCTTTGGTGATAACCCAATTATGCCCCGACTCTTATTCCGCTGCGGGTCGGGGTGTGACAGATTGGTATCAGAGCCATGACTATAGGGATATAGGATAGGTTATTAGACCCTTAGAGCCTATACTACAGTCTATTAGAAACTTATAAGAATTTTGTGTGTTATATGCCAAATTTCATGATGTTTGTATGTTTTATGTTAAATTATACATTTGATATTGTGCAAGCATGTTCATAAGTATGTATTATCATATAATGCCTATCATGAAATCGTATGCTCATAACATATCACTTCCATGAAAGCACACACCACATCATGATCGTTTTTACAATGATTTTCGTGTTTTCAAAATCTCATCAAAGTGAGTTCTCATGACGGGCATGTAGTAACTGGAAGGGTACCAGTACCGGTAGTCGGAACGTCCTGTCTAGGCTGGCATTCGTATAAATCCAAAATAAAGGACCAGTTTGCCTACCTGGGGACTAATGATGAGAGTACGAAGTACCTATTAGGCCAAAGCATGCTATACCAAACGTCGTGTGAACTAATCCCACTTTGAGTTGTCATTGTGTCTACACCTGGACACGTTCCGACCAAACATCTCATGAACATATTTTGTGGTTTGCATTCGGGGATGCGAGTGTTAAATTGCCAATACTAATGTGAATCCTACCAAGCCAATAGCCATGGGGGCCCACATGACTATGTAGGTGAAGGTATGGGGGACATTTGAGGCCCAACATGAGCGAACCCAAGATATCCTATGGATGTAGTTGCATTATTGATATTTATGTTATTTTCATTTTCTTAAAGACACATAACACCTAAAAAGACACCATAAACTCACAATCTTCTCATTTTATGATCCTGTACATGTCGTCTAGACAGCATCGAAGGGGTAAAAGATCGGGAAGGTCTCAGGAATGGTTGGCCACTCAAATCGTGAAACAAATGGCCACGATATTGCCTGACATTGTGGTACAAGTACAACAAGCCCTTGCTACAAATCCTACAAACCCTCCCCAACAGCAGGACCAGAACATCGACAACCCTTCTGCCAACAAGTGCCCTTACAAACATTTTAAGTCCTGTGATCCTCCTAAATTTGAAGGGACCGAGGTTGTCACTGCTCTCCTACATTGGTTCGAGGAGATGGAAAACACCTTCCTAAACTGCGATTGTCCTGAGGATCGCAAGGTTTGATACGCCACCGGGAGACTACTTGGAGTAGCCCTCACTTGGTGGAACACTGAGAAAGGGAAGAGGGGAACTGAAGATGCGATGGCCTTAACTTGGGAGGAGTTAAGGGAAATCATGACTAGGCGTTTCTGTCCTAGAAGTGAAATTAAGAAGTTAGAGGATGAATTTCATGCTCTAAAGCAAAAGGAGGGTGATCACTCTACTTACAACAAGAGGTTCTTAGAATTGAACCAAATGGTTCCAAATTTATTTACTCCAACCTATCGTCTGATCGAGCATTATATTTGAGGACTTCCCTCGAAAATCCAAGATTCAGTTCTCAGCGTTTCACCAGTAACACTTGAAGCTGCTATGGAGTTAGCAACTGAACTGACCGAAAACCGAATTCGCAACGGGAAGTTCAAAGAAGAGAAGAAGAAAGCCCCTGTTGAGGGACAAACTTCAAACCACCCCATTCCTTCCTCTAAGTTTGCTAACAAGAGGAAGCGTAACACCAGGAATTTTGTAGTTACCCAAACAACACCCCTATTCCTGCTGCACCCATTACTCAAGTCACTCCTTCACCGCACCATACAGAAGACCCTACACAGGCCCATTACCAAAATGTAACCGTTGTCAGTATCACCATTCCCCTGATCATCCTTGCCAATACTGCACCGGCTGCGGTCGCGCAGGACATACTGTTCAAAACTGCCGCATGCCTCAACGAACAAACCGCCACCAACCTTTAACCCAAACCCACCAACAGTTAATGGGTCAGGCACAACAACCCCTACCATTTCCACCCACCCAACATTTAGCCCAAACATACTACCAACCCAATTATCCTATGGGCAACCTATTCGGGCTTGCTTCAATTGCGGCGACCCAAGTCATTTCAGAAACACATGTCCAAGGCTGGTTAATATTATTCATGCTCAGGCCCAAGCCAACCCAGTGAACCAAACGAACCAAGCTCCTCCACCTGCAAGAGGAAGAGCTTTCAATATTAACGCGAACCAGGCCAGAGCTGACGGCAATGTGGTCAACGGTACGTTCCTTATAAATGGTAGATATGCATCTATATTATTTGATACTGGTGCGGATAGAAGTTTTGTGTCTTTAGAGTTTGAACCTATATTAAGCAAAAACCGGGATAAGCTCACGGAATCCATAACGGTAGAAGTTGCGGACGGGAAACCAGTTTCATTAGACTCTATTTTACGTAACTGTACACTCACCTTAAACGACCACGATTTCTCAGTCGACCTTATTCCTATGAAGCTGGGAAGTTTTGACATCATAATCGGTATGGATTGGCTCAGTCAACATCAGGCGGAAGTTGTATGTCGTGAAAAATTTATTCGTATTCCTCTTTCAAACGGTCAGACTCTTCGAATCATTGGAGAAACCTCGTCGAAAGGGCTCAGCTTATTGTCTTGTCTTCAAGCTCAAAAATATCTTCGCAAGAATTATGTCGCGTTTTTAGCTCATATCATCAAAAAGGGAACCATGGAGAAGAAACTTGAAGACATTCCTGTAGTAAAAGACTTCCCACAAGTTTTTCCTGACATTTCAGGACTTCCTCCAGTTAGAGACGTCGAATTCCGTATTGATCTTATACCTGGTGCTAACACCAGTTGCAAAGTCTCCATATAGGTTAGCCCCCTCTGAAATACAAGAGCTAGCCAGTCAATTGCAAGAGTTGACTGACAAGGGATTCATACGTCCCAGCTCATCGCCTTGGGGTGCACCTGTCCTTTTTGTAAAGAAGAAAGATGGATCTTTTCGTATGTGCATCGACTACAGAGATCTCAACAAGTTAACCACCAAGAATCGCTATCCTTTACCTCGCATTGATGATCTTCTTGACCAACTACAAGGTGCCAACTGCTTTTCAAAAATCGATCTTCGATCTGGCTATCATCAACTTAGAGTGCATGAAGAAGACGTCCCTAAGACTGCTTTTCGAACTCGTTATGGCCACTATGAATTCATGGTTATGCCTTTTGGATTAACCAACGCACCAGCTGTCTTCATGGACCTAATGAACAGAGTCTGCAAACCTTATCTTGATCGATTTGTTATAGTCTTCATCGACGATATTCTTGTTTATTCAAAATCTAAAGCTGATCATGAGCGTCATCTTCGACTCGTTCTTGCACTTCTAGAAAAGGAAAATCTTTATGCCAAGTTCTCCAAATGTGAATTCTGGTTAAAAGAGGTGCAATTCCTCGGGCATGTAGTCAACGACAAGGGAATACTTGTTGACCCTTCAAAGATCAAAGCAGTTCAAGAATGGCAAGCTCCACGTACACCAACTGAAGTAAGATCTTTTCTTGGACTAGCTGGCTATTATCGTCGGTTCATTTCAAACTTCTCTCGCATTGCTGTGCCACTCACGGCTTTAACTCATAAGGGAAAACCTTTCGTATGGGGACCCAAGCAAGAAGAAGCTTTTCAAACTCTTAAACAAAAACTTTGTGATGCACCAATCCTCACTCTTCCTGAAGGTTGTGATGATTTTGTAGTCTATTGCGACGCGTCAGGGCAAGGATTAGGCTGCGTTCTCATGCAAAGAGGAAAAGTCATAGCTTATGCCTCGAGACAACTCAAGACACATGAAAAGAACTACACCACTCATGACCTAGAACTTGGAGCCGTTGTATTCGCTCTTAAGATATGGAGACATTATCTCTATGGTACTAAGTGTGAAATATACACTGACCACAAGAGTCTTCAACATATCTTCAATCAAAAAGAGTTAAATATGAGGCAACGAAGATGGGTCGAACTTCTGAATGATTACGACTGTGAAATTAGATACCACCCTGGTAAAGCAAATGTGGTGGCTGATGCACTTAGTCGAAAGGATTATACGAACTCCATTCATCTTCTATGTTTGCAAATTATAACCAACATTAAAGATCAAATTCGAGAAGCCCAACACGTTTCAATATCAGAAGAAGATGTACGAAAGGAGATGTCCTGTGGAGCCGAGCTAAAACTTGAAACTAAATCAGACGGTATCCTGTATTACCTAGATCGTATCTGGATTCCTAACCACAACAATGTTCGTGAAACTCTTATGAATGAAGCTCACAAAACGCGATATTCTATACACCCAGGAGCCGATAAGATGTATCAAGACCTACGATACACCTATTGGTGGCCTGGAATGAAGAAGGATATTGCCGTTTTTGTTTCCAAGTGTCTCACATGTTCCAAGGTGAAGGCTGAACACCAAAGACCCTCAGGACTTCTAGTCCAACCGGAAATACCTGTATGGAAGTGGGAAAATATAACCATGGATTTCATTACCGGGTTACCTCGCACTTCTGGTGGGTATGACACTATATGGGTGATTATAGACCGACTTACAAAATCAGCTCACTTTATTCCTATCCACGAAGATTTCAAGAACGAAAAGCTTGCACGTATTTATATCAACGAAATCATAAGCCGGCATGGGGTACCACTAAGTATTATTTCTGATCGTGATGGTCGTTTCACCTCACGAACATGGCAAGCAGTACAATCCGCTATGGGCACACGATTAGATCTTAGTACCGCCTATCATCCTCAAACTGATGGACAGTCTGAGCGCACCATTCAAACTCTTGAAGATATGCTTAGAGCATGTGTCATAGACCTCAAGGGAAATTGGGACGCCCACCTACCATTAGTTGAATTTTCGTACAACAACAGCTATCATTCGAGCATCGGCATAGCACCTTTTGAAGCCTTATATGGTCGAAAGTGCCGATCTCCTGTATGTTGGCACGAAATTGGGGAAGCACAAATTACTGGTCCAGAATTGATCCAAGAAACCACAGATAATATCCATCAAATTCGAAACAATCTTCTAGCGGCTCAAAGTCGTCAAAAGAGTTATGCAGATAAACGACGGAAGCCCTTAGAGTTTAACATTGGTGATCATGTGCTTTTAAAAGTATCACCGTGGAAGGGAGTAGTTCGTTTTGGTCAAAAGGGGAAGCTAGCACCACGTTACGTAGGACCTTTCAAGATACTCGAAAGAGTAGGTCCTGTAGCATACAAGCTTGACCAACCAGAAGAACTCAACAGGATTCATCCCACATTCCACGTGTCGAACTTGAAGAAGTGCCTCGCTGATGAGAATCTCCATATTCCGCTGGAAGATATTCAGATTAATGAATCTATGCATTTTATTGAAAGACCAGTGGAGATCATGGACTACGGGGAGAAGCGTCTTCGAAGAAGTCGCATTCCAATTGTTAGGGTACGCTGGGAGTCGAAACGGGGACCTGAGTTTACTTGGGAACGTGAAGACTCAATGCGTGAAAAATACCCGCATCTTTTTCCTACTACTTCAACTACTTAAATTTCGGGACGAAATTCCTAAAAGTAGGGGATACTGTAACATTTGTAAAAATCGGGTCTTCAAAACCCTCTCCATTTTGTAATCAAGTACCAAGTTATAAAAGTTACATTAAATATTTATGATTATTTTGAGTTAAAACGATACATAATTAATAAATAAACTAAACTATAAAAATTATATTTGATAAAAAGTTAAAATAAAATAAATAAAAAAATTATGAAGTTGCCGAGACTCGAATCCGGGTCAGCCATGAAACACTTCAACAACTTAACACTCAGTCCCAAGACCACTCTGCCACTTGTTTGTTTTCTGTCATGATTAGGAAACAAATAATTTTTATAGACTAAGGTAAATCAATCGAGTTTACACATTGTAACTGAAACCGGTTATCAATCATCCAAATCGTTTTGAATACTCTCGATTCAGCGAGTATAACCGATAAACGGACGATTTCAATCAATGTTGTCATGAATGGAACTTGAATTCGGAAGTAGATCAGTTTAATAACCGAAGGTCTTCAATTCTCGGACTACTTCAATCACAGACTTTTCCTGCGACTCAAAACATTCTGCAAGACTCCCAATTGCATTTCCGCAACCTTACAATCCACCGGAGAAGCTTGAATTAGACCGCCGGAAAAATTCTGCAAGTCACCGGAAAACCGGGACTCACATCCACACGGTATTTCCTCCGACTCTTTCTGTTTCAATCATGTGATTAATCAGTCTCTAACACAACTCCACCATCAGAATCGATCCTAGTCAACGATTATCGAAAATCTTACCTTCGCCGAAAAACTTCTGAAACTGCCGGAAACACACCGTGAACGGGTATGATCTCCCAAACTTCTGTTAAACCTTGTTTAAGTGACTCAACTTCTTAAATAACCGAACAAAGCTGTTAATTGGTTTCAACAGCCGGAGTTCACTTTCAGTACCGACGAACCTCCGCCGGAATTCTGTGAACAACATCAATCGGTATATCTTTTTCCTTAAACTCTCTCCATTCTCTACTTTTAAATTACTGATAATGTCTGAAAAGCGTATAAGTCATAAATCAGTCATAACAGTCGGAATATGTTTGTCTGTGTAAATCGACGAAGAAGATGAAGACACAACATAACATAAGATTAATTAAAATCGGTATTTTAAACGGGTTAGACACACAGTCCAGCGGTGGACTGTGTGCAAAATACACACACACGTCCCGAGTTCGATCCCTGCTACACGCACACCTTATATAATAACGCGCCTTTTTGTTTAAAAACTAAACCGGGATAACCCAGTTAGTTGTTAAGTATAATAAAAACCGAGATATTAACCAGGTTAGACACACAGTCCAGCGGTGGACTGTGTGCAACATGAACTACACGTCGCGCGTTCGAAACCCGTCACGAGCACCGGTCCGATTGAATTAAAATATTTTTGCAAATAAAGGAAATTCGGTTAACTTGAAAAAGTGTATAAATATAATTAAAAACAAGATTATTTCGGGTTAGACACGTAGCTCAGTTGGTAGAGCTGCGTGCACGCGAACGGGAGGTCTCGGGTTCGAGCCTCACCCGGCGCAGATTAATTCGCTGACCGAACCGGTCAACGGTCAACGGTCAACGCTAAGAAAAAATAATATTTTTTTATATTTTTATTTATTTAATTTAATTTAAAAATCAATTAAAAATACTTAAAATAACATTTTTAAAGATAGAAAATAGCCATAAACTCACAAAAATATATCTAAAAATTTCATTAAAATCCTTAATAAAATCCATCCATTTAATATATTTTTCCATTATTATTTAGGTTAGTATTCCTGGTTGATCCGCTCATCTAATTTGTGCGCATCTCACCATCTCCAATCCAACGCACCCAATGTGAGTGAATCTTACAAATTCCCCGTTTTAATCACGTTTTGGGGTGTATCATGTGTCTTTGTATATATATATTATTACTAAACCATTGTGCATACATCATATCATGAACTTGTGTATTCAGTTTGTTGCTGTTAAGTAGTTATCATTGGATGCAATTTATTATTCAGTACATGCAATTTCATAGGCCGCCGCTCCCCATTACATTATGAGCGTTGAGCATGTTCCCCATTTTATTATGCGGTTGAACCTGGCGTGCCCACATACGATCGGCTCCGTTTGATTGAGCCTTGATCGCACAGACATTTTCATTTTCAGTACATGCAATTACGATCGGCTTCGTTTGATTGAGCCTTGATCGCACAGTTTCATTTATGTTATTTACAGTATGATGTTAGTATGTTCATGTATGCTGCCATGTGTTATTGTATGTTATAGTTGTGACTGCTATTTGCCATTACTTGATTATTTACATTTGCTCATCTATGATTATGCACAATTTTTCATTGATAAACTAACCATAAAATCATTAACAAATGTTTATCTAATAAGGTTCACTCGCCAACTTATGTTGACCCAAAAACCCCCATTTTACACATGATACAGGTGAAGCAGCTGCAGCTAGGAACACATAGGATTTGGACTAGAAGAATAAAACGATTTAGTGTTGGGATTGTTATGCTTGGTTTATTTCCTTTGTATTGAATGAACATGTTTGGATATTTGAAAATGTAATTTTGACTTTATTAAATAAAACATAATAGTAAATGTCATGAGCTTTGGTGATAACCCAATTATGCCCTGACTCTTATTCCACTGCGGGTCGGGGTGTGACAAAGCCCTTGGCACTCAGCTCAATTTTAGTACTGCTTTCCATCCTCAGTCCGATAGTCAAACTGAGCATACTATCCAAACTCTAGAGGGCATGCTTCGTTCTTACGTAATTGATTTTGGTGGCAACTGGGACATGCACTTGCCTTTGGTTGAATTCTCGTACAATAACAGTTACCATGCAAGTATTCAAATGGCACCATTCGAGGCATTGTATGGATGCAAGTGTCGATCGCCTATTTGTTGGCACAAGATCGGGGAAGCTCAAATCACCGGTCCCGAGTTTATACAACAGACGACGAACAAGATTTTGCAGATTCGGGAAAACTTGCTGAGAGCTAGAAGCCGACAAAAGAGTTACGCAGATAAAAGATGCAAGCTCTTAGAATTCCACGTTGGTAACTTTGTACTTCTCAAGGTATCCCGTTGGAAGGGTGTGGTTCGTTTCGGGGAAAAAGGGAAAGCTCGCTCCTTGCTATGTAGGTCCTTTCAAGATTCTCGAAAGGATTGGCAAGGTAGCCTACCGATTGAAACTACCACAAGAGCTCAACAACGTTCGTCCTAACTTCCACGTCTCAAACTTAAAAAGATGTCTCGCTGAAGAAGGACTCCAAGTTCCACTGGAAGATCTTCAGATCAATGAGACTTTGCATTTCGTGGAAAAACCAGTCGAAATCATGGACCGAGGTACTAAACAGCTAAGGCGTAGTCGAAATCCTATCGTAAAGGTTCGATGGGAAGGAAAACGTGGCGCTGAGTATACTTGGGAACTTGAAAGCGACATGAAGTCTAAGCATCCGCATTAGTTCGTCGCATCTTCCTAAATTTCGGGACGAAATTCCCTAAAGGAGGGGGTACTGTAACGCTTCGCATTTGTATCTTTCCGTTTTTAGCAAGTCTACTTCGCGTTTCTATTTTTTGAAAGTCCAAACCTTGTAATCGTATTTCTAATTTCAATTCATTGTATTCTAAGGCTTTGATGTAATCAAGATTAATCAATTATGCTAAATTCGCAAACTTTATTCGCATTTAAACTTATGATCACGCTATACTTTATTCCTTCATAAATCAAATAGAAACAACGTGTAAATGTGTGATGAATGTTTATCAATGTTATACTAAACTCTAACAAAACAATTGGTGATATTATTCTAAGAATTCAAGGTTCAAATTATCAAGAAAATAATTGTTTAAGAAAATAATTGTTCATAGTTGTTTTTTAGGGTTTTTAGACGATATTTTTGCATAGTATTAGACCATTTCTAGACCCATGCATGTCACATATAATATATGCATCACCTAAAGTCCAAGAATTCAACAAATGGATAACTAAAAGATAAAAATAAAATAAAAAAATATATATGCAGCCCCCTCCTTGCGGCCGCAACTTGAAGGCATTCACATTCTTTTTTTATTCAAATTTCCCTCCCAAGTGCATTTAATTCGGCCCCACACTAAACCCTAATCTTGCCCCGTATATAAACACAAGTTCCCCCACCCATTTCTCACTTTTACAAGCCTCCATACTCTTCAAACAAGTTCCTACTTCTGAAAATCATTGCTGAAATGCAACAGCTTGTAAGTGAGTTTTGACTCACTTTTCTTCTTCTTTTTACTGTTTTTCTTTCTAACACTCTTGGATAACTTCTAGGAAGGTTCTCACAAGTTTTCTTGGGAAACTAAGGTGAAATCACACCTTTTTAAGGTCCAAAAATGCACAAAACTTTCTTCGCAAATTTTTATCTTTCAAATTTCAAAATTTTCAATGTTTTCACCTTGTTTCTTCCTCAACAATGTTTGCTAAAGCCCTATGGATGTTACCATAGGTTTTCCATGGAAAACCAAGGTGGAATCACATCTTTTTTAGGGCCAAACTTTCTGTTTTGGATGATAACTTATAAAAGTTTTTCGAACATGTTTTAAACATAAAAAATCTATGCTATATATGCCACTAACCGAACTTGTGGTAAGTGTGTTAAGCTAGACTTGTTCGCATACAATCAAGAGGCATATCTTGTCTCTAAACTTGTGGTTTTTATTAGGGTTTCAAACCCACAAGTGTTGTGCCATCCGAGCTTTCAAGCTTGTGATGGTGTAGTTGTGATTACATGAAGGCCTTGATCATTCAACTATTCAATCCACTCCTCACTTGATGATTTCTATAGTTCTTGACAATCCGGATTGTCCTTGTGTCAATCTTGTGTAATGGTGAATCTTATGAAAGGGTTTAGGATGGTTATCCTCCTACCTCCATGCATGACTTTCATGACTTACATGACTTCCATGAAATACATGAACTATATGATTAATTAGTAGTAATATAACTATATGCAAATACTTAATATAACCGAAACTTAGACCATGACCAAATGGTTAGTTGTCTTAAAAAGTAGGTTATTTTATCTTAGACATAACAATCGTTACGATTCTATTGGGCATGACCCATAAAAACACAAACACCCTTCGAGGCTTATTAGTGTCAAAAACGAGCCTTAATGTCTAGATAAATACTTTCATTTATATATACTTTCTTGCGCATTTTAAATTCCTAAATTAAACTCCCCGTCAATCTAATACTCATACACCTACGTTTGCCTTGTGTAGGATAAACTTAGTGTTCCATCCCCAAAATCAACCTAACTCTCTCACGGGTAATATTTTGCAAAACCGTGAGTACACTCGACCCCTTTTATGCTTTCCACTGTTTGGGTGCAACATGATTAATTTACTAAAACTACACTAAATCACATTTATTGTATACACAAACAATCCATCAACTTGCTTTAGTCTTATGCTACTTGAATTGTTACTTGGTATATTCTTATGTGATCTAAATGTCATTAACTTTGATCGAGCCTCCCTTAACATGTATAGCCTATAGGAGTAACGCATCGCCCGTATTCTTGTGGTCAATGTTAAGTTTTAATCTATTTTGCGGTACACTAGAGGATTGACATGTAGATTCACATGCCTTGTTTACACTTATCTTGTATGCTAGCTATTCATGTGGATTTGTTTAATCAGATTTTATACTTATGCTATGATATTAAACTTGTGTACTCGCCAATACTTTGTTATTGAACTATACTTTTTAACATGTTGCAGGTTGATGAAGTTGTATGATGGAACTTAGTAGGAACGGCATAGAAACACACAGAGAATACTAAGTTAATTTTTATGTTATTGTTGAACTTGTTTCGTTGATGTTACTCTTATTTGGATTTTTGTTGTAATATGACAATTGATGTTTTGAATGAAATGAAATTTGGTTGATCTAATTATTGTCGCAAATAGTGTTATGATGCAATAAGCAATCTAGTCGTCTCACTCCGATGTTTTCGCCATCAGTTGGGGTGTGACAGGTTGGTATACGAAAGTTATTGTTTCGTACCTGAAGCTTTGGTTTTCGTTTACCATAAGTGCCATGGCGTTTATTTAGGGCAATTTTGACATAGAAATATGGTTAACTAGTTCAGTAGTTGAGTAGAAATTGAGTTTGGGTGACTGGAACACTTTCCGCTTCATTATTCGCTCAATATCGACACTCATATATTTTATCGCTGAATATTTCTGTAAGTTGTATTTCCATAACCTCGAGATGGTTGAAGGGATTTTGGATCCCAAATGAAGCTTAACTAGCTCTCTAGATTAATGTATGAGGCTATCGGCCATTCAAATCTTTGTTGGTTTGACGATCGGTCGCTTTATGGTCAAGTTGTGCACTGCTTGTCGTACAACTGGAAATACGTCTTTTATATATTTTTGATATCCTCATATTGTTTTAAGGTGTTTGTCATTGTTTTGTTATAATTCTGGAATCCGGAAAATACCGAATTACTGTTGCGGATGAATTGAAATTGTCACCCTTTTAGTCAAAACGGACAATTTTGTAATTTAGGCATTGTACCGAAAAGTTATGTATTATTGCAAGATGTATTCCCACATTAGTGTTTTCATGTATATATGGAGTCAGTTATGTCATTAGTATGTTGTTATTCATTGTTCTATTTCGTTTCACCGGTTTTGCTTACATGAATAATGCAACCGCGAATAGTGCACCCAACACTTTCTACCAACACAATTAGGACTTAGTTTGATTTTTTATGGTCTGATTTACTTGTCCTAATACTTGTGATATGACGTACGACTCAGTTATGTAATCAAATTATGATAAAATGCATGAGATTATGTACCAAAAATAGTGATTACTTTGTACGGAATTACCGGTTATTTGGCATTTATCACATCTTGAATGATCCAAACGATGAACAGATTAGTCAAATGGAAAGCAGATGGAAAGCAAGATAAGTTTCTTGAAATTGAAAGTGACCAGATGGAAGCTTTGGTTGCAAGTCTTGTTTCGAAGAATGAGCGATTGAGGAAGATATTGAGTGATCTAGAAGCTAATAAGAAGTTAAAAGATCGAAAGCTTGATGTTCTATACAAAGTGTTGGAAAAGAAAATGGGAATTGATTTTGAGGCTGAATACAATCAGATAGAGATAGATGGAGCCAAGGCAAGAGCTGCTAAGAGAGCTCATAAAGCTGCTGCTGAAACAGAAATTGGGAGTACTAATAAAGGCAAGGGAAAGATTAATGCTATACCAGAGATTATATATGAGCCTTAGAAAGAGATAGAACTTGAAATAGACATTTCAAAATTCATTCTTGTTGGTGGAGTACAAGATGTCCTTATGAGACAGAAAAAAGAGAAAAAGAATATGATGAGCAGTTAGACATTGATGGTTCTAATCATGGTGACGTTTATGATAAAGGTGATGATGATGATGATGATGATGATAACCAAGGTGGTACTGGGTTGGTTATGTATGAAGCTAAATCTTCTTATGCTGATTATCAAAATGAGTACATGAACGATGCTGAAAATCAAGAAGACGATGCTGAGTTTGAGGGGGAGCTTGGTGATAATACGGTTAATGATGAAGAGAATTTAGGAATCTTCATAGACGTTACTCCTTTAACTGGTGTTCCTGAAATTCACAACAAAACTATACATCTTGATCATGACGTTGAAGAAGGAGAATTTGATCACAATTATACTAAAGAGGAAATTTCAAAGATGATGGGGGTTGATGAAAATTCGTTTGAATTTGATTTTGAAGAAGAGCTTAACAATATCAATATCGCCAAGCCTGAAGATTATGTATTCAAGTATATTGTAGAAGCTGATAATTATAATAATGTTGTTGTGGAGGATGATTCAGACGATGAAACGATTAAATATTCTAGTGATGGAACTGATGATTTCCCAACATTTCAAGAAATGTTTGACAAAGACACAAATGAGTTGCTAAACGAAAAATCGGAGAAACTAATTAAGATGGTGAATCCTCGAGAGTTAATCGAAATAAGATTAGAGAAGCTAGAAAAACTTGGTTCACCAAAGGAAAGAAGGTTTAGACGGCCACTAGCGTTCCCTTATGTTTCGTTGGATGATATCATAAGTTAGGGATGGATTCCAGAGTTAAATGTTAGGGGAATAAAGAGAGAATTCATGTTACACCCCGATTTTCAATGTAGCAGAAGCGTGCGCGAGGTGTGGCCAGAGCGGCAATCGTTGCATTCAATCAAGTAAACGACAATTGTATTACATTACAAAACGTTCATCCATACTTTTTTATTAAACACAAAATTTAGATACAAACTTTTGTTTTTAAAACATACCGCAAGTTTAACATCATTACTTAAAATTCAACATAAGTTTATAAAACATAACAACACACATATGTATGAAATATAACGTCTTGACTTCGCAACATACGAACAAGTTTTCCCGAGGGCCATCCACTAGTTTCCTATAACACATGTTAGTTTTGAAAATGATGTCAACAAAAAGCTAGTGAATTCATGCTATAAATTTTGTATCAAATGAATCATCAAAAACATTTGAAATAATAAATTCGTTTAATATAGCTTAATGAAACTTGTAAGATCATTAGTGTGTTGCAAGGACACTAATATGTATGCCTAATAAGGTGGCAACCAACCCTTGACGGTTTATTGTGTCTGAGACACTTGTTTTAGACCCAAAAGCACTCTAATACAATATGTTATTGTTACCATAATAGAGTGGGCTCGCTCAAACCCAATAGATCTATCCCCTTGTTCCTCGGTACATGTAATTCATTAATGTTCCTAAAGCTTGAGCCTTATTCACATGTGGTCTAAATATTTTCATTTCCCAACTATACTAAATGTAACATGCATACATCCACGCACGTTTAAAAACCATAAAAACGTTAAAATAAAAGGGGAAACATGAACTCACTGATTTGCGTTCCGTGCAAATCTCTATTCGACTCTTGATACTTTGTTCGTTTCTCAACCTACAAGTGTTCTAATCTATTAGACACTTAGGCTATCTTTCGTTTTTCGTACAAGTATTTTATCTTGAATTTCATTCTTGTAATTGTTGGTTTTTCTTTGTTGATAAACATATATATATATATATACATATATATATATACATATATATATATATATTCTAGATTGATTACATGTAAATGGACCTAGTCCATAATTGAATTGTAAATAACTTAATCTAATAATTCATTACATATGGGCCTAGCCCAATCCTAATGTTGTTTAAAGTGAGTTAAGCCCAATTAGTTTGCAAAAGCGGGTCTAGCCTAAGTTATAATGAAAGATTGGGCCTAGCCCAATATAGTTATAAAAATTTGATTAGCCCAAGTTTAGTTTTATAAAAGTGGGCTCTAGCCCAACATTAGTTTTTATAGAAGTGGACTAGTCAATTTATTTCTTTCTAAAAGTGTGCTTGGTCGAAAGTTAACTTTTATATAAGTGGGCTTAGCCTATGTAATTTTTATAAAAGTGGGTTTAGCCCAACGTTTGATTTTCATATAAGTGGGCTTAATACTGGTAAATTTTATAAAAGTGGGCTTAGCCCAAATTAATTTTATAAAGTGGGCCTTATCCAAACCTATTTATATAAATGGGCTTGTCCATTATTGTTATAAAAATAATTTTAGCCCGATATAATTTTTATGACAATGCGCTCAGTCCAAATTTTTAAAATACTTACTAGAAAAGGTTATAACTTATAAAAAATTATTTGTAAAAACTATTAGTTATAAGTTAATTTTTTATAAATCTTAGTAAATATAAAGTGTAACGGTAGACTTGCGCGACTATTTTATTCGTTTCGTCTTTGTCTTTTGTTTCGTTTATATCATGTACGTTATTTTATCCGAATTGTTCAAGTTGTCCGAATTTGTCCGATATATTATTTTATCAAAAGTTGAACACTTATATATTTTTGTATTTGATTTAACATGATCAAAATATATAGTTTTTATACAAAATACATGTACACATATTAAGTTAGGTGATTTCAAAATATATATATTTTTATCAAATATATATATATATATATATTTCTCCTTTTTAGTTGAAGTAAACATTCTTAACTTTTTCATCCAAACCTTTATTTAAACATGATTAAAGTTCCTAATCACTTTTAATCACAAAATATTTAGTTTAATCATATCTTAATCAAGATTAATTTTTATAAAAATTTTGCCATAGTTCCTTTAAAATATAAGTTTTCTCATGTTTATATAAACATGTTTTAAATAATCTTTCTAACTCAAAACATCATCAATCACATATCTTATACAAGTGTATTAACAAAAAAATGTCATGAACTTGTTATAGTTTTAAACTTTCTCAAAATGGAAACTTTATTATCACTTTTAAAAAAATTTAAATCAAAACTTCTATTTACAGTAGTCTATAACTTGTATGATTATCTTTAAAATATGAAATCATGTTCATGACTATTTTTGTTAATGAATCTTGCTAATCTAAACATGCATGTGTTTAAATCATCTTTTTACTCATATCTGCATGATTCAAATTTACTAGTTTATGACAATTTCGAGATCATCTATAATCATCAAGAAAATCACATAATTATATTAGTGATCATAGATTTATTAGTGTTTTTCAAGTGGGTTTTTGAATATGTTTTAAGATGATCTTGTGTATCTTTATATGAGATGAGGTTTAAAGATCTTACTACTAGCATAAAGCTAGGGATGATCCAAAAGATGAAGAAAAATGGGTTGATCAAGAGTTCCAAGCTTCCAAAGTGAGCTCCTAATCTTTGCAAACTCTTTAGATCTTCTTTAGGTCTTCATGCAAGCTTGAAATTTTTGTGTTAGGATTTTAAAATTTTTATAGTATGGTTGATGGTGCTTTGGCAGATTTTTAGGAGTAAAAAAGAAGTGTTCTTGAGCTTTTTTAGTGTTGTGAGAAATGAAGGATTGGAAAGTGGTTAATGGTTTTTGTTATGATCAAGATCTTACACCACAACACACCCTAATGACCTACACAAATTGCCAACACATTAAGAAGATTAGTGGCATGGGGAGACTATTCCATTATAGCCGTGAGGGGTGTGGGGGGGGAGGGGTTGGTTTTATTTTTATTATAAATAATATGTAATTTTTTATAAACGTTTATAAACTTCAATATATATATATATATATATATATATATATATATATATATATATATATATATATATATGTTTTTATAAAAATTAATCCCTCAACACTTTAAAGTGAAGTTATAATATGCCAAAATAACTTACTAGTCTTATTGTTTTGTGGTTCGGTTGATAAAGTTGGTCCGGGTCTTGTATCAGGTAAAATACTCATATATTGTGTAACTTATAAATTTTATTTACACAATAGTTCTAGTACAATATTTATTATCCCGTTAATTAATCTAGCTCTTGAGAATAATAAATTTGTCATTTTGAGTTCAGTTTCTATACCGACTTTGTTGTCAGGTTTTTACTAGAACAACCGTAGCTTTAAATAATAAGATTTATATATAGGTTTTATACTATTTCTAACACCGTTATTATTCTTTAGCTAAAAATATTTAATTTTGGATTTTTGGACATTTGCTGTTTTGTGCTGCGGAATGCTGTATTTTTTGCTGCAAAATGTTGTATTTTGCTGCAGATTTTGACAATTTGATGTTTTAAATAAAGTTTTATGGTATAACATTGTAGACATATCTTATGTCTTATTTCTGAAATATCAGACTGTACCGTAACCAATACTGATATTTATTATGTGTTCGCGTCTTGCCATCCGTCTAGGATATGGTTTTATATGTTCGTGATTGTGACGAATTCATTATCATACCAAGCTATGATTTGGTTAATTTCCTAGACTTTTAAGACTTAAAACTATAATTTAAGTCATGTTGTACGATAAATAGATCGTGTATTAGTTGTTTAGATTATACAGAATTAACGGAATTTTGCCGATTGTCACAATTCAGAGTTCAATACATCCGATATTTACAAGATATCAAATCTCTACCTTTATGGGACGTACAGGAGTTCTATTAGATGGAAATGATTAACTTCCAAATGAAACCGGGAGATCAGAAGCTGTGGAAGATGATTAGATATGAAGCGCGTCATAATTTTCCTATTTGGGAACCACACAAATCTAAAAGAATTACAAAGATTTACCAGGTTACACAAGTGCCTGACATAACTTTGATTGTAAAACATTAAAGAGCTATGAAGCATATGCCACTGAAGAAAATTGAACAAGATTTTCGTAATGCTTTCAGATGGTGGGAATATGATGTAGAGACTAATGAAACCATTATTGTGTTAAAGACTAAAGGTTTGTGGAGGGCGGTAATCAGAGAAGGATGTTGAGCGTTTGTACTTCAACAAGATTGTTCATCAAGTACAGGATGTGGTACAGGCTATGCAGTACTAGAATGTTATGAGAATATGCTACGCCTATGAGATAAACTCGGGAAAGATGTGGGACACGAAGTGGCAAGAGATTGAAGGAAACAATTTATGAGGGACGTTCGTAAAGATGAAAGAATTAAAGAACGAATGAAGAAGGCTTTAATCAAAAGATATCAGTTTATGAAGCATGTGCCTCCAACTGATCATACGCTGATGTCATTATTTAAGCTTAAACATCAAATAGTTAGAAAGTATTTTTTTAGGCGCTGAAGTTTTTGAAGTTATGAGGTTTTTGAAGACCGATTTAGACTACGACAACATCCAAGGGGGAGTTTGTTGATACACTATGTCTGATGCCTATGTCATCAAGTCATGTCATGTAATAGGACAAAATGTTAGAGTATGTTTTGATATTGTATTGTTACTTCTGTACGGAGGTACACATATGTGCGGAGGTAAGCTAATCCACGCGGATGTAGTACATCTGTACGGAGGTCCTCTAGTCCGCACGAAGGTAGTTAGAGTGTGTATTAATAGCCGTGTGGACTTAGGGTTAAATAGATTTGGCGCAACTGATGGTGAAGCTCTGTCGGGTTGTTTTCTAGACTATAAACGTTTACGATTAATGAAAACATTGAAAATTAAGTAATCTTGTGTTGTCGCGTAGCTATAATTGGATTCCACACAATATGGACTAGGTTAAGAAATATTACCTAAGGTATTCATATGGATAAACGGTCCTCACAGTTGCAACATCCTGACCATGTAAAACAACAAACCACGGCAGAAACGTCGGGGAGTCATGTCATAGAACTATTGTTTCACAACACATGGTACATTAAGTTTTGTATTATTGAATTTAATTGTTTATATTGTCTTGGGAGAATGAAATACAAAACATAACAATTGTCTTGCAAATTTTAAAGTCACTAAGGCGCAAGTCCACCCTATGTGAAGCATGCTCAAAGTCAAATATTAGTTCCTAAAACATATGTGAAAATAAAACGTCAGCATAAAAATGCCTGTGAGTAACATATGTTTTGTGATGAAGATTCTTGGCTTTGAAAGTTAAAAGAAATGTTCAACTATTACAAAAGTATCCATGATCCTTTACAAAAATGTTTCTTTTATGAAATCATATGGAAATCAAATGATTTAAAAGAAATGATGCATGGTTAACTTAATAACAAAAATAACTCGTGCCTTGTATAAAATATGTCATGTCTTATATTTTGTTTGAAGTGGTTTAGATAACGCTACGTTATGTAATATAATGAAAGCACTTATATATAGAAAGTACCAGTGGCGTATCCACCATGCTTTTATCATATTACACACGTCTCGTCATTTAAATCACTTACCATGAGCCAACAATTGAGATGTCTTGTTTAAACATATGTCATGTATAAACCAAATGTCTTTTATAAACAAGTGTCTATGTATAAACCAATGCCTTGTATGGCAACCAAAAGTCTTGTTTAAACCATAAAATAAATGTTTGTATAAAATAACGAAAATGTCTTGTGTCGTCAAAATGTCTTGTATAAAACAGGTGTTTCGAATAAACAAAGGTCTTATTTAAACAAAAACTCATGCCTTATAAATCAATTGCTTTTATTGTATAGACACACATATATATGGAGTGTTGGCGAATACATTCAAGCCTTGTTGACTGTCGGATAAACCCTTATAAAGACAAAGGTTTATCAAATGTTCATCGGATTATGTCATTCCCTAAAGTCACTTACAAACAAACCTAGGAAGTGGGAATGGGATTGTCAATCCTATGGTACCATTACATACTACCAGTCGGCGTGATCAATGTTAATGAATGTATCATTGTGTATCTAATGCACCAATATGTCTTGAACAATGTAAGAATGTCATGAAATGTTTTGAAATCATGTACTTGGCATACCAAGTCAATATACCAAGCAAAAATGTCTTTGAAATCATGTACTAGGCATGCTAAGTCAACATACGAAGTAAAAATGTCTTTGAAATTGTGTACTAGGTATGCTAAGTCAACATACGAAGCAAAATTTTTTTGAAATCATGTACTAGGTATGCTAAGTCAACATACGAAATAAAAATGTCTTTGAAATCATGTGCAAGGTATGCTAAGTCAACATACAAAGCAAAAATGTCTTTGAAATCATGTACTAGGTATGCTAAGTCAACATACGAAGCAGAATGTCTTTGAAATCAAGTACTAGGTATGCTAAGGTAACATACGAAGCAAAAATGTCTTTGAAATCATGAACTAGTTATGTTAAGTCAACATATGAAGCAAAATGTCTCTGAAATCATGTACTATATGTACTAGATAAGCAAAACATGTATAATGTCATGAAAACAAGAAATAATGATAGGCACATATGAATCAACCCAAAACATTTGAAAACGTCAAAGAGGGGGGCTATGTACTCACTTGGGATTGCGTAAATGTCTTGTTCAAATGATCAAACAAAGCTCAAGGATTGAAGATTTCAAGTGTGTCCTAATGCATCGGAATACTATGTTAGTGTGTCGAGACTTTAATGGGACGATTGGATAAAATGAGGTCTTATAAACCAAATGAGTGTTGGGACTCATATGTTATGGTTTATGATACCTTACATTCTGATTTGGAAGAGTTTCTAAGTGCTTTGACCCGTTACGACTTGTTAAAATGGCTTACGCCACTTAACGGGTCACAAGCGTAACTATGGGTTTGGATGGTTAAATAAGTCCTATGACGAGTCTTATATGTCAAAACAAGTTTGATTATGTTATAATATCAATTTAGATGTCAAAACTATGCTCTCATATGTTTAAAACCATTTTATGCGCCAAAAGGGTGTTTTCGGCATTTTAAAGTACATAAAATTGACTCATCATATAACTAACCAAACTATATGACTATAAGGTACAACCTCAGAGGGTTATTCCCTAAATTACTATGGTCATAAAAATGTGCTTGGTCGAATCCTAAGATTGAACAAACGGGACAGATTTCAAAGTCAAAGAGGTAGTAAAACCGCTCGACTTACGACTAAGAAGTAAGCACTAAACTAGAAGTGACGAGTTAGAAGTGTTTGAACATGTCGATTTATAAAACTGATTTGGTGTGTCAAAACCTTAAGTTTTAATACCCAAAAACGTTTTCGTCATAAAATGCATTTTTGATACTTTTTTTTACTTTTAACTCGTAAAACTTTGACTCATCATCTTGCCTACTAAACGTGGTAATCAGAAGGTGCAATCATAAGGGATTAATACCTTCATGATTACGATCACGTTGCAAAGTTCAATTTGAACTTTGACTTGACTAAAATGGTCAGAATCGAAAGTCAAACAGGAAGCCAAACTGTTTAACTTTTAGCCTAAAATAGCTAAAATAATGAAAGAACTAGGAAGAGTACTTATTTGTGTTCAAGAACACTTTCAGAACTTAGATAGGAGGCTTCCAAAGGCTGGAAACAAGCTCCAAGAAGGATAGATAGAAGAACTTCACACTTTGCTTTGAAGTGTTTTGAAGTGGTGTTAAAAATGTATGAATCAAAGGGTATTTATAGTGTTTTAGGATCAAGGAGGTGATGACAAGTGTTACCAAGTGTGGATTAGTGTCCTAACATGTGTCAACCTCAAATTAAGTGTGGCAAATGAGTGCAAGGTATCAAAAATTGGAGATAGGTGGCAAACATAGTGAAGAAGCAAACATTTTTTTGACAATTTTGGCCCCTGGACTCGTATTATCGCGTTTTATCATTTTAACCCCTCTTAACCTAATATATAGGTTATATAAAGGGGTTAAGGAATATGTAACTTGGATTTTGTCCATATAGGTCGTGGATGTCAGTTAGTTAGATTGTTCAGTTACATGTTTCGTAAATAAATTATAAACTTTATCAAACACCAAAATGACCGAATTTGTGTAATCATTGACATTTTTGCATTCTTACCAATAAAATGCAAGATTTTATTGAATAAAATGTCCAGGATCGTATAACGATTGATAATATACATTCTCGCAAATAAAACAAAAGATTTTATTGAATATGAAAATGTTTTGGAATTGTTCATTGACTAAAAATGTACCAATGTCACAGTCTCCTCTACTTTAGGAAATTTCGTCCCGAAATTTAATTAGAGGAAACTTGTGTGAAAAGATGTGGGTATTTTGCCTTCATTTGATCCTCTCGTTCCCAGGTAAACTCTGGGCCACGTTTGGACTCCCAACGAACTTTAACAATCAATATGCGTTTGTGTTTGAGTTTCTTGACTTCATGGTCCAATATTTCCACAGGTTTCTCGACAAAGTGCATTGCGTTATCAATGCGAATTTCATCAAAAGGGATGTGGAGGTTTTTATCAGCTAAACACTTTTTCAAATTGGACACGTGGAAAGTTGGATGAACACTCCCAAGCTCAGGATGTAGTTCAAGTTTGTAGGCCACATTTTCGATCCTCTCAATGATCTTAAATGGTCCAACATATCGAGGTGCAAGTTTTCTGTAAGTCCCTGATTCGGATCTTTACACGGTATCACAGCAACTAATCGATTGCGGAAATAAAGATTAGATGAACAGAACAAGACAATCTTTGATTAATCAGCTTGCATACACCGAATGGTGTCTGATACAATATCTCTGAATAACAAACTGACAAGCAACCAAAATACTAACCCTACACATGTATTTATACTTAATCTCAAAACCCACTAATTACAACCCTAGGCCCATAAGGCTCTAGGAAACCCATTCCTTCACCCGTAGCCAAACTGCAACACTAATGTGTAAACCTTTTAGCTAGGGGCCCAACAATCTCCTCCTAGGTTTACAACATTAGGCGATTAATCCATTGGTAGCGCATCAACTCCCATCCTGCCAGCTATAATCCATGTAACCACCACTGTCCAATCTTTAGCACACGCCTCATACAACTCTGTAGTTTGAATCTGATTCACTGCTAGAACCTACAGGTCTTCATCGTGAAAGCTCTCTAAATCAACCACATCGTTCACGCGAAAGGCTTTCTCCTTAGTCATAATCGCCACATTCCCGACCTTTGGATCATACATCCAAAAGTTAAAATTCTTCAAAATGCCTTTGGGAAATGTTGGAGCGACTGGTATAACTAGTTCCTTATCAGTCGGAGGCCACATCACAGACCTAAAACTTCTACTAATTCTCGCATCTCTAACACCTTTAGCTGCCCGTAGATACGGTTCAGCTGTCTTCATCGTTTTGAATCCATTCTTCACTTCTTGCTCCAGCTTCTTAAAAAATCTCCATCCTGGACCACACTCAGTCATATCAGTATCGGTATACGGAGCCCTTAGAAGATCAGTCAATGCAACTTTCGTCAAGTTCATCAAGGTCTCAAACTGGGACCCTTTGAGTAATATTAGCGGTGTACCGTCTTGTCGAACAATCAACCACATCTTTTTAATATGATCATAAGTCCAGCTCAGCACAGGTGACTTCTTCCCAACCTTACTATAATAACTCGATCCAAGTTCCATGACAAATCTATCAGACTGATTAGTAGGATCCTTCAACTGAAAGTTCTCGTGCAGCGGATTTACATCGACGTTCTTGATCAAAACCATATGTTTCTTCTTTAGAGCAGTTTGCCTTCTCTGACTCGCAGTAAACTTCCTCTTTGGATCGCTCAAATAATTATCTAATCCAGCCTGACGGTCAGCTGCAAGCTGTTCAATAGCTATTCTGTCAGCTTCTCTCTTTTCAGCAGCTTGATGATGATGTTCAACATTCATAGGATCATCAACTGGATCAGAAAACTCACGTCCACACTTATTCTCCAACTTTCGCTTTCAGATCGAAAACTACAGTCATCAATAACAAAACATCACCTGAAGTTGGTCTATCGTCTGATCTCACGCATCTAATCGAGTCTATAGAGAAGCTATCTGTGCATCTTTAAGAATAACCTCCTACTCAAGTACGACCACTCTCTTCTTCAGATCGACAACATCAACATCTTCCTCTTCACTATCAACCCCGCTGAATTCAAATGCTCTCTTTTTAGATCGCCTCAAATACTCAGTATCTTCATCCTGACCACCACCAGAACCACTATCCCCTGCCCCGAGCCTCCAGTACCTGCAGACTACAACTACCACCACCAAAATCCATCATCTTAAGTACAGATTCAGCTGGAATGGACACGACAGTAGACTGAGTGGCAACAAGAGGAACTGTCGGTTCTTCAGCAGTAACAGGCTCAACAGTGGAAGTATCGGTCAAAGATACAGTGACCGAGGATGTAACAGTGATCGGTTCTTCAGTAGTATCATCAATATGAGCTTCGTTTTGTATCTGGACTTCTGTATTAATGGGTTCTTCGATTGCTTATGTTCGTCGCCTTTTCAATAATGGTACTTTCTCTTCTTCAACATCTTCAGCTATATCAGCTTCAGCAACTAGGATATCAGAATGAGGCAACACGAGAGGAGGATTCCCTTGATGCTCCTGAATCTCCTTTAGATGTGCAATGAGGCAACACGAGAGGAGGATTCCCTTTCAAAAAGTCAATAAGTCATAAGTAGATAAAATAAGCTCATCCAAACATTGCCTAAGTCTTATTTGAAATGTAGTCATATATAATCTTTCTTTCATTTACCTTTTACTTTAAATTTGAAGTTAAATAAACATCCCATCTATGGTTTTTATTTTCGTTGCAATGTGCGTGTATGGCTTACCTATGCTTTGCCATTTAATTCCCGCTCCCACGGCAAAGCGGCAGATAGCTTAATTCTATTTGTTTATAATGTAGAGAATTTAAAATTTCTTATTGCATTCAATATATCATTTAATTTAAATACAATTCTATTTAAGCAGTATTTATTTAACTAAAATAAAGGCAACATCTATAGAGTATTTATTTAATTTATATATTTTAGTAAATAAGTAGAGTATGATACAACATCTCAAAGAAAATAAAAGATATTATGCATTATTGAAAGTGCTTATATGATTATGTTTGGTTATGATAAATATCTATTATGTTTAATATTTACTGTAACATTTAAACATAATACTTACTTTAATATTTACCATAATAAGAAAAATTTTTGTATTATGTGAAATTCACACTTTATATATATATTAATATAGTAGTAATAATTTATGATTGTTGTAAGATCAACAAAGTACAAAATAATAAGTAATTCATAGGTTATCATCTAAAAGGGTAACATATGATACCTTGGATAAAAATACAAAATAATAATCAGATGATTGCTTAAATAATACACAAATCTTTTTGATAGAAAGAAGGTATTATCACGTGACATTATTTGAAACGGTGTATTATAAGTTATATATATATATATATATGTGTATATATATATATATATATATATATAATAAAATACAATATAATAATGATAATAATATTAAATATTAATATAATATAATATAATAATTTTATTAATAAATTAATTATGTCATAACACATTTTCAAAAAAAAATGCATTAAACACTACATACCCATTAGAATTATTGTAGAACCAATTATTATTATATTTATTAACTGTAGAACTAATTATATTTTATTTACTATATTTAACTAATATTAATTTGAAATTAAAGGTAATGTGATATTTTTTATAACTTTTTATTAGAATTAGATTTTAAGATATTTTTTATAATTCTTTATTAGAACTAGATTTTAAAATCTTAAAGGGTTGTGGTCGCCTCAACTCAGTTATGGGCTAAAACAAATTATTACGGATGTTTTTAGATTCTCATAATGGACAAGTTTTGATTTTTAAATTTTTATTTACTAGAGAGATATCCCGCGATTTGCAATGGGCTTTTGATCAATATCAGTTTGGTGAGTTTAATACTCATACGATATCAGGACTCGGTATAGCAACCGAAAGATATATAAATGACCACCATTATCGGAAGCGATGTTGTCTAGAGACCATTAATTCGCTTCAGCGCGATACTCAGCCCAAATAGATATCGACACATGGTTTATGCCGATCGAAAACCTTAATTTACTTTGAAATAGCGATATTCTTATATCGAATCCAGTAATATCATTGACGGTAGCAAATGCTGTTAACTCAAAATCATTATGGTCCGTCACAACTATATATAAAAGTACTTTTTTTGAATACAACTCTATTTTCGACAATTCTATTTACCTATTGAAAGACAATAAAAAATAAAAGAAAACGTTACTATAGCTAACGGTTGAAAACTAATTTAGGAAATGCTAATGCATTCGATTTTCTTTTATATAATATGGATATCTGACAAATTGAGGGTTAAAATATGTGAAGGACATCTAATATTTATTATATTTTATACGTATTATTGATACAACAAAAGTATCATGCATCCCACATGGTTTGATTTAATTGTATTTATAAATCACTTACAAGTAAAATTATATATATATATATAATTTGCATATTTAAAGGATGGTTTAGTTACTAGTTAACCGCCAGCTTTAGAGGTGGTTAATTCAAGTTAATTTGATTAGATGAAGCCAATTTATTTGCAAGCCAGATAAAGTACTATCAGTGTCATAATTTATAAAGTGGAATAAATAGTAACATATATGTTATTTTAAAAACAATTGAGAATACAAATGTTATATATTGCCGATTTTGATTAATTAATTTGATTATTTACGCATACATAAAAATAACCAAACAATAAAAAATGATGATCCAAAATCATAACCTGACCATCCTTTTCTTAACCTTTGTTCACCCCAATTAAACCTTGTCACAAATCACAATTCATCATATCTAGTCTTGCATATGCCATTTAGATTTTTATGTTTTATTACTTCCGAAAAATTCATTTATCCTTTAATTTGATTTTTCTTTCATAATAACTTGTGCCTATTTGTTAATTTTTTTATAATAGTTTGAATACGCAGCCATGTTTGATTTTTTTCTCAACATTTCGATTTAAATTTAATGGAAACAAATTTTATATAAAATAAAATATTTTTTGTATCTTAAGCTATGATAGGTACCGATACCGTATTGTACCAATACCATAACGCTACCAAAATATTGATACGTTAACGTTGTCGTGCCGAAACGAACCGGTAACATTGTTACCACCACTGGTATTTATTTTTACGGTTTAAAGTTTCGATACAAGTCGTTTATGTATTTTTCGATACCTTTAGACTTTCGGTACTAGACGAATTTGTGCAAATACCAAATTTCCACCGCACAATGGGGAAACTCTACTAGTTTAGAACTAATAATTAAAAAAATGAATATTATAAAAATGTTGTTTTTCTTTTCTGTACAACTAGTTTAGAACCCTTTGTTTTACATGGTTTGTAAAAATTTAATTTTTTATAATACACAATATATTTATATCTTTAAAATACCTTGTTTATTGCAAGAGTTAAATAAATATAATGTAATAGAGTAACAAATATAGTCGTCAAGATATCTATTTAAAAGATGAATTCGATGTACTAATTACTTATAAAATTGAAGTTTGTTTTTTTTATTTATTATTAGGTTAGAAACATGTGTATTACACGTGGTAGAACTAATAGAATTTTAAATGATTCTTAAAAAGCAAAAAATAAAAAAATAATAGATAAATAAGAGAGATCCGTGAAGTTTGTGATTTAATATTTTTTTCTTACATCAGTATCCTATTAAATATTAGATAATAACGATATTAAAAATAGTTTAACTAAAGCTAATTTAAATAGAACAAAATTTATATATCTATCTGATTCTACAAAGGAAAAAAAAAAGAAAAACTTTTTCTATCTTCTAAAGAGAGGAAGAAAATACAAATTATATATTATTATTAATTAAAAGTTTGATAAAAAAAGTTATTATCCTTTATATATTATTATTAATATTAATTATTAATTCAAAGTTTGATAAAAATGTTAGTATAAATTATAGCTAGTTAAACCATTCTTTAATAAAAAAAGAAATAGAAAAATTAAGATAAGAAGATTATTAATTCAAAGTTTGATAAAAAAAGTTATTATCTTTATTTAAATTATATTTAGTTAAACTATGAAAAATATTGAAAAATAAGATACGTAGACACCCGAGATTGACACTTGAAAAATTAAGATAAGGAGATTATTAATTTAAAGTAAGATAAAAAAATTCTTATTCTTATTTAAATTATAGTTAGTTAAACTCTTGTTTAATAAAAAAACTTTAAAAGAATAAAATAAGAACACAGAGATTGAGACGTTTAAAAAAAATATTTATTATTATAGAAAAATGAATACTAAGACTGTCTTCTTTTATAAATAAGAAAAAAAAGAAGAGAATCCAAAATTGTCTCCCTCAACTTATTTAAATTGTTTTGAAGATAACATTTCATACACAATTCTTCCAATGAGTATCTTCTGATGGCTACAAATTCCTAGGGTATATTTGTTTCCACAAGTATAACTGGTTGAATTTTTTGATAAAATAACATTTAAATAAAATAAAATAATAGTTTCGATCAGGAAGGGACAAGGTGAAAACAAAATACCAGCTTATTATTACGTGATTTAAATATTTAACTAATAATACATCGAGTTAATTAAGGAATTAGAGATGCATACTTCCTCACATCCTGGTGGATTATTGTTGTATTATACTTTTGATTGATTTCTAGGTTAATGCCTAGTGTGTTTACTTTGAAGGTTTGAGAATAAGGAAGAGATTATACGTTTTTCTCTATAGTAACTGTGAGTAGCTCACAACGTGTATTATAAGGATTAAATTTCGAAATAATTTTAACTAAATAATATTTTAATTTTTAAGTGTTACAAAATCGTATATACATACGTTAGATATCGACAAAAATGCAAAGTATAAAGTTTTATATAATCCTTTTGAGAGTTAAGATCACATACAAACCTTTTCTTAGAACACATCTTGAACATTGATTAATTGAACTAAGGGCTAAGATTGATTATGGTAACTATATTATCTAATGAGATTCAAGGGTCGTTTTCTCATTTTCTATTAACTACTAACTCTACTCGGTTTTTAAAACTAAAAAAACTTTTATATACTTTTTCTTTTCAATTATATCTGATTCCTTATCACTTAAATGTAATATTACATCGAGATAGAAGGTAAACGAGCAAAAATCTGCATCGTTACCAAAAAAAACAAGCTTTTTTTATTAAACTTTTATATACTTTCTTTAGTATTTTATTAAAAAACAATACCATAAATCAACAATTTTTTATATTTAATATGAGTAAATATTGGTAAAAAATTGCAAAAAAGTTTTTTATATTTGTGCTAATAAGTATAACCAACACATATATAAGCAACATGGGAATTTCTATAATCAACACATACCTATATAATTATAACTAGCACATACACACACAATTATAACAAGCACGTAATTTATATAAGCAACACATGAATTTTATAACGGGCACATACGTATATAATCATAACCAGCACATATAAAAGCAACACATGAATTTGTTTAATCCGCACATGAATTTATAAATTTGAAACTGCTTCCATAATTTTAGAAATTTTTAGAAACCAACTTTAAAATAAAATACAAAAATGTCCTTTATACATGACTTAGAAAGATGACACGTGGTATGTTGTAAATAGTTTTACTATTTTTATACAAAAAATTTTTTGTATATGATCCTACTAAAACCTTATTATACAATTAAAAAAATGTAATAATATTATAATCTAATTCTTTTGTTTTTTTTATTAGTATTAGTATATTAGAAAAAAAATGTAATTATTGTACTTTTTTTTTCTTATTGTAATGTAAAATACATTGTATTTATCTAATATTGTAAAAAAATGGTGCATCAAAATCCGGTTATTAACGGATTTAAATTAATTTTATTATTATAAATGTAAAAAGATTAAAATATATTTTAAAATAAAATGTAAGCATAAACTGTGAGATGAAAGGGTGAGTGACATGTGATATTAATTGAGAGTCTTTATTAGATGTTAGATTAAGTCTAATATTTTGTTTGTAACTTTACCATCTTCGTTAATAATTGATAGTTTGAATCCCTTGCTATAGTTCAATTGGCATTAAAGAGGCAATGAAGATTTGTGTTTTAAGCCATAGGTCTCAAGTTCAAATCCGATCCCAACCAACTCTTACCACAGCGAGCCTTCAAGTGGGGTGTTTTATCTAGAACTCTCGAGAAGGTAGGCTTGGGCTACCCAACGCTATCAAAGGTTGCAGACGTATGAGAACGTCTTTTGTCATTGGGTTACCCCGGTTAGCCGAGCTTTTATTTCGTTGGTCGTTAAAAAAGATAGTTTTAGAAATATATAATGTGTTAAATAATAAGACATCTGGTTAATCTTAATGACATGTTATATTGAAAATAAAGTTATTATAATAATGCATAACATATATAATTAATTAAATTAGAGATATTATAATAATAAGAGTCATTTTGTTATAAATAATTACAAACTAACCATTAAAAGGGTTTTGATATTTAAAAAAGTGGGAAATAGTTGGGAACCGACTTAAACGAACTCCGGTCAAACTCATTCCAGTGGCGTTTGAACCAGCTCGTCGAACCCTAACTAGGATCATTTAACCTTAAACCCTAAATCCTAAAGCTAAACAATAAGGTTAAAAAAGTCTAAAAGCTAAACTCTAAATACTAATGCTTAACCCTAAAACTAAACTATAAGGCTATAGAACCCAAATATAAGACCCTAAAAGCCAAACCCTAATATATTAGGGTTTGGGGTTAGGATTTAGGGCTTAGGGTTAAGAGATCCTAGTTAGGGTTCGATGATCCGGTTCCAACGCTGCTGGAATGAGTCCAATCGGAGTTTATTTGAGTCGGTTCCCTGCTATTCCCCATTTTTTTAGTGTTCCCCAATAAACCTCACACTGTGTGTATGTGTGTGTGTGTATATATATATATATATATAAACTAGATCTGTAGAAAACAGTGGAAAGTGTGAAAATAGTGAGAATGGATCCTAAAGCGACACGTGGCGCGCGCTACAATCATTGCGTTCCTACATTAATTACAATTTGTTCATAAAATTACTAAAACATTACAATGAAAACGAAACAAAACAAATAAAATCAATACTCTTCATTGGATGGTATTACATCAGAAATGTACCCATTGCTTTGCTTATCACTTTCCTTAGATTCATCATCATCAAGTACACTGGCGTTTAGCACCATCAACTGGTTCAGCCTAAAAGACATCATAGAGTTAAAAATAGTCACAATCCTGGTTGTGATAACTGGTGAAGGTGTTAAAGTACAGAGTTGTTCAAGAAGGCCACTGTTCCATGTGTTCCGCACTTCGTCCATTGTTAAGAAATCTTCCTCTCCGTTGCTATAAGTCACCCTCATCATCCCCAATTGCTCATTCAAACTCCAACCGGTAACGGTTTATAGCTCAAAAACATTATCATTCTCTTGAAATCTTCTCTTTAACCTTCTTATTATTGTTTCAGTTATTTCAAGCTAGTTTGCCATTAGAACACCAAGGGCAAGAATATCCCTTTGGACGGCCTCATCCATGCAAGTATGACGTTGATGGTCTTGACCTTTACCCTTCTATTTGAGAACTTTAGAACGAAACGGTTATCTAATCTATCGAACCTCCATGGAATAACGTGAGCCATCTTAACTTAACTTGTATAGCATTTTACACACTTTTGTGGCGTTTTTAGTTGTTATAGCGATATACTTTTTTATATTGTTTGCCTTTTCTTCTTAAGTAATGTTTTTTTGGGCGCAATATAGATTAGGATTATATTATTTTGATGCCAAAACAATAATAATTGTTGTAAACAAAGCATTCTGAACTTTTATCTATTCATAAACTGTAGGGATACAAACACTTAAAAAGGCTCTAACATTTTTTTGGCATTTTTATGTATATTCCTTTTTGGCATGTCATGTCGGATACATACCTATATTGTGACATATAATTATGCCCTTTTGAAACTTAAAAATTATACAACATGCACAGTGGCTGAAACAATAACATGATGTTTTGCAACAATAAAAATATATACAAGAATTTTAATGTTGGTGTAGAATGTCTATAGCCAACGTCTTAGGGTCATGTCGAGTATGCAAAAAGGATTAAATGTTAGATTCCATATTGTTTTGTATGTATTTAGGCTACTCCGTAAGACGTGATGATTACCTCGTACGAAGTGGCAACACCAACTCGTGCGAAGCTGTCATGTCTATAAATAGTAGAGTTGGAGTCTTCAGTCCTTAGCAATTTTTCTAACTTGTAAGGTGAAGCCCTGTAAGTTTTGTCTCTGAATTGTACACGTTTATCAAGATTAATGAAGCAGAGCTTTGAAACTGTATATTTGATCATGTCACTAGTTAATATTGACTTCTGCGCTTGTTAGCTAGACAACATATTAGGTCCTATGCTATTAGAGGAGAGCCATCATCCCACAAGTGGTATCAGAGCCTGGTGGCCTGATTTGTCGAAATTAATCATGTTTCAGCCATTGAAGACTTCTTATTCTACTCTTTCTTCTTATTTTTATCAGATCTGAACAAATTTGTGGACAAAATGGACTGATTTTTAAGTATTATAGGTAAAAACCATTTTAGTCAAACCTTGAAAAGATCATAACTTAAAACAAACGAATTCATATTGGAAATTGCAAAAAATGTGAAATAGTGAATACCCTTCGTCCAATTTGATAATATCACTTCGCACAAGGTGACAACTCGTTCCAAAGATAACATAAACTTTCACTTCGTCCGAAGTGTCACATCGCACGAAGTGACAAATCGTACAAAAACTCACACTTCGCACGAAGTGTCAGGTCGTACGAAGTGTCACATCGCACTTAACTCACTTCGCACCAAACAAATGTTAATCAACTTTTTGAAAAGATGGAAAACGAGTTTTACAATGCATTCGCTATCTCAACAGCTACTACTACAGCTGCACAAAATCTAAATCTTGAAATTGAAATGGGGACTATGACGAAACCCCCGAAGTTAATGAACATAGAAGATCATTATGGTTGGAATGAATGTTTTGTCAATTAGGTACAAGCAAATCACTTCAGCTGCTAGTACTCTATCGAAGAAAAATACGTAGCACCAACCGGTGAAAATGGACCAGAGAAAACACTGTCTCAGTTCACATCAACATAAAAGGACAAATTTGTTAATGAAAAGGAAATTTTAAACATATTGCAGCAAGCTGTTAAAGAGGATATTTTGGCTCTTCTGCAAGATGACGATGATGCTCAATCTCTATGGAATGGTTTGAGAATTAAGTTTCAAGGAAGTTCTCAAATGAGAAAGAGTAAAAAGGCGTGGTTGAAAAAGGAATTTGATATCTTTAATCTGCTGAAAGGAGAAAGCATGAAACAGTTGTTCGAAAGATGCTGTCATCTCGTGATTTAGATGAATAGGATGGGGATTCAGAAATCCAATGAAGAACTAGTAGGCAAACTGGCTGATGCTTTGCCAGAAGGAGAATGGACTACTTATTTGACAATTCGGAAAAACGGTTCAGATTATAGTTCTCCCAACTTGTCAAGATTTATTGAAAAGCTAGAAAGTCATGAGTTAGAGATGTAGAAGATGGCGAAAACCAAAGGTGCTCATATTCAGCAAGATGTGAACCTGTATTTTAAAAACAGTTCTGTGAAAAATACTCAAAGCCCAAAAATACAGACTGATTTCAGTGCAAACAATTCTACAAGTTCGTCTTCAACCCAATCTAGTGGTTTTCAGTCATTTCCATCATACGAACCAAATTCTCCTCAAACACCGCAATCTTCACAAAGTTCGAACAATCCTTAGAGCGGCCAAAGCACTCAAACTAATTATTACAAATGAATTCTCTAATGCAACATTGCCGTGAATCTAGAAAATGCACAAGATTTCAATGAACACACTGCTAAGTAGCACATGGCTTTGCTTGCATCCGTTCTTAAATCTTACGAAAGTCTTGTAGCCGGAAAGATAGGGAACCGTAATATGACGTTAGAAGACATCAGATCCATCCAGAAGAATTAGAATTGATAGATATAAAGTGGTGCATGGTGTCGATTGTTCAAAGGGCTCAATGATTTATAGAGATCACGGGTAGATACAGTCTGCGAGGACTTGATGTTAAACTTGGTTTTGATATGTCAAAGCTGACTTGTTTCAAGTGCCGAGAGAAGGGGCATTTCAAGAGGAAATGTCCAAACCATAATGGCAATCAGAATCCGTTCGCAGATGACTATTATAAGGAACCATATATCATTGGCCGCAATCAAGATTAGTGCAAATTGAAAATGGTCCATCAAATACAAAAGATAAAGCTCTAGTTGTTGCCCAAGAGGATGAAGGGTTCAGCTGGAACAAATACATCACAAAGAATGAAAGTCTCATACTGCTGGATGAGAAAATTGAAGAACTAGAATCAGTTGAGGAGGACGATACCGTTTGACGAAGCTCCAGAAGATTACTTTAACACTTCATCTCATGAAGAAGAACTTTTACATAGTGCGGTTAGACATTTATTACCGCCTACCAGGCTTAAAACTTCTGTAGGTTATTTGATTCAAGCTACGTGCATTGTGAACAAGAGCCGAAGACTGAAGTGGTGGAGCAGATCAACGTGAACAAAGAGATGAATGAAAAAAATCTAACTGAGATAGCCAACAAAGCTATGATAGCTAATATAAAAGAGATAGTCTCTGACGAAGTCAAGGAAGAGTCGGTGACCAAGTGTGTACAAGAGTCGGTAACGGAGGTGGTCAAAGTTCAAATTGTTAAGGTTGAAAAACCTTGCAAGAAGTCCGAAGATCCTTGCAAAGAGTGTGTCAAGAAAGATAAAAAAATACTCAGAACTAAAAAGGCTATTTGATAATTTGTCAAGTTATTATAATGAAACCAAACAAACTTATGACAAATTAAATAAAACTGTTAGAAAGTTTGAACAAATCAATAGGGAAGATGATAAAACACTTTCGATGCTCAAGGTTGTTGATGCACTTTTGTGTCTGTCGCTTGTCCTTAGTTACGTCAGTAATTGTACGATCTTTATTTATTGTGTTTGTATAGTTTGGTCATGTCGACCAAATCAAGATATCCTCCTATCTTGATTTAGTACGACGTGTAGTTTGTTTGTGTTGTAAAACAGTTGCATTTGTACATACTATTAAGTCTTATGTACGGCACGTCTGTTAGGAAGTTCTCCGAAGAATACTTCTTCGCGCAAGTGAAAGGTGCTTCATACGAGCAAGTAGCTTGCTCGTACGAGCCATTATCTTGTTTGTACGTATCATTCACATGATCGTACGAATGGCCCTTTCAACAAGCATTTTGCTTGTTCGTACGAACCATTTCTATTCGTACAGGCCATAGGTTATTCGTACGAGCAACCATTGCTGAATGTTCTTCGTGGCTTGTAGTGGTTCGTACGACAAGCAACATTCTTCGTACTGTTGCTGGGTGTTGGTACTATATAAACAGACATGCGCCTCATAGTTCCGTAGCGATAGTGTGTGACACTAGAGAGAGACACTGAGGCACAAGAGATAGAGCACAGAGAGAATATCCTGAGTCTGTATGAGCATTGTTTGTATGTGTTTCTACTAGCTCTCTTCATTTAATCAAGATAGTAAATCTTTGGTTAACTTGTGTTTGTTACTTTGCTTTGGTTTGCATTCTTACGTGGATTTCGCACTCGTATGTGTGTTAGATAAACAAGGAAGTATGTTAATCTTGATCCTCCAAGTGGACCTACAAAGGCAATTGTAATGGACAAACAAATGGCCATAAATACTCACTTAAATACGATTGCTTAGCTAATCAGTTATTCCACCAGTTCATATACCATTGATCATATTCTTCCAAAAATTGAAAGTAAAGAAGCTAATAAAAGTGGTAAAAACAAAAATGTAAGGTACGATCGAGTTCCACCACCCATGTGAGAAAGTTATGAAAGAAAGAAACCATCTGGGTGGAAAAGGCGCTCAACTTAAAATTGAAAATTGAAAAGAATAACAAGCTGCCAGAGAACATTGATGTAACATACACTAAATAAGAAAATGGCTGTGATTCTGATGTGGTAAAAACTGTTGTTTAAAAATGTGTTCGGAAATGAGTCGGATAGCTCTAATTTTGAAAGTGCTGAATCAAATCTTGAAAAGTATGAATCAAGTTCACGTTCCAAAAACGAAGAAAGCATTCATAAGAATTACATTTCTTCATCAGAAAACAGTTTGAATGATGATCAAATATGGTTGTTTACAAAATGAATGGATTGGACAAACTGTTTTCTAATGAGGAATTCAAATTCAGAACATAAATCCTGATAGAGTTGATAAATTGTTCAAATTGGTTGAAGTCAGTCTTTCTGATCTTGAAAAACAAGACGCTTCATTTTATTCCAAACCAAAAAGAGTTTACAATAATTATTATCAGAAGGGTATGGATTATCCTGAGAATAAGAGGAAAGGTTTGGGCTACGAAATAAGGAAAAATGACAAAAGAAAAACCAAATTATAAAAAGAAAATAGACTTCGTTTTTGGAACAAGTACTGTGAGTGAGAAAGAAACTATTAGTAAACAATCAAAAGATGAATTTAAAAAGGAAAAGGAAAAGGAACCTCGTGAACAGGCCTTGGATTCCTCTGTTGGTAGCGACAACACGACATGCTACTAATGCAACAACGTCAGGCATATTGCACGATTAAGTTCTCAAAACAATCCAAAATCTGTTTATGGTGTGAAAAGGTCTACAGAAGATGTGAAATAAAAGGCCCCTGAGTTTTTGCCAACACAGATCTCAAAAGGAATTAGCGAATCCAGCAAAAATGTGAAGCCAACAATACAAACTTTTCAAACTTTGAAATTGATGAATCATCGAACAAAAACGAAAAAAAAAAGATTAGAATTCTATTCTAAAACGGCTTTATTGAAAACACAAACTTGGGTGGTAAAAACCAAACCATCTTCTGCGGATAAGAAAACAACAACTTTGCCAACAAAAACAGAAGTTAAAATTGAGTCAATGTTTGGATAGGGTGTTGAAGTTAAGACACAAGTTAAAATCATTGGTGAAGCAAAATTTGATATTCCAAACCCACCTAAAACAGACAAGGCTTGGCTTTCGCTATTCAAGTAATTGTTTGACTGTATGTGTAGGTGCTCCCGAGGTCAATCATTCAAAGTGGATAATGGACAGCGGAGCATCTCGGCACATGACATGAATGATAGCCTTAGTTTACGATGTAAAATCAATACGTGGAGGCTAGTAGGGTTTGCGGGTACTCAACGGTGTAGTATCTTTTGACAAGGTGAATTACATCGCAAAATTATAGAACAATTTGCTGAGCATTTCGAATATTTGTGATAAGAAGTTCACAACTCACTTCAATGATAAAGAATGCCTAATTTTAAAGCCGGGAATCAAATTCCCAAGGAGTGGATCCTCATGCGCACTCCACAAGAAAATGATCTATATGTCCTTGACATGAGCATTGCATTCACTACATCTAAAACTGTTCAATGTTTTGTCTCAAAGGCGACCGAAAAGGAATCGATCTTATGGCATCGAAAGATGGGTCATATCGATTTATGGAAGTTGAATTATCTGGTGGAGGTTGTGAGTCTTAAGAAATTTTACTTGAATGACGATTGCATCAGTTGTAAGAAGGGGAAGCAGCACAAGAAATCTCATCCAAAAAAACTCCTGAACTCTATTAAGCTGCCACTAGAAAAGTTACATATGGATCTGTTCGGGCCAGTTAATGTTCGAAGTATATCTGGTGATCTGTACTGTCTTGTTGTAACTGAGCACTACTCAAGATTCTCATGGTTCTATTTCTTGAAAGTAAAGACGAGACATTTGAAAATCTGATGATTCTTTTCAGGAAGTTGGATAACTTGTACCATTTGCCAATCAGAAGAATATATAGTGACAATGGTACGGAGTTCAAAAATAACAATATGCTCAAATTTCGTGGGATACGCTAGTCTTCAGAAGAGAGTTTATCTGCCTACCTTAAACCGGGTTATTCTAGCTCAACATGTTGACTACCAAAGATACACGTCTCTTACACAAAAGCCTGGTGATCCTTGGTTGTTTAACTACGAGAGTCCGTGGAAGTCTTTTTATCTACTAGATGAACCTACAAATGAAAAACTTGTGTTGTTATATCAACAACATCAATCGTCTAATCAAGAGCAAGTTCCTAGATCGATAGTGATGTCACAATAATTAGTTGGAACAAATGAATCTAAAGCAGGTCCGAACAATACCCAACAAGAACCCGTAGTCGAACCAGTTGTAAACAACACAACACCTTCTTTCGGTCAGTCAGATGATTCGGATTCTGATGGAGAGCCTACTTATGAAAATGGGGGATCTAGCTCCGATGAAGGAATTGAACAGATACAAAGTCTAATAATCAATCAAGCTGGTGAATCAAGTGCTCGCAATGATGTTACTTCTATAGAAAAGGCTGCTGAACAAAATGTGACAAATGGAAAAATAACCAGTAATTCCGTACAATTTAATCACTATTTGTAGTTCACAATCTCATGCATATTATCGTAATTTAATAGCGTAACTGAGTGGTACGTCATATCCTAAGTATTAGGACAAGTAAATCTGATCATAACATATATTTGTTTCCGTTATGACGTGGAACGAACCAAACGATGCCCTAAAAGTATTGGTAGAAAGTGTTGGGCGCACTAATTGCGGTGACACTTGTGTCGGTAAATCCGCTAGAACGAACCAGAACAAGGAACAACGGCATGTTAATGCCATACCTGAGTCAATATATAAATGAAAAAACTTATTTGAGATCAACCATTACAATAATACATAACTTTCCGGTACAACGCCTAAATTACAAAATTGTCCGTTTCGACCAAAAAGGCGACAAATGTTAGTTTGTCCGCAACTCTAATTCGATGGATACCAGATGTGAGAATAATAATACAATGATGTTAATCATCCTAAACCAATGTGAGAATAGAAAGAATGCACAAAAGACATCGTTTCCGGTCATTCGGCAAATAGTGCACAATGCGACCGGAAGGCGACCGTTTGTCGAAACGACGAATATTTTAGTGGCCGATAGCCTCATTCGTGCATCTAGAGAACTAGTTAAGCCTCATTTGGAACTCGGAATCCATTCAACTTACATGAGGTCACGGAAACACAACATTCGGAAAAGTTCGACAGCGGAATATAAAAGTGCCGATATCGAGCGAACGATCGAACGAAAGGCACTTTGGCCATCCTAACTCAGCGTTATTCGTCTAGCGAACTGGTTATGCATATTTTTAGGTCAGAAGTGCACTAAGTAGACACCATGACAATTGTGGTGGTCGAATATAAAAGCTTCCGGTACTAAAAAAATAAGCTCGTTTATTAGCAATTATTGCGTCGATGAACGATCTAGCGACATTTCCGTCATTCGAAACTTATATTAGGGGATCAAGTGGATTAATTGGCATATAATAACACTCTAAACCCTAGTTATATGCTAAGAATGCAAGGTCAATCCCCCTAATCACAACACTTAAACTAATGACCAAAATATCTAATAAATAACATGTGTCATAAATAATATTTACACTTTAACCCCCCCTCATCATTACGGTTTCAAGTGGGTCCCACACCCACTTGATTTTGTTACAAATGATAGATTTAAGGCATGGTGATTTGATATGGTAAAGATTTGAAAGGATGGCATAATATATATCCTAACCTACACTTGATCTTCATCATTTTTCACTTAAAAACAATTTGCAACCATCACCTTCTTTCCCCTCAAAACTCACTGCTACAACATCCACCATACAACCACCATTTAGCCACCATTAAACATCACTACACCCACTTTAAAACCCTATCAAAGCCATTCAAGGAGCTAGAAAGGGTGGAAGATTATTGGAGGCATTTTCAAGCTTCATGTTCCTTCTATGATCATCATAAACTTGTGCACCCATTGTAAGGAAAATTCTCCCATAATCTAGCTTATTTTTGTGTCTAGATTAATGATGTACAAGTTGATCATCTTGAAAATGAAGAAAAGATAAACCAAAAACCCTAACTCACACCATAATGATAACACTAAATATTGTTTATTTTGTGTTGATTATGTGTTTATATGGTAGTTAGTTAGCATGTTGATGTTGTTTATGTTAAAGTAGGGTATAAAAGTTAGATGATCTTGTATGATCAAGTATGAAAATGAAGATTTAAACATGATAATGTTTAAATGTAAACAAGATCATCAACTACATCATCCATGAAGATTACTACAACTGAAAGATAATTTTACTTCACATGAATGATTTTTAAAAGAAATAAGCATTTTTATATAAGTTGTAACCATTTTAAAAAGTGTAGAAATCAAGAGCTTGAAAGAAATGAACTTTATCTAAATGATATGACAAAGTGGTGATTTAAAAGTGCTAATAAATATTGAAAGTATCGTTGTAGGATTTTTAACACTAAAAGGTCATGGATGATGATACATTAATATTGTAAATAAATAATAGGAAGATATGTGAATAGATTGTTGATCTTGATTTTGAGCTTAAACATGTTTTAAATACGTTTTTAAAACGTGGAAAACGCCATAGTTTAGGGGAAACTATGGCGAAATTTTCTAAAAATTTAATCGCGATTACGATATGATTAAAGGGGTGATAGCGGGACTAAACACGATTAGTAACTTAAATCGTCATTAAGTAAGTTCTAATGACAAGGGTTAAACCCTAAATATCCAAGTATTCAACAAGATTATATATACATTTATATATATATATATATATATATATATATATATATAAGTAACTCTTATAAATATATATATATACATACTTGGAAAAATAAAAATATGTATACATATTTTGTCACCAAGAATGTTGTATAAATACATATGTGTATTGTATGTGTATGTGTTTAGAAGCTTAGGGTATTCACAATAAAAATACCCAATCATATACAAAAACACAAACACTTGAAAATAATATCAAGTGTCGGTGACATAAACAAATATATTCTCACGATGCGTCGAAACAATAAACAGACAAATGAAGTAAAACGGACGATAGGCGAACGCCACAAATACACCATCGCGTCAACGACCAACGGGTGAATCGCCGACACGAAAAGTTATTACGACGACAGGCGATTTGCGATGAGAAAAAGCGTGGAATGAATGACCACGATGACAAGTCTAAAATATATATTTTAGACACTTAGTATATATATTACCTAAACAAAAAATCCGGAAAGTTAAAAATATTATAAGCGTAAGACTAATAAACATGGGCTCTTGTAAATATATTTTGGCTCGGCCCAATAACAAGAATACATGGGCTAGGCCTAGTGACAAGATAACATGGGCTAGGCCAAATGACAAGAAAACTTGTGCTAGGCCCAATGACAAGATAACATGGGCTAGGCCCAATGACAAGATAACATAGGCTAGGCCCAATGACAAGAAAACATGGGCTAGGCCCAATGACATGGGCAAGGCCCAATGACACACGTGCAAGGCACGAGGACATGTGAAGGGCAAGACCCAGTTCACACATGATCTGAAAACAACAATATATATGTATTTCTGTGAAATATATATAACAATATTAATCGAACAAACATACTACCAACACTATTATAACATTAAAAGTTGTTCTATCATAACAAAGAAATACATAACAAGAATTCAAGATGAACAACGAGTACAAGGTCCACTGAATTCTAGGTGTCTAATAAACTCGATACACATTTAGGTTATACACGTGTACGGACACCAACTGTGAGTAATACGACGTACGTAATGCAAAACTGTGAGTTCATGTCCATCCTTACATTGATATCAAAGTTTTGGTTTACAGACTATCGAGGGGAAATACATATTGTAACAAAAAGTATGTTAGCTATGGGTTCAGTTGATAACAGGTTCATTTGTGCATAGGTAGGATGATGACAATAGTAACCATTAATCACGTAGTGACCAAGGTGAAAAAGGTATAGATCTATCGAGTTGAGACCCGCTCCAATCCTAGTATGATAACCGGTTAGGAGTGCTTTTGTGATCCCAATGATGTCAAAGTAGTCTCGGTTAGGTTACTTACTTATGGTACATATAAGTCAGGGTGCTCGCGACACACTGATAGATCCCTAGAACGCCATGATGCTAATAACATACTCGGATTTCATTTCTGGATTTTAAGAATGACATTTTTATACGAAAACATACGTACATGAACTTGCCAACTTTATGTTGACTTTTTAAAATTACATGTATTTCAAGACACAAGACTTGAGCTGGTGATACACTCCGGGATATGGGAAATGACATGACAACGAATGCCATCTTTTTTGAGAATTTGTCTCTTATATCTTAACCTCATATTGGTATATAGGAGTCAAAACCTCAACATGTTTTTACGATGAAAACAATCTTTCATTATGATGTAATGTATTTCAAACCATATTTTTGATGACAATGTGAACTTATTTGGAAACCCATGATTTCACTTTTGGAAACTTGTAAACATTGGTTGCATGGCATCGTTGTTGATTTACAGTTGTTTACATGATTGGATGCAATGATTACCTCATAGTCACACGTTTGTGCTTCCGCTATGACCACGGTGTGACAGGTTGGTATCAAAGCTCCGGTTGTAGTGAACCGGGGAAAAACATTTTATTAAAAGTTGGTCTACAATCACCAGGGGCTCACACATGAAAACAAAGTTTAAAACATAAAAGAAATGTTTTGGAATTACAACAAGATAACAAAAAAGTTTTTCATTGTGTCACGATAACATTAGGATCTATCACACGAGCTCAATTATAAGTAACGAGCAGGATGAATACATGATTAGTCTATGTGAAATAGACACATTACATTATAAGACTATGTGTCATGGACACGCTACAAAAGATAGAAATCTTAGCTAGATGGGACTTTATGTGCTTATATATATAATTTATTTATATATGTGTTGTACAGAATATTTTGCCAAGAAAGAAATACCTTCGACTAAGGATATTATTATTATCGTTGACTCGCACAATGAGAATATCGACCTCGCATCTATTGCGGAGCTTATAGCAAACGTGGTTCCTAAGTGAGACCTTAGGATCGATTCCACATAAGGTGGTTGCTTTTCCCGTGGATGCGGAGATGCCTAGCTTCGGTAGTGACGAAAAGGCGGAGGTGGTAGCCTTGGACGACAACTCTATTAGCGGGACGAGGTCCCTGTAACCCATATTAATCATTAATAACGACACTTTTGTCCAGACAAGGAAAGGTGAAGTACTCATCTTGAAGGTGCCCCTCCAGTTGTTATTGTTGCAAATTCTCTCTAATACTATCTGTCTAACAACGTGCCTTTTCGCGAGTAATGTCAAGGGACGATAGCACGTGGAGCATCATGAAGGTCCCTTATATGTTGAAGGTATGTGGACAATAGTGTCCTCTCTCTGACTGATCGTCGTCTTTGAATGGTAGAACACTAGGGTGACCATGCAAGGCCATTTATTATTATGGGGGCCCATATAATAATAACTTGCAGTGGATGAGAATCCCGGTGGACTATGCAGATCCAGTTATAGATCACAACTCATTCGAAATTGTAAAGTTGTTCGAGTTTTTATCTAGTGGGACACTAACCGGGGTGATTGCTATAACACCCTACGATACAGAAACACCACATGTATTTTTTCGCATCTAACGTTCGATCTATATCACGAGTCGATTTAGACTAGTCATCTAAACAAACTAAAACTGGTTGGCCACCCAACGAGGATATCTCCTCAAAGTCTAGAGTTCTTACACTTGGGTTTGTTCCATGGTGTCTATGGTACCTCATCTTATTTATTGGAAGAGAGTACATTAAACTCCATCGTTTGACATCTGTCTTATTCCAAGGGATGGTATGGCACAAGCCATGCTTCAACACCCTCATTGCATTTTATTCGATATCTATGAAATTATAACAATCTAACTAGACCTCGTGGAGCTCAAGGGATATCAACATATTCGTCACACGGGTTGGTGTGGCGAAGGATTTTTTTCCTACTTTGGAAGATCGAAGTCCACAAAGTATGGACTACATGCTATAAAGTTGGAAACGACCGTTTGGTTTCTCCTCCTCAACGAGTTATTTCCATTCCAATTAGACATATGGCCAATACATGCAAGAGGTACCATGAATTTTGGATTGTTGTTATTCACGTTATCATTGTTTCAAACATGTATGAACAATGCAATCTTGAGGTTTCCATGACCGATGACATTCTCTATTCTTAGGCGCATGGTAGACTATATTTATCCAAGTATATGTCTAGCTTCTTTTAATCTTAGGTATTAAGAAGAAACATGGCACCAAAGGGACAGTCTACACCCAAAAGGGGTTAGTTAATCCATGACTTACTAGGTAGAGCGAACTAGAGTTCTTATGGAAGGACATACGGTTGCGGAAATCGCACGACACGAGAGTAAATTAGATGACACTAGTGTCGGTACTGGTTGTACTGGTAGTTCAAATGGTTCGGATCCCATTAGATTAGGAACGAGTGGTAGCACTACACCTGAAGATGCGATCAATGAAGGTTTTAAATTCTTAGGCCTTCCCAAACGGTAAGCCGCGAGACCTCATTGGTGCGAGAGGTGCGGTAGGTTAGGTATGCTCAATAAAGACAACATCGGTTAGCAATGCTAGTAAATGCACTCCTGAGTAAACGATTAGGTAAACAAAGAGTCTCCTCCTGAATGCAACATTAACTTGTTCAAAACCTCAAGTAGAAACTTTAAGGAGTGATGCTACGAAGAGGTTATCATGGGGAGAACTCAAAAATCTTATGTGAGAAGAGCATTGCTCGCTAACTTGAATTCCAAGGGTAGAAACGGGATCCTAGAAATCGATCATGATTGTAGCCAATGTTTTTGTTTACACTCGACGCCCACGATTTCTCAGGGGTTGTTCCATACTGGGGAACACCTGAAATCAAACGCATCGAGCGCTACATCTGGGGTTTAGCCTCTGAGAACCAAAACATGACCACATCATCCCACCCTACCTTCATCACTCAAACAATAACTCTCGTAGTTAGTCTCATCAAGGATGCGGTGAGAAGGGGAAATTACCAAAGAAACGCGCGGAAAGGAAGGAAACGCATGTGGAATCTACTAGCGACGGGAAGTGAAAATACCTATCCCTTAAGGCAGGATCGAGAGTGAGTAACAAACGAAAGGGAACTCCCGTGATGATAGAAACGTAGGTAATTGCTGTCATAATTGATGCTAGCACCAATGCTGATAACTTACTAAAATCCTAAAAGTGATAAGTGAAAAAATTCCTCAAGAGGGCACTTGCAAAAGTGCAAAGAGTAGAAGTGTGGTGAATAAAGACCTAAAACAAAAACCAATAAGTTAGTAAGACTCAACCAAGAACGAGGATGTTAAGTGTGGCATGAAGGCCACTTCAAGCATGAATGTCTCAAGAATGAATCAGGCAAGTGAATTAAAGTGTGGGTGACCAGAAACTCTTGATACCCCACAAGATCCTGATGTCGTCATGCGTACGTTCTATTCTACATTCATTACGTGTCAATTTTTTACCAACACCGAGCTTAGCTAGTGTTTTTTGGTGTTAAGCTTACACACGAATTAGAGTCTTAGCTAATGGAGAATTAGCATTAGACTCGTCTTATCGATACGAATCCAATGATATATAATGTAAAAAAAATATTTTCAAAAATATCACACGATTCTAACCATGCAATCGGTTTGTAAAATTGTTTATGGATCAATTTCTGTGCACCAAAAAGTTTAGTACTCAGCCGGTTAACTTCCCACTTTTTTCGAGTTCAACTCGGAACGGTACCCAATTCGAAACAATAGTCCAAGATGGTAATCCAAATTGCTATTCGAGATGCACTGTTTTGACCCTTGAGTAATGAGGAATCATTAAAAGATCACCAACACGTTTCCTATCAACCAACATCTCGCATCCATCTTGTTTGATACCTGTGTCGATTTTAGTTTATCTTCATAAAACTCAAAATATACTGGACCTAGAGTCAAGTAAGATAGACGCTCCCTCATTCTATAGGATTTACCAACGGTGAATTCAGGGGAAGTTATAAAAGAATACACTTTGGAACTTGGAGAACGAAAATTTAATATCGATCTTTTACCCCTTTATCTAGGTTGTTACAACGTAGCTTTTGGCATAGACTTGTTGACGTATAACGAGTGGAGTAGGTTGTCCTGAGAAAACTATTCGCATCCCCCTACCAGACGAAGAAACACGGGTAGTACACGGAGAGAAGCACAAGACGCCCTTGCGATTCATTAATTACATGAAGGCCAGAAGTGCCTACAGAAAGTTGCATAGCCTTTCTAACTCATGTAGTCGACAAGGAAACTGAGGAGCCAAAATTGGAGGACATAACCGTTGTGAAGGAATTCCCTCGAAGTCTTTCCATCAGACTTGCCTGGATTACCTCCGCAACGACACGTCAACTTTTGCATTCATTTGGTGGAAGGAGCCACACAAGCAGCGAAACCTCCATACCGATTAGCTCCATCATAAATGCAAAGACTATCTACACATCTTCGAAAGTTGCTAGCCAAAGGATTCATTAGAACGAGTTCCTCACCGTGGGGAGCTTCGATGCCTTTTGTCGAGGAGAAGGATGGAACCTTCCGAATGTGCATAGACTACCGAGAACTAAACAAGTTAACCATCAAGAATCTGTACCCATTACTGAGGTTTGATGACCTGTTCGATCAATTACAAGGGTCGAGTTTTTATCCAAAGATGGATTTAAGATTCGGGTATCATTAGTTACTAATCCTAGAGGAAAGTATTCCTAAGAAAACGTTTAGGACTCGCTACGGGCGTTATGAGTTCCTTGATTATGCCTTTTGGTATAACAAACGCCCATGCAGTAGTTATGGATTTGATGAACCGTGTATATAAGCCATACCTCGACAAGTTTGTGATCAATTTTATCAGCGATATATATATACTCGCGAACTGAGGAAGAACACGAACTACACTTGAGAAGCATACTGGAGTTGCTAAGGAAGGAGAAATTGTATGCCAAGTTCTCGAAATACAAATTGTGGATACGTGAAGTACGGTTTCTCGGTCACATGGTGAACGAGAATGGGATGCACGTCGACCCCTCAAAGATCAAGGCTATAAAGAACTGGACCACGCCAAGAACCCCCACGGAAATACGACAATTCCAATGTTTAGTGGGATATTACAGAAGATTTATTGATAACTTCTCAAAGTTGCTCAGCCGCTAACCTCGCTTACACAGAAGGAGAGAAAGTTTGATTGGGGAGAGAAACAAGAATTGGTGTTTCAAGTGTTAAAGGAGAAATTGTGTAAAGCACCGATATTATCACTCCCAGAAGGTACCGATGACTTTGTGGTGTACTTTGATGCATCGTATCAAGGCGTGGATTACGTGCTAATGCAACGTGAAAAAGTCATTGCGTACGTGTCATGTCAGCTGAAAATCCACGAAAGGAATTATTCCACGCATGACCTAGAATTAAGCGCAGTGGTATTTGCCTTGAGAAATCTGGCGTCCTTATTTATATGGCACTAAGTGTACCATATTCACGGATCATAAAAGTCTTCAACATATATTCAACCAAAAGGAATTGAATATGCGCCAACGACGTTGGGTAGAACTGTTGAATGACTATGATTGTGAGATCAAGTATCACCCGGGCATGGAAAATGTTGTGGCAGATGCCTTGAGTGGGAAAGAACGAGTCAAAACATTACGGTACGAGCTTTAGAAATGATGATCTAGACGAACTTTACGGTTCGAGTGCGCGAAGCACAACTAGAAGCATTGAAACTAGAGAACATTCCAGCGAGATCATTACAGGGAATGGAAAAACAACTAGAACCGAACAAGGATGGAACTCTATATTTCATAGGAAGGATCTGGATTCCCTATTATGGCAATTTGCGAGACTTGGTGTTGGATGATGCACACAAGTCCAAGTACTCGATACACCCAGGATCGGATAAGATGTACCAGGATCTTAGAGAGTATTATTGGTGGCCTAATCTCAAGGGAGATATTGCGACCTATGTGGGAAATGCCTAACTTGTGCAAAGGTCAAGGCCGAATACAAAAAAACCATTTGGTTTATTACAACAACCTGAGATCCCGGTTTGGAAGTGAGAACATATATCAATGGATTTCATTACAAAATTACCACGGACCTCTCGAGGTCATGACATGATCTGGGTTATATTTAAGCACAACTTTCACCCGCCGACCGATGGTCAAAGCGAGCGAACCATCCAAACGTTGGAAGAGATGCTTCGGGCCTGTGTGATGGATTTAGGCGGAAACTGGGATATTTACCGTTGGTAGAGTTTCCCACAATAACAGTTATCACACCATTATCAAGGCCACACCGTTCAAAGCACTAGTTGGACGAAAGTGCCGATCTCCGCTATGTTGGGCAGAAGTTGGTGACAGACATCTCATTGGTCTCGAATTAGTACAAGAGACCACAAAACAAAATATTCAAGATTCATGAGAGTATCAAAGCGGCCCGAGATAGACAAAAGAGCTACACGGATCGGAGACGCAAACCATTATCCTTTGAGGTCAAAGACAAAGTGTTACTAAAAGTCTCGCCTTGAGAGAGCGTAGCTAGATTCGGGAAGCGCGGAAAGCTCAACCCAACATATATTGGACCTTTTGATATTCTAGCAAAGATTGGTACAATAGCTTACAAGCTAAAACTGCCAGAGGAACTCAATAATGTACACGACACATTTCGTGTGTCTAATCTGAAGAAAAGTCCGACTAATGACACAGTTATCATTCCAGCGGATGAGATTCATGTTGATGACAAATTACAATTCACCAAAGAACCAGTTGAGGTCATGGACTGGAAAGTCCAAAGGACAAGAAGAAGCCAAATCAAACTGGTGAAGGTTCGTTGGAACTCTCGTTACGGTCCTGAGTACACATGGGAACGTGAAGATCAAATCAAGTCAAAATACCCCCACCTGTTTAAGAAGACTCCTTAAGAGGATGCCTCAAACTGAATTTCGGGACGAAATTCTTTTTAATAGGGGGAGTATGTGACAAATGGAAAAATAACCGGTAATTCCGTACAATTTAATCACTATTTGTAGTTCATAATCTCATGCATATTATCGTAATTTAATTGTATAACTGAGTGGTACATCATATCCTAAGTATTAGGACAAGTAAATTTGATCATAACATATACTGGTTTTCGTTACGACGCGGAACGAACCAAAACGATGCCCTAAAAGTGTTGATAGAAAGTGTTGGGCGCACAAATTGCGGTGACACTAAGTGTGTCGGTAAATCCGCTAGAACGAACTAGAACAAGGAACAACGGCAAGTTTATGCCATACCTGAGTCCATATATAATGAAAACACTTATTTGAGATCAACCATTACAATAATACATAACTTTCCGGTACAACGCCTTACAAAATTGTCCGTTTCGACCAAAAAGGCGACAAATGTCAGTTTGTCCGCAACTCTAATTCGGTGGATTCCGGATGTGAGAATAATAACACAATGATGTTAATCATCCTAACAATGTGAGAATATCAAGAATGCACAAAATACATCGTTTGAGGTCATTTGGAAAATAGTGCACAATGCGACCGGAAGGCGACCGTTTGTCAAAACGACAAACATTATAGTGGCCGATAGCCTCATTCGTGCATCTAGCGAACTAGTTAAGCCTTATTTGGAACTTGGAATCCACTCAACTACATGAGGTCATGGAACCACAACTTTCAGAAAAGTTTGACTGTGGAATATAAAAGTGCCGATATCGAGCGAACGATCGAACGAAAGGCCCTTTGGCCATCCTAACTCAGCGTATATTCGTCTAGCGAACTGGTTATGCATATTTTTAGGTCAGAAGTGCACTAAGTAGACACCATGACAATTGTGGTGGTCGAATATAAAAGCTTCCGGTACTAAAAAAATAAGCTCGTTTATTAGCAATTATTTCGTCGATGAACGATCTAGCGACATTTCCGTCATTCGAAACTTATATTAGGGGATCAAGTGGATTAATTGGCATATAATACCACTCTAAACCCTAGTTATATGCTAAGAATGCAAGGTCAATCCCCCTAATCACAACACTTAAACTAATGACCAAAATATCTAATAAATAACATGTGTCATAAATAATATTTACACTTTAACCCCCCCTCATCATTACGGTTTCAAGTGGGTCCCACGCCCACTTGATTTTGTTACAAATGATAGATTTAAGGCATGGTGATTTGATATGGTAAAGATTTGAAAGGATGGCATAATATATATCCTAACCTACACTTGATCTTCATCATTTTTCACTTAAAAACAATTTGCAACCATCACCTTCTTTCCCCTCAAAACTCACGGCTACAACATCCACCATACAACCACCATTTAGCCACCATTAAACACCACTCTACAATCACTTTAAAACCCTATCAAAGCAATTCAAGGAGCTAGAAAGGGTGGAGGATTATTGGAGGCATTTTCGAGCATCATGTTCCCTCTATGATCATCATAAACTTATGCACCCATTGTAAGGAAAATTCTCCCATAATCTTGCTTATTTTTATGTCTAGATTAATGATGTACAAGTTGATCATCTTGAAAATGAAGAAAAGATAAACCAAAAACCCTAACTCACACCATAATAATAACACTAAATATTGTTTATTTTGTGTTGATTATATGTTTATATGGTAGTTAGTTAGCATGTTGATGTTGTTTATGTTAAAGTAGGGTATAAAAGTTAGATGGTCTTGTATGATCAAGTATGAAAATGATGATTTAAACATGATAATATTTAAATGTAAAGAAGATCATCGACTACATCATCCATGAAGATTACTACAACTTAAAGATAATTTTACTACACATGAATGTTTTTTATAAGAAATAAGCATTTTTATTTAAGTTGTAACCATCTTAAAAAGTGTAGAAATCAAGAGATTGAAAGAAATGAACTTGATCTAAATGATATGACAAAGTGGTGATTTAAAAGTGCTAATAAATATTGAAAGTATCGTCATAGGATTTTTAACACTAAAAGGTCATGGATGATAATACATTAATATTGTAAATAAATAATAGGAAGATATGTGAATAGATTGTTGATCTTGATTTTGAGCTTAAACATGTTTTAAATACGTTTTTAAAACGTGGAAAACGCCATAGTTTTGGGGAAACTATGGCGAAATTTTCTAAAAATCTAATCGCGATTAAGATATGATTAAAGGGGTGATTAGCGGGACTAAAAGCGATTATTAACTTAAATCGTCATTAAGTAAGTTCTAATGACAAGGGTTAAACCCGAAATACCCAAGTATTCAACAAGATTATATATATAAATATATTATATATATATGTATATATATTACAAGTAAAAAAAGTAACTTTTATAAATATATATACATACTTGGAAAAATAAAAATATGTATACATATTTTGTGACCAAGAATGTTGTATAAATACATATGTGTATTGTATGTGTATGTGCTTAGAAGCTTAGGGTATTCACAATAAAAATACTGAATCATATTCAAAAATACAAACACTTGAAAATAATACCAAGTGTCGGTGACATAAAAAATATATTCTCACGATGGGTCGAAACAATAAACGGACAAACGAAGCAAAATGGATGATAGGCGAACGTCACAAATACACCATCGCGTCGACGAGCAACGGGTGAATCGCCGACACGAAAAGTTATTACGACGACTGGTGATTTGCGATGAGAAAAAGCGTGGAATGAACGACCACGACGACAAGTCTAAAATATATATTTTAGACACTAGGTATATATATATTATCCAAACCAAAAATCCAGAATGTTAAAAATATTAATAAACATGGGCTCTTATAAATAAATTTGGGCTAGGCCCAATCACAAGAAAACATGGGCTACGCCCAATGACAAGATAACATGGCTAGGCCTAATGACAAGAAAACTTGGGCTAGGCCCAATGACAAGATAACATGGGCCAGGCCTAATGACATGGGCATAGCCCAATGACGCACGTGCAAGGCACGAGGACATGTGAAGGGCAAGACCAAGTTCACACACGATCTAAAAACAACAATATATATGTATATTTGTGAAATATATATAACAATATTAATCGAACAAACAAACTACCAACACTATGATAACATTAAAAATTGTTCTATCATAACAAAGAAATACATAACAAGAATTCAAGATGAACAACGAGTATAAGGTCCATTGAGGCCTAGGTGTCTAATAAACTCAATACACATTTAGGTTATACACGTGTACGGACACCAACTGTGAGAAATACGACGTACGAAATGCAAAACTGTGAGTTCATGTCCCTCCTTTCATTGATTTCAAAGTTTTGTTTTACAAACTATCGAGGGGAAGTACATGTCGTAACAAATAGTATGTTAGCTATGGGTTTAGTTGATAACATGTTCATTTGTGCAAAAGTAGGATGATGACAATAGTAACCATTAATCACATAGTGACCAAGGTGCAAAAGGTATAGATCTATCGAGTTTGAGACCCGCTCCAATCCTTGTATGATAACCGGTTAGGAGTACTTTTGTGATCCCAATGATGTCAAAGTAGTATCGGTTTTGTTACTTACTTATGGTACATATAAGTCAGGGTGCTCGCGACACACTGATAGATCCCTAGAAAGCCATGATGCTAATAACATACTCGGATTTCATTACTGGATTTCAAGAATGCCATTTTTATACGAAAACATACATACATGAACTTGCCAACTTTATGTTGACTTTTTAAAGTTACATGTATTTCATGACACAAGACTTTAGCTGGTGATACACTCCAGGATATGGGAAGTGACATGACAACGAATGCCATCTTTTTGAAGGATTTGTCTCTTATATCTCATCCTCGTATGGGTATATAGGAGTCAAAACCTCAACATGGTTTTCGATGAAAACAATCTTTCATTATGATGTAATGTATTTCAAACCATATTTTTGATGACAATGTGAAATTATTTGGAAACCCATGATATCACTTTTGGAAACTTGTAAACATTGGTTGCATGGTATTATAAGCATGGCATCGTTGTTGATTTACAGTTGTTTACATGATTGGATGTAATGATTACCTCATAGTCACACGTTTGCGCTTCCGCTACGACCAGGGTGTGACACAAAATATTACGAATCTTGAAAGTGAAGTGAGTGTCTCTAATGAAGTGATGCCGAGGACGTACTTATACCATCTATTAGAAAATATCATCAGAGAGTTGCAAGCTGGAGTAAAAACAAGAAATCAGATCAATAAGGATCTAAGTTGCTTTTACACTAAAGTTGCACCACTTCAAGATACTATTTCTTATAGTTGTTTTATTTCACAGGTTGAACCGAAGACATATTAAGAAGCTCTATAGAAGGAAAGCTGGGTTGAAGCAATGTAGGAAGAGTTGTTACAATTTGAAAAGCTTGGATTCTGGAAACTTATTGACCTACCCAATGACCACATGGAAATCATTACTTGGTGGGTCCTCAAATGCAAGTGAGACGATAAAGGGGTAATAGTCAGAAACAAAGCTTGGCTCATAGTCCAAGGTTTTCATCACCAAGAGGGGATAGACTACACTGATGTCTGTGCTCTTGTCACACGTTTGGAATCTATCTGCACATTCCTGGCCTTTGCGTCATGGAAAGGGTATAAGGTGTACTAGTTTGATGTGAAATCCGCCTTTCTGTACGGAAAAGTTAAAGAGGAAGTGTATGTCGGCCAACCATCAGGGTTTATCGATCCGACACACAAAGATAAGGTTTACCGACTAGATAATCCGCTCTACGGTTTACACTAGGCCTTGAGAGCCTGGTACGAGATGCTATCTCAACACCTTCTTGGAAAAGCTTTCACCAGAGGAACAGTAGACAGTACCCTCTTTACCAGAGAAGTGGATGGGCATCTGATTATCGTACAAATCTATGTGGACGATATCATTTTTGGATAGACGAATGAATCGTTGTGTAAAGACATTAAAGAATCATGAAAAAGAAATTTGAGATGAGTGCAATGGGAGAGATGAAGTTCTTCTTGGGACTTTAGGTTGATTAGTTGGCTGATGGGATCTTTATTCGTTAGACTAAGTATGTTCACGATGTGTTGGAGAAATTTGACTTGACAGGAACATCAACTCCATTGGCTACAAATCACAACATTCATCCAGATCGTAACGGAGTTAAAGTTGACGAAGCATTATATAACTCCATGATAGGTTCATTAATGTATCTTACAGCTTCTAGGCCGGATATCATGTATCCGGCATGCCTTTGCGCCTGATATCAGTCCAATCTCAGAGACCCACACTTGCTGATCTTCAAAAGGATAATGTGCTATCTAAAGGGATGCCCAAGCACCGCCTTGTGGTATCCACGTGACGACAACTTCAATCATGCATAATATTCTTATTCTGATTTCGGTTGCAGCAAGCTAAATGCCAAATCTACAATGGCTGGTTGCTAGTTCTTCGAAACTCGTTTGGTAACATGGAGTGCAAGAAACAGACCGCGGTCGCTCTCTCTACATGTGAAGCTGAATACGTTTCAGCATCTAGTTTTGTTCCCAGATATTGTGGATACAACAACATATGAGAGACTTCAGACTGCAATTTCTTGACACGCTAATATATGTATATAACAACGTAGCCATTGATATCACAAATAATCACGTTCAACACTCAAAACCTAAACATATAGAAATTTGACACCACTTTATCCGTGACTGCTACGAGAAAAAGTTGGTTAGAATTGAAAAGATCCACACTGATTATGAAAAGGCAGATTTTTACACTAAAGCATTTGATCGAGCCAAATTCAAAAAGATTTTGAAACTAACGGTTTAAAAAACCTTACATCAGGGGATGAAAATGAGGTTGAATTCGAGATAGATGACGATGACTTGACGTGATCCTCATCGGTGTGTCATTTTTAGTTTTCAAATTTTTTCTTTCTTTAAAAACAAAAATCTAAAAATATGTTTTTTATTTTAGGGGGAGAAGGTTGTGGAAAATACAAAAACATATAAAAGTTCAAAAAAAATACAAAACATAAAAAAGACAAAAAGAGTTTTCGTGTGAAAAGAGGAAATGATAGTCAGTGGACTCTCACATTATGCTAAAGAGATGTAATGTTAGAAAGTGTTTAAACATGTCTTATTGATGATGTGTGAGTCAGCTTCGCACATTTAGTAAATTGTTTTCAAGATATAAACTTAAAAGAAAAACTGATTAAACTGTGACATAACATCTCTCGGATATATGGACTTATACTCCGAAATTTCATTTGAGAGAATGCTAGATTCTGAGATACTAGGTTTTTATAGATAATTGATATCTGGGGTATTATATAAGTTCTTCTGATTTTACGTTAACAATGACCTAGAAATTGTATAATACTTTTGTATTAAAACCCTAAAGCTGCATCAAAATTTAAAATATCAAAAGATACGACAATTTTAGTACAAAAGATTCCAAATTTAGAACACCACATATAAGTCGAGTGTTCATCTCAAGGTCTCGCATTACCAAGATACAAATATCAGTTAGATGTATTCACCTGTAAGATGAAATCTAGGGAATCTCTATACGTGGGTATATTTTGAGATGGGAAACACAGTTAAGTCATGTTGCTATAATTACCTACGTATATTGAAACAATTGAGAAATGTGTAGAGGTTTAAGTGGATCAGTAAACTCATAATCTATGTAAATCTGTTTAGAACTTAAAGTTTTATCAAGATCATCAGTACTAGTGATATGTCTCAAAAACTGGTATGTCTCAAAAATATGTTTCTACATAGTTTGTATTTCATTTCAGATAAACCCAAAAAGATTTTCAGTATGTTTTTGCATAAACTTTGTAAAATACGAAAAGATTTTATTTCTATCTTAGTTTTCGACTACCGATTATGGAAAACTGATTTTCAAAGTCCGAAGCGACAGTTGCTGGATGAGAGCTAAAGTACTATGGGTTGGGAGCTAATCTGGAATGAGAAAATGTCCTGAAATGATAAAAAGTTAATTAATTTGAAACTTAAATTTGATGAAAAATATCAAGTTGGTCATAAAGTATTCAACCAATGTCATTAACTTGGACTTGGTAGACAAATCGGTTAACAAGGGTCATTAACTTGGACTTGGTCAACTGAGTGGGTCATTAAAACTGATAAAATGCTAAAAAAAATTATAAAAATGATGTTTTTAGGGCCACTTCATACGACTTGGAGTCCACTTCGTGCAAGTTGGCCACATCGCACCAAATCAGTGCGAAGTGGACTAGGTCTGAGTGAACCCTTGTGAGATTTGGAAACTTTGAAGGATTTGAGTCGAATTACTGCTTGTGTATACATTGGGGAGGTCGATTTACAAACCTCTTACAATGGTTAAGGTATTTGACCAAGTTTTGACCGTTAATTAAATGATTTCGGCACTTCGGACTTATAAACTCTGATCTAGGAAAAACTAATTGGCCAAAAGTAAAATTGAACACATATTTGGGTTAGTCGGCACCTATAGGATCATATTGAACTTTCAATTGCATAAAAATCAAAAGTTTGAAATTTCATGTTCAAAACAATTGATTTGGACAGAGTGAGACACTCCATATGAAGTGTGATGTCCACTTCATACCGAAGTGAAATGTGCACAAATTTCAAATACACTCTGTACAAAGTGACTATAGTCAAAAGTTTTAAAAAAATTAATACCACTTCGTACCAAGTAAAGATACCACTTCGTACCAATTACACTTCGCACCAATGTGTAGATCATTTTTGTCGCCAAAATTTTTTAAGTGTTAGAATATTTTTGGTCGAAAATTTTTTGAAGTGTTGGAATTCTAAATGTTTGTGTTATATTTTCGCCAGAAAAGAAATCACTATTCGAAAAAACGCACATGTTTGCTGTATTCTCGATGACAAGATACAAGAGATAGCTCCGTTCAGAGATGTGCTAGTGTTTATGGGACGATTATCTGTGACAAAGGCTCTAACTCACAAACATAAGGTTTACAAGTCACATACAGAAAGATTCTCGAAGGCTGCTAGATTTGTCGAGAAGCCAAGAGCTATACATTCAGCAATAAAGATGATGATAAAGAATACGAAGTTATAATCATAGAAGAGCTGATTCGCAAAGTGTTGGATCTGAAAGATAAAGATAGTGATCCAACAGGTTATCCGGGGAGGATGGTTAAAGGTTGTTTCTACTGTATGGGCTACAAAGGTTATGTTAATACCCCAAATATCAAGAAAGCAAACCTTGGAAGGCCGTATTTCTTCGTGCATTCAATCATTCATGCCTTCAGCCATAGGTAAGCCGGTTACCATGATATTCTGGATTATCAGATGTTTATAGTTGCTAGATTAACATTGAATCTGACTTATAACTTCACTTTGAACAGATGGCAACAAACACTAAAGGGAGAAGTTTTTCCAGTACCCAAGGTTTCTACAAATGATGTTAGATGATATGTTCCCTAACTTGGCGAAGGAAGAAGATGATGAGCTTGTGTTGGAGCATATGGATAGAGAGACATTGGACCGATTGAATCTATACTTAAAGCAGGAATCTGAACCTGTTGCAAAACTAGTTTTTGGAGCCATTCATGATAAGGATTACATTGCACCTCCTAAGGGAAAATGGAGAAAAGATACGAGTGGGTCTAAAAGAGATGAAGAAGAAACGCTAGATGGTTTTATTCCGAGGAGAAGAAATTGGTTTGAGAAGGAAGAAACAAAGACAAAGAAACACTGTACCAATGAAGCAAGCTGCTGGTACCTCAACATCAGCAACTCAGAAAAGAAAATGTGCTACTGTACGAACGTTACTTGTTGATGAACCCGAGGTTGAAAAAGTACAAGTAAATGACCCTTCTAATGTAGAGGTACAAGGTGAAGAAAATGTGTATGATGATGTTTTTTCAGCTATGTCTGATCATGATAAAGAACTGGGAGAGAATGTTGGTGAGTATGGCAGCTGAGATTGAAAAACAAGCATTTGAAGCTGTTGAGGGTAATGATGGTGATGATGAAGGTTCTTCAGATGAAAGTGTTGATCTAGAAGCTAAAGGAGAAACTAAGAAAGCAGAATTGAAAAAGAGGAAAGTTCAGGGGGATGATGATGAATCATATATGCCTTTTAATTCTAACAAAGAATTTGTGGTCTTAAGCCTGCGAGGAAACCAGCAAAAGGTACGAAAAGTAAAGCTTCTGATGCTACTGCAAAGACTACTGGTTCTCCTTCTGTAGAAAGGGCAAGGAAGAAGTTTATGAAAAAGAAAACACCTGAAGTTGAAGTGGTTACACCTACCATTGAACAAAAACCACCACAAGTACAGCCACCTATTATTCCACCACCACAACCATCACCATCACGTCCTTTATCTCCACAACATGTTACACCACCACAATCATCACCACAACACCCACAATCTCCACAACATGTCACACCACCGCAAACGACACATCCTTTTCAACAACGTTCTACACCACAATCTGGTCCAAGACGTTCTTTGGCTGATAAATTTCCTGATGATTTTGGTGATATTCCATTTTCAGAAGGGGTTGATGCAGATATATTCAATGATAAAAGAGTTAATGATTTAGAGAACAAGAGGCGCAACTAAGAAAGCAGAATTGAAAAAGAAGAAAGTTCAGGGGGATGATGATGAATCATATATGCCTTCTAATTCTAACAAAGAATTTGTAGTCTTAAGCCTGCAAGGAAACCAGCAAAAGGTATGAAAAGTAAAGCTACTGATGCTACTACAAAGACTACTGGTTCTCCTTCTGTAAAAAGGGAAAGGAAGAAGTTTATGAAAAAGAAAACACCTGAAGTTGAAGTGGTTACCCCTACCGTTGAACAACCACCACCACAAGTACAACCACCTATTATTCCACCACCACAAGCATCACCATAACATCCTTTATCTCCACAACATGTTACACCACAACAATCATCACCACAACACCCACAATCTCCACAACATGTCACACCACCGCAAACGACACCTCCTTTTCAACAACGTTCTACACCACAATCTGGTCCAAGACATTCTTTAGCTGATAAATTTCCTGATGATTTTTGTGATATTCCATTTTTATAAGGGTTTGTTGTAGATATATTCAATGATAAAAGAGTTAATCATTTAGAGAACAAGATGAAAGACTATGAAAGCCGAATCAAGTTTCTCGAAGATGATAAGAAGAGTTTTTTGGTGCAGAATGTCTATAGCCTACGTCTTAGGGTCATGTCAAGTATGTAACAGGGCTTAAATGTTAGATTTCATATCGTTTTGTATGTGTTTAGGCCACTTCGTACGAAGTGATGATCACCTCATACGAAATGAAATAGTTCACTTCGGACGAAGTGCACTTTGGATGAAGTGCACTTCGGACGAAGTGGTAACACAAGCTCGTGTGAAGCTGTCATGTCTATAAATAGTAGATGTTGGGGTCTTGAGTCCTTAGCTGTTTGTCTGACTTGTAAGGCGAAGCCTTGTCAGTTTTGTTTCTACATTATACACGTTTTTCAAGATTAATGAAGCAGAGCTTTGAAATAGTATATTTGATGGTGTTACTAGTTAATATTGAATTCCGCGCTTGTTAGCTAGACAACAGATTAGGTCCTGTGCTTTCAGAGGAGAGCCGATCCTCCCACATTTAACATAAACATGCACATTTATAAAGTGAAAGCAAATTCATGGCATTTTACAGTTGGTACTAATATAAATATAAAAAAGTATAAACTAAAAGAACATGGAAAACACGCATTTTAACAAACTAATCTACATAAGTGGCCATCCTTTCTTCTATCCTTTCGAATCATGTGCCATAAAATTCTACAATTCTTTGTTTCCCTTATAACAAGAATATGTTTAATGATTTTACTAGTCGAGTTCGGTTTTCATTAAGGTATGTAGTAGGATTTTTGAAGTGTACTTAATCTTGAGGTCATTTAGTTGTTTCTGCTTTAGGTTATTTGGGGCCTCTTCTTTTGCAAAACCACATTTCCAAGCAGTTATCTGCCCCATATATGTTTCCTTATAGCTCATTGTAAAAATTCCACAGTCGACCTTGTTAGACGTTGTTCTCCAATCCATTTTCAGTCTCACAATAGATGCCTTTTTTATATGATGAGCACTTGGGTGTTTTCACCGTTCAAATAGTTTGCAAAAGCATCTTGCTGCAGTTTGACAATTTTGCGTATTTAGTATGACTACAGTAAAGATGCATACTAATACAAGTTTTTAAGAGAGTTTGTAAGTGTAGTTCTTGCCGGGTAACTAATACTTTATTAGTTCTTGTCAACAAAGTCAAAGCCAAGTCAAGAATTCGAAGCTATGCTATATACAGAGTAGTTCTCCGGAACATATGTTTGTTTCGGATTATCTTGTTTTGTATCACCGTACAATGTGTTTTGTCAAGGTTTGTTCTCTAGTCCATATATATGTGGTGTAAAGGTTAGATTAGGGCAAGCGTTTGCAAAAGCTTTTGAGGGAAGCTTTTCTAGAAAGTTCTGAGTTAAAATTATAGAGGGAGAAATGTAGAGATAGAAAGCTAGGTTTTGATCTTTGTGATCTAAACAATCATGTAAATGATGTATACTCATTTGGTATTGTAAATCCATGATGTTTGAATTAATGAAAGAGTTTCAACTTCTTCTCTATCTTCTATGTTCTATTGTTTCATGTCTTGTTTAATGAAAGACTTTTTCGGAAACATTCTTGTGCTAGAAACCTAGAGAGAGAAAGCCTATTTTGTACTGTGTGTTTTACCGTGGGTGATGGCTGCATATCTTAGAATAATGTGTTTATTCTCAGATTGTGTACATCTCTATATTCTACTCCTTGTTCTTTACCTACGCGGTGTGTGCGCGTGGTGGTTTCCACACAACACGAATGTTGTTCGAGTGAATGATCCGTGTTTGGGAGGCCTAGGTGTCCTTACTAGTGGTTTTAGAGTGTGGTTACCAATTTGGTTCCGCCTAACCGCCTTTCGAAACAACATTTCTCTTGATCTGATGTTTGTTTTCACCAAACATCATGAAGACATGAAGTTTCTATGGGATTTTGATATTTTCGGAGTGTATCTCTGGATTTTGAATAATGATGCAGATTTCCGGGGTTTAATTGATTTTAAGCCGAAAACTTAAAGAAATTGGGGAAATTTTGTCCAGATCTGATGAGATTTAGTCCGGATTAGTATTCCGAATTTACTATTATTCTGAGTTTGTAGTGTTCCAAACATATCGGGGTTTCGAGTTTACACTTATTACGAGTTTAAGCTTTCCAAATTGAACGTTGTTTCCGAAGATCAAGTCATTCTGGATTTGAAGGTATTCCGGATAACCGTTCCGGAGTTACAAAGTTCCGAGTTTACTTCCATTGGGCTGAATTTGGTCTGAGTTTTCTGAGTTCCGATTTAGTTCTTTTGGGTTTACAAGCTCCGGATTATTACGTTTAAGGGTGCTGCGAAGTTACCCAAGTATTCCGAATTTCATTATTATTATGAGTTTACATAAGTGTTATGGATTATTGTTTGGTTCTCTGGGTTATTGGATGGTTCTGGGGTATTATTAAAAAATCAATTATTCTACGGATTGATGATTCTTGAATATTGTGTATGGATAAGTTGTGATGATTTACAGAATATTTTTATTATTAAAAAACAAGGCATTTTTTGTTCGTGGCGATGAGACGAGTGGGTGGGAAAAAGATGGTTATTTATTTTTTTTTGATACATATGTCTGCTGCCTACGTCAACGAATCGTTTCGGTGTCTTTAATAGGTTTAAATTATTACCCCCGCTAAAATTTGAGCCTTTGAAATTTTTTTCTTTCACAAATGTTTCATTAACCGATATTCGAACGAAAATTTTTAACATAATGTACATTCTTAGATGAATATATAAGTTACACCTACCTAACTACCTTTCATATAGCTTAAGTAACAAGTTAGAGGGACTAAAAATGCCAGAAAGCTGATTGTACAAGTCTAGGGGCGAAAACAGTTTAAAATGCAATAATTTTTCCATCAGAGTGCCTTACGTACCTTAAGGCTTTGGTTACAGTCCCTAAGGGGTGCCCGAATGGAGAAATTTGCCTTGATCACCATGTATTGCCACCTAGCTTCAATCTTTAACACCTAGGATGAATTTTTTTCCACACTTAATCTGGTGTTAACACATGTTAAGACATTAATCCACACTTAGTAATACTTGTCATCACCTCCTTAATCCTAAAACACTATAAATACCCCTTTGATTCATCCATTTTCTTCACGTAACTTCATTCACTTCAAAGCCAAAGTGAGAAGTTCTTCTTTCAATCCTTCTTGGAGCTTGCTTCTGAATTGAAGCATCCTTCTCTAAGTCTAATCTTCCATTTGAAACACAAGTCAGTGTTTCTCATAGTCTATTTCATTTCTTTTTGCTAGTTATGAGCCGAAAGTCAAGCAAATTGACTTTTTCTTTGAATTTCTATTCTGACCATTTTGTCAAGTCAAGAAATAAAATGCACTTTGCTACATGATCATAATAATGAAGGTGTTAATCCCTTGCCAATACACCCTCTGATCATCACGTTTAGTAGGCAAAATCACGAGTCAAACTTTAACGAAATAAAAGTAAAAAAATGCATTTTACGACGGAATGGTTTTCAAGTATAAAAACATAAAGTTTTGACAAGTCAAGCCGTTTGACTCCTGCTTTGATTTTCTAATCTGACCTGTTTGGTCACCCTTAGGATCCGACTAAGCAAATTTATATGACCATAGTAATATAGGGAGTAACCCTCCGAGGTTATACCTTGTGGTCATGGCGTATGGTTGGTCAACTGGCGAGTCCACTTTATACACTTATAAAATGTTAAAAATACCCTTTTTTGCATAAAATAGTTTTAAACATATATGATCATTCTTTTTGACTTATAAACTAGTCATACAATTTAGTGAACATGTTTTGATGTATCAGACTCGTCATAGGACCCATTCGACCATCCGGACCCGTAGTAACGCATACGACCTGTTAAAGTGGCGTAAAGCACTTTAATAAGTCATAACGGGTCAAAACACCTGTAGACACTTTCCAATCAGAATATACGGTATTATAACTGATACACATATCCGTTATTTCGTTTAATCCACGATACACACTAACTATATAACTATCTGAAATATTACGAAATACTTGAGCTTTACTTATACGATTGAACAAGACATCTACGCAACTTGTGAGTACATAGTCCCCGCTTTTGCCTTTTTAAATGTTTTGGGATGATTCATATTGTTGGTGCGTATTTGTGAAAACAGCTTAATAGGTTAATAGTTTAGTCTTTGGATAATTTATATTGTGCTTAACATTTGTGTTTAGCTTGTTTAGAGTTATAATGGGCTTGGAGAATGTCCTAGCCCAATATACAGATATGTAGTATATATACATGTTGTGCATTAGGGTTTTGGTGGAAGCAACAGTAGCTAACAGAGAAGGGTAGAGAGAGGTGTGAGAAATCTACAGAGAGTGGCTGAGAGATTTCTTGTGAGTCTTGAATTGATTGTATACATTCGTGTTGGATAAACAATTGAAGACGGTTTGAAAGTGATTGTTCGTGTTCTTCGTAGTACTTGTATTCTGTGATAATCTGATCTAGAGGATTCCGCTCTCTAGATTGGATAGACAATTCTGTGAAGATCCTTACAGATTAGGGGACCAACAATTGGTATCAGAGCATTAGGCTCTAGTTTTGCTCGGTTTGGAATTGTTACTGCAGAAAAAGCGGGGTTTTTGGACGTTTTAAAGGTTGTTCTAGGGTTTTTGCTGCTGTTTAAGATAAACATCAAGGATCTCGAATAGAAGCAGTGCATCTCGGATCATAAGTGAAGCATGTAAGATCAGAAAATTTGCATCTCGGATCAGAAAACTTGCATTATGGATCAGAACAGTGCATCTCAGATCATTGGTGTTAAAAGCAAGAGTAGCTGAGAGAAGGGTAGAGAGGTGTGAGAAATCTATAGAGAGTGGCTGAGAGATTTCTTTGGAGTCTTGAACTGATTGTAAACATTCATGTTGGATAATTAATAGAAGACGGTTTGAAAGTGATTGTTCGCCTTCTTCGTATTACTAGTTTTCTATGATAATCTAATCTAGAGGTTTCCGCACTCTAGATTGGATAAACGATTCTGTGAAGATCCTTACAAATTAGGGGACCTAAAATTGGTATCAGAGCGTTAGGCTCTTGTTTTGCATGGTTCAGAATCGTTACTGCAGAAAAAGTTGTGTTTTTGGACGTTTTGGCGGTTGTTCTAGGGTTTTTGTTGCTGTTTTGGATAAACATCAAGGATCATAAGTGAAGCATCTCGGATCCGAAAATTTGCAGCTCGGATCAGAAACTTGCATTTCGGATCCGAACAGTTCATCTCGGATCATTGGTGTTGATATCAGATTGCATCTCGGATCGAAACAGTATACCACTGACCCTGAAGTCGCCTTCGGATAAATACGCTGTCTCTCCTAATTACCCTGGCTTTAAAGCTGGTGTAAGTATAATTACACTGCCTTCAAGATTAATTACTCTGCCTTCAAGATTATCTACACTACTATCAAGTTAATTACTCTGCCTTCAAAATAATCTACACTGCCTTCAAGTTTAATTACGCTACCTTCAAGATTATCTACACTACCTTCACGATTAATTATTATGCCTTCAAGTTTATCTTCACTACCTTCAAATTAATTACTCTGCCTTCAAATTAAATACACTGCCTTCAAGTTAATTACTTTGCCTTGAAATTAAATACATTTCCTTCAAGTTAATTACTCTGCCTTCAAGTTTATCTACACTGCCTTAAAGTTAATTACTCTGCCTTCAAATTAATACGCCAAATAGGGTTTAAACACGAATAAAAACCCATTTTGCTAAAAAATGACCCAAAATCCCTGTTTCTTTGTACTAAAATGACCAAAATGTTCACCAAAACAATGATTAACAACAACCTAACGATTTATCACACTAGATCAAGCCATTTTAAGTTCAAAAATTTGAAAAACCTTGAAACTTTGAAAACTTTTGAAAAACCTTCAAAAATTGAAGAATCTTAACAAAAACTTAAACAATCAAGAGCACAAAGGCTCTGATACCAAAAGGTGAGCCGCAAGACAGATACGGATCACATTAGTTTGATTGTTATCACCCAAACACTATAGATTAGTTCCTTAAATGTGTAAAAGTTAAGAAAAACCAAAAGATGAAGATGAAGATTCTTGTATGGATCAAACAACAAGTGTTGTATACGGAATCCCAAAAGATACAATCACTTAATGCACCTGGATGTTCGGATTTAGCATAAGAACAACAATCACAACACAAGAGAAATCACCAAAACTTGTCCAAGAACCTTGGACTTGGGTTTTCATTACCAACATATATACACACACTGACTACCCAGCATATTTATTAAATGCGTTGGGTACATAAATACGCTGCTACAAGATATTTTTCTGTAGTTGCACTTTCAGCCCCTAAACTTTCTAAAATTCACTTAACTATTACAAAACTGTCCAAAACCATCTAAAAATAAGTACCAACGATCTCAAAAGATCCAACAATAAACAATTTTGACAAACCGACTCACGGTTAGACTCGTCTAACTTTTAGGACAAAAAAGGCATGAAAATTCCTAAAAAGGTCTCGTCCATAATATATCATTTGATTCGTATTGTCGAGATGAGTCTAACGGTATTAGTTGGTAATCACACATTTTGGACAAATTTTTTAACGTTTTTAACGGTACGGTAAAACACGAAGAAGGACCAGAAGAGAGGTTAGATTTGTATTTTGATACATGTATACTAAAATTAATTTAAACTAATACTCTGCGTGTTAAAGATGGTAAGAATGAACAATATAAGTGAGGGTGTTAATAACTTCCCAAAGTTGATAAATGCTGAACAATATGTGGACTGGAAGAAGAAGTTTGAGGCATTTGTTCAAAGTGAAGATTCTAAGATGTGGAACTATATGATTGATGGGTACATTGCTCCCACACGTCGAGTTAACAAGAGAATTCTGGTACTTTCATATGAGAAGATGGAAGACTATGAGAAACGTATGTATGATGCTACGATGAAAGCTTTAGCAGTGATAAAGATGTCCTTGCCAATTGATATGAAACACATTTGTAATAGGTATGGATCTTCTAGAGAGCTATGGTAAGATTTAGGAAAATGTTATCAGAGTTCTTCAAAACAAAGTACATGTGATCAATCATGTTTAGCTCAGACTGCAGTTATGAAGATTGAAGAAGCAAGTGCTAAGAATAAAGAGAAGAAGGAAGCTGAGAAGGAGAAAATGGAGGTCAAGGGCGCAAGAGCTATAGTGTGCATGGATGATAGAGATGTGCTTACAGCATAGAGACAGGTACAATTACAATCTGTGAGTCATACTTTTCATAATTGTACTGAACTACAAGGTAACGTTGACAAACTATCGAAGCAAAACAAAATTCATTAGATGAATTAGAAAAATAGAAAGTGTCAAATCTCCTTTTGATTAAAAGGGAGTCAAATTGTTTAAATAAACTAAAATCAAATGAACAAGAAATCAACAGTTTGACCAGCAAAGTCAATGAATTATTACTTATCATTGATTTAGCTCGTGAAACTGTGAAGGATAAGACTAACAAGCTTCTAGAAAGTGCACAGAATTGGCTGGTGGTGCATAAGCCAAAATTGTTGAACTTCATTGAAAGTTAGAAAAATTTGGAAAATCTTCGTTTGTCGGGACTCAAATTCAGAAAAGTTTGAAAAGGAGTAGTGATAAAACGGGAGTGGGGTTTAGTAAGGCTTCATCTTCTAAGAATCAGGATTACTCCTTTTAATCAAATGAAAATGAGCTAACATATTTTTTGCCTACTACGCTAGCTGTAGTGGATCTGATAACAGTTGACATACCAAATAATCCAGTTTCTTTGAAAGAATCGACTGGGTCTAACAATACACCTCATAAAGTGGATGAGGATACTAAAGGCAAAACCGTCAAAACATTTAAAAAGGGATCTACAGGAAAAGTTTTTAAGAAAGGATCTTGTTTTAAATGTCACAACAAAGGACATGTGGCTAGTTGTTGTCCTTTTTAAAAGGGTAAGAAAGTGGAGGCTGAGGTTGAGGTTAAGGATAGGAATCAGGTTGGTTCAAATAAGAATGTTAAACCAAGTTGGCAGACAAAACAACCAAGTTTTCAATCTAAACCTTCAACATCAGGAAGATTTGATAGCCCAAGAAACTTTTTTCCTAAATCAAGTAATTATAATGGTCAATCAAATTGTTTGCAAAGTAAAAAATTTGTATATCGAAATCTATACCAGACTTCTAGTAGTCGAAATTTTCAAAGAATAAATGAATATAGGGGTTTAAGTAACTCAAATGTTCAAAACAATCCAAAATTTTTTCAAGGTTTAGATTATGATAATGGGAGAATAAGGTTTCGAGATAATAATTTTCAAAGGTTGGAAATCCGAGAGTTTATTGGAACTCTCGCGATCAAAGATCTCGTGGATTTGATGTTTGTTTTCGCCAAACATCATGAAGACGTGATGTTTCTTCGAGATTTTGATATTTTTGGAGTGTATCTCTGGATTCTAAATCAAATGATGAAGATTTGCGGTGTTCAAGTGATTTTCTACTGAAAACTTAAAGAAATTTGGGGAAATTTGGTCCAGATCTGATGAAATTTGATCTGGATTTGTATTCCGAATTTACTATTATTCCGAGTTTCTAGTGTTCCAAACATATCAGTTGTTCCGAGATTACACTTATTCTGAGTTTAAGCTTTCCGAATTAAACGTTGTTTCCGAAGATCAAGTTATTCTGGATTTGAAGGTATTCCGGATAAACGTTCTTGAGTTACAAAGTTCCGAGTTTGCTTCTTTTGGGTTGAATTTGTTCTGAGTTTTCTGAGTTCCGAGTTAGTTCTTCTTGGTTTACAAGCTCTGGATTATTAAGTTTAAGGGTGCTCCGAGTTTACCCAAGTATTCCGAATTTCATTATTGTTCTGAGTTTACATAATTGTTATGGATTATTGTTTGGTTCTCTGGGTTATTGGACGCTTCTGGGGTATAGTATTAACAAATCAGTTATTCTACGCATTGATTATTCTTGAATATTGTGTATGGATAAGTTGTGATGATTTACAGAATATTATTATTATTAAAGAACAAGGCATTTTTGCTCGTGGCGATGAGACGAGTGCATGGGAGAAAGATGGTGATTTATTTTTGTTGATACATATGTCTGCTGCCTACGACAACGAATCGTCTCGGTGTCTTTAATAGGTTTAAATTGTTACCCCCGCTAAAATTCGATCCTTTGAAATTTTTTTCTTTCACGAATGTTTCATTAACAGATATTCGAACAAAATAATTTTAACATAACCTACATTCTTAGAAAATATATAAGTTACACTTACCCTAACTACCTTTCATATAGCTTAAGTAACAAGTTAGAGGGACTGAAAATGCTAGAAAGCTGATAGTACAAGTCTATGGGCGAAAACAGTCAAAAATGCAATAATTTTTCCATCGGAGTGCCTTAATTACCTTAAGGCTTTGGTTACAGTCCCTAAGGGATGCCCGAATGCAGAAATTTGCCTTGATCACCAAGTATTGCCACCTAGCTTCAATCTTTGACAACTAAGAATTTTTCCACACTTAATCTGGTGTTAACACATGTTAGGACACTAATCCACACTTGGTAATATTTGCATACCCTCCTTAATCCTAAAACACTGTAAATACCCCCTTTGATTCATCCATTTTCTTCACACCACTTCATTCACTTCAAAGTCAAAGTGAGAAGTTCTTCTTTCTATTCTTCTTGGAGCTTGCTTCTGCATTGAAGCATCTTTCTCTAAGTCTAATCTTCCATTTGAAACACAAGTAAGTGTTTCTCCTAGTCTATTTCATTTCTTTTGGCTACTTATGAGCCGAAAGTGAAGCAAATTGACTTTTACTTTGACTTTCGGTTCTGACCATTTTGGACAAGTCAAAAATCGAAATGAACATTGCTACATGATCGTAATAATGAAGGTATTAATCCCTCACGATTACAGTCTCTGATCATCCCGTTTAGCAGGCGAAATGACGTGTCAAACTTTTACAAAATAAAAGTAAAAAATGCATAAAAATGCATTTTACGACGAAATGGTTTTCAAGTATAAAAATATAAAGTTTTGACAAATCGAGCTGTTTGACTACTGCTTTGACTTTCTAATCTTACCCGTTTGGTAATCTATAGGATCCGACCAAGCCCATTTATATGACCATAGTAATATAGGGAATAAACCTCCGAGGTTATACCTTATGGTCATGGCATATGGTTAGTCAAATTGCGAGACAACTTTATACACGTATAAAAATTTTAAAATACCCTTTTTCGTATAAAACAGTTTTAAACATATATGGTCATTGTTTTTGACTTTTGAACTGATCATACAATATTAGTGATCATGTTTTGACATATCTGACTCATCATAGGACCCATCCGGACCCGTAGTAACGCATACGACCTGTTAAGGTGGCGTAAAGCACTTTAATAAGTCGTAACGGGTCAAAACACCTGTAGAAACTTTCCAATTAGAATATACGGTATATGAACCATATTACACGAGATCCTTCACTTGTTTGGTTAATATACCTCATTCTATCCGTTCTTTCGTTTAATCCACGATACACACTAATTATATAACTATCCGAAATATTAGGAAACACTTGAGCTTTGCTTATACGATTGAATAAGATAACTACACAACCTGAGTACATAATCCCTACTTTTACCTTTTTAAATGTTTTGGGATGATTCATATTGTTGGTGAATACTTGTGACAACAACTTAATAGGTTAATAGTTTAGTCTTCGGATATTTTGTATTGGGCTTAGCATTTGTGTTTAGCTTGTTTAGAGTTGTAATGGGCTTGGAGAATGGCCTAGCACAAACAAAAGCCAGTATGCAGACATGTAGTATATATACATGTTTGCATTACGGTTTTGGTGGAAGCAAGAGTAGCTAAGAGAGAAGGGTAGAGAGAGGTGTGAGAAATCTATAGAGAGAGTCTTAGAGATTTCTTGTAAGTCTTGAATTGTTTGTAAATATTCGTGTTGGATAATCAATAGAAGATGGTTTGAAAGTGATTGTTCATGTTCTTCGTATAACTTGTTTTCTTTGATAATCTGATCGAGGATTCCGCACTCTTGATTGGATAGAGGATTCTGTGAAGATCCTTATGGATTAGGGGACCTACAATTGGTATCAGAGCATTAGGCTCTTGTTTTGCTAGTTCGGAATCTTTACTACAGAAAAAGTTGGGTTTTTGGACGTTTTGACGGCTGTTCTAGGGTTTTTACTGCTATTTCGGATAAACATCAAGGATCTCGTATAGAAGGAGTGCATCTCAGATCATAAGTGAAGCATCTCAGATCAGAAAATTTGCATCTCGGATCAGAAAACTTGCATTTTGGATCTAACTGTGCATCTCTTATCATTAGTTTTGAAAGCAAGAGTAGCTAAGAGAGAAGGGTGGGGAGAGGTGTGAGAAATATACAGAGAGTGGCTGAGAGATTTATTGTGAGTCTTGAATTGATTGTAAACATTTGTGGTGGATAATCAATAGAAGACGGTTTGAAAGTGATTCTTTGTGTTCTTCGTATCACTTATTTTCTGTGATAGTCTGATCTAGAGGATTCCACACTCTAGATTGGATAGATGATTCTGTGAAGATAGTTATGGATTAGGGGACCTACAATTGGAATCAGAGCATTAGGCTCTTGTTTTGCTCGGTTCAGAATCGTTACAGCAGAAAAAGTTGTGGTTGCGGACGTTTTGACGGTTGTTCTAGGGTTTTTGCTGTTGTTTCGAATAAACATAAAGGATATTGGACAGAAGGAGTTAATCTCAGATCATAAGTGAAGCATCTCGGATCAGAAAATTTGCATCTCGGATCAGAAAACTTGCATTTTGAATCAGAACAGTGCATCTGGTATCATTGGTGTTGAAAGCAAGAGTAACTAAGAGAGAAGGATATAGAGAGGTGTGAGAAAAATACAGAGAGTGGCTGAGAGATTTATTGTGAGTGAATTGATTGTAAACATTTGTGTTGGATAATCAATAGAAGACGGTTTGAAAGTGATTGTTCCTGTTCTTCGTATCACTTGTTTTCTGTGATAATCTGATCTAGAGGATACCACACTCTATATTGGATAGACGATTCTGTGAAGATCCTTACCGATTAGGGGACCTAGAATTGGAATCAAAGTGTTAGGTTCTTGTTTTGCTCGGTTTAGAATCGTTACTGCAGAAAAAGTTGTGGTTTTGGACGTTTTGACGGTTGTTCTAGGGTTTTTGCAGCTGTTTCGAATAAACATAAAGGATCTCGGATAGAAGGAGTGGATCTTGGATCATAAGTGAAGCATCTCGGATCAGAAAATTTGCATCTCGGATCAGAAAACTTGCATTTTGGATCAGAACAGTGCATCTCGTATCATTGGTGTTGAAAGCAAGAGTAGCCAAGAGAGAAGGGTAGAGAGAGGTGTGAGAAATATACAGAGAGTGGCTGAGAGATTTATTGTGAGTCTTGAATTGATTGTAAACATTTGTGTTGGATAATCAATAGAAGATGGTTTGAAAGTGATTGTTCCTGTTCTTTGTATCACTTGTTTTTCCAGCAATGGTTGTCTACCACCAAAAGTGTTTGCCTAACATCTGATGTTATTACTTAATCAGAGGTTAGCAACAAAATAATTGTTTGTCTAACATCTGATGTTATTACTCTATTAGAGGTTAGTAAACTCATCATAGATTTGGCTTTATTCCATTAGATGTTGGCTCATCAGTAGTTTGACTTTATTTGACCAACTGAATTGTTACATTCTACAACATAAAATATTATATTAATTACTTATAGTTGACGATTATATAGGTTGCTGGTATTTGGGTTGAGGGTAATGACAATATCACTTTGTAAAAACGAAGTATTGTTATTTATTCAGACCTACTTCAGTTGTTACGATCCATTGCCGTATCCTCATTTTTTTTTCCTAATGGTGAGTCGGGTTGGCATGCTAACATACCATGTCATGGAGTATCGATCGATGAGGTTCGCAACAAAGACAACATCAAGGGAGAAATGGAAGGTACCAACAATTTACTATTCTGACGTTCATAAAAATACCCCAATGCGTTTTATTTTTATTAACTGTTTGTTTTTAAAATATCTTCATGGTTAAGAGGCTAACACATGTAGTGGTAGAACAACTGTGGCTATGCAAGAGTACTACTGTTACTAGTTCCAGATTCGATCTACCAAAACGTGCTTCTCTTTGGTGGTAGACTGCTACAACAGTTTGTGGTAGATGTTTACATAAAGATTGAGACGTCATGTTTAGAATTTTGTGAGAGAAACTAGGCTAAGATACGGGCCGACTTGTACCATGGTATTGTGGATTGCGTCAATGGTGATGAGGCTCATGCAAAGACAGTAGAAAAAGAATTGTGTTGCCTGCATCTTTCATCGGAAGGCCTCGCGACATGCGACGCTGGTTTCTAGAAGATCTTAAGGAACAATTCTTCAAGAAACATATCCTCGGGGAAGTTAAGGCATACGTTTATGTCATCGAATTTCAAAAGCATAGTTTTCCGCACGCATATTTTCTCCTTATCATGTACCCGCAACACAAAATCAATAATGCGGACCATTATGATAAGGTTGTGTGTGCTGAGATTCCTAACAAACTAAGACAACCCAAATTGCATGAGGTTGTTGTAAAGCACATGATTCACGGCCCTTGCGGTGGTTTACGATTAAGCAGTCCTTGTATGCAGAGTGATCCTAAAATTTGTCGTTTTCGCTATCCTAAACAATTTAATGAAGAGACAACACAAGGAGAAGATGCATGTCCGTTGTATCAAAGGATTTACACCGGAATAGAAGTGGACGTACGAGGAAAAACACTTGATAATAGGTGGGTTTTCCCATATAACCCAGGGCTTTTGACGATGTTTAACTGCCACATCAAAGTTGAATTTTGCTCAAGTATAAAATCTATGAAATATCTTTTAAAATATGTTTATAAAGGAAATGACAAACATGTTATTAAAGTTGATCAAAGTGAGCAATGGGTTGTTATTAATGAGATAAAGAGATTTCTGGATACACGCTACATATGGCGCATCTTTTCCTTCTCTCTTTCTCAAATCATTCCTTCTGTTCTAGCCTTACAACTTCATCTGCCAAATAATCAAATGGTTTGATTTAGAGATATGAGATAATGTCTAATATTGTTGATAGGGAAAGGGATAAGAGAAACATGCTAACAACATTTTTGGAGAAAAATAGAATCAATGAAACAGCAAGGGTATATTTTTATAAAGATTTTCCAAAACACTTCACGTGGAATGGAAGCACATGCCGTTGGAATCGTCGTTTCGGTGAAAAACAAAGAGGTCGTACCGTTTTTGCTAATCCAACGGAAGGAGAAAGGTACTACTTATGCCTACTTTTGTCAAATGTTAAAGGGCCTACTTCTTTTGAACATCTTTGCAAAGTTAATGGTCAAAGGTGTGAGACAGTTTGAAAAGCAGCTCTTGAGTTAGGCTTAACAGAAGACGACGAATATCGATCACAATGTCTCGAAGAAGCCTCTATATTCTAGTTTCCCAATGCTCTTAGAAGGTTATTTTCGACCATAATGATTTTTTCCAACCTGGAGATATTCGAAAGTTAAGGAATGACCACTTTGATTCACTTTCTGAAGATCATGGGTTACACCGTCAAAGTATCGAACGAGTTCAAAATATGGTTCTTACCGAAATTGCTGTCTTTCTACAATCCATGGGTAAAATATCAATGAATTTGACCTTCCTAAGATAACAGATGATGTTAACTTACAGGATATAGGTTATGGTGAGTTACAAGAGGAGTATTGGATTGTTTTGGAACCTGAACACTTGAGTGCTAAAGATTCACTTAATCCGGACCAAAAAACGTTTTTGATGAGATCATGATGCATGTTGATAATGAACTTCCATCCGTCTTCTTTATTGATGGTCCCGATGGAAAAACATTTTTGTACAATGCGTTGCTTGCTGAAATTCAGTCGCGTGGTCTTATTGCTCTTGCAACAGCTTCATCAGGTGCTGCGACTAATAATATGCTAGGAGGTAGAATGGCCCACTCGAGATTCAAGATTCCTATTAATGATGAAAATAATTCAATGTGCAATATCAGAAAACAGAGTAGGGCCGCTAAACTAATTCAGTCTGGCAAAATAATCATATGGGATGAAGTGTCGATGGCTAAACGACAGGCGATTGAGGCAATTGATCGTACATTGTAGGACATTGTAAGTGTTATTCTCCCATTTGGTGGGAAGATAATGGTTATCGGAGGTGACTATAGATAGGTGTTGTCGGTTATTAAATGTGGCACTCGAGCAAAAATTGTAGAATCCAGCCTACGAATGTCACCTCTTTGCTCTTTAACTAAACAGATGCGGTTGACCATAAATATGAGAGCGTTGAAAGATCCATGGTTTTCTGAAATTCTTTTAAGAGTCGGTGATGGAACTGAAGAACCAATCGAAGGAAACTATATCTGTATACCTGATGACATGACAATTCAGTGCAACAATAGAGAAAACTCTATAAAAGAATTGATCAATGCCATCTTTCCATCAATTGAAGATAATGTATATTCTTCAGATTACATAATCTCTACAGCAATATTGTCCAATTAGATGCCCAATAATATTTTTACGGAATATCGATCCAGCACATGGCTTGTGTAATGGCATGCGGTTGATATGTAAAGGCTTCATACGAAATGTTATTGATGCAGAAATTGCAGTCGGTCAACATGCCAGTAAACGAGTATTTCTGCCAAGAATCCCTCTAACCCTTTCTGAAGATGACATGTTCCCATTCAAGCTGAAAAGAAATCAATTTCCAACTAGACTAAGCTTTTCCATGACGATTAATAAAGCTCAAGGTCAAATAATTCCGCACGTTGGTGTTTATTTAGCAGATTCCGTATCTTCACATGGACAACTTTATGTGGCGTTATCAAGAGGGATTCCAAGACAAAATACGAAGGTGTTGGTACATCTCGCTAAAGATTTTAAACAACATGTAGTTTACACATAAAATGTTGTCTACCTGGAAGTGTTGCGTGATTTATGAACCCCATTCGTATCAAAACCAAGCTAAGTTGTAGATTTTGTGCCTTAATTGCTACTAGATATTACTTTTTTAAAACACCTGTAAGCGTCTAACATTGTTTTTGTGACATTTGTTACTTTTCAATCATTGCACAATTACAAAGAATTTCGTATTCAATGAAACCCTGTATTTATTTCAAAATAATAAGATCTTGTATTTTATTGATGAGAATGCAAAAATGTCAATCGTTGCACAATTTCGATCATTTCCGTGTCTATTAAAGCGTTTTACGCATTATTGCGAAATGCATAACCGTGCAACCGAACGAACTGACATCCACGGCATTTTGGGCATAATCCAAGTTATACATGTATTAACAACTTTATATAACCTAAATATTAGGTTAAAGGGATTAAATGGCAAACAAGTGAAAATACAAGTCTAAGGACCAAAAATGTCAAAATAAATAATAAATATTTTTGCTTCTTCACCAAGTTTGCCACCTATCTCCAATTTTTGACACCTAGCACTCACTTTGCCACACTTAATATGGTGTTGACAGATGTTAGGACACTAATCCACACTTGAGGACACTTGCATCACCTCCTTAATCCTGTAATACTATAAATACCCCATGATTTTTCCATATTTTTTCACACCACTTTAAAACACTTCAAAGGAAAGTGTGAAGTTCTTCTTTCTATCCTTCTTGGAGCTTGTTTCCAGCCTTTGAAACACTTCAAAGAAAGCCTCCTATCTTGAGTTCTGAAAGTGTTCTTCAACACGAGTAAGTACTCTTCCTAGTTCTTTCATTATTTTAGCTATTTTGAGCTAAAAGTCGAACAGTTTGGCTTCCTGATTGACTTTTGGTTCTGACCCTATTTTATCAAGTCAAAGTTCAATTGAAATTTGCAACGTGATCGTAATCATGTAGATTATAATCCCTAGCGATTTCACCTTCTGATTACCACGTTTACTAGTCAAAGTGACGAGTCAAAGTTTCAGTCAAAATGCGCATGATGTGCATTTTACGACGAAAATATTCATGGGTTTTGATACCAAATCAGTTTTATAAACTTCTTTAGACACATTTTGACATGTGTAACTCGTCACTTCTATTTTAGTGCTTATTTAGGTTCGTAAGTCGAGCGGTCTTGATCACCACTTTGACTTTCGAATTCGACTTGTTTGGTCGATCTTAGGATTGGACCAAACACATATTTGTGACCATAGTTGTATAGGGAATAACCTAATGAGGTTATACCTTATGGTAACATCGTTTGATTATTGTTATGATAAGTTACTTCTATGTCCTTAAAAATGACCAAAATGCCCTTTTACGTTTAAATCCATGTAACCAAATTTTTGACATATATACTGATGTTATAACATTTTCAAACATGCTTGGGCATTTAAGACTTATCATAGGACGATCACGTGTTTACGCTAATGACCCGTTAAATTGCATAAACTACCTTAACGAGTCATAATGGGTCAAAAGCACTTAGGATCCTTTCAAAATCAGAATGTTAAGTTTGTTAAACCATATCACATGAGTTCCAACACTCGTTTGATTTATAAGACATCATTAAAGAACGATCAAAAGTTTTTACAATTAAAAACACAGACGATTTGTTTATGACATGGACAATTGGTTTATGACACGGACGACTGACTTATAACACGGAAGATTTTAACACAGACAAATGGTTTATAACACGGAAAAATGGTTCTAAACAATTCATTCAATGGCTTTCACTTAAAGATATAAACCATATGAAGTTTTCTTTTGAATGAATCTATTACAAGGTTTTTACAAAGAAACGTTTTTGTCAAGATTCATGGCTACATGGTTTTCACAACTCTAACCAACTTGTTTTAGTTGGTTAATTGTACTAGAATATCAAACACTTTTGATACGAGGTTTTCACTTGACGACTATTGTAGTCGGACGAGGTGTTGCAATATGTATACAAAGCCACGAATTTGACACACTCACAAAACCAATGTACTCCCCGGAACTTTTTATGCTGACTGTCTTTTCACATATGTTTCAGGAGTCAATGCTTGATAATATGATGTACACTTCACGTAGGAACGGACGCGGGCCTTAGTGACTTAAAACGTGAAAGACAATTTATTTATGTGTTGCTTTTGTTTATCCCAAGACAATACAAACATTTAACTTGATAAAACAAAATTTTAAATTCCATGAGTTGTGAAACAATAGTTCTGTGACATGACTCCCCGACATTTCCGCCGCGGTTTGTTGTTTCACGCGGTCGGGGTGTTACATAAAGATTGGTATCAGAGCTTATGGTTATAGGGAATTAGGTTATTAGTAATGCTTTGACCTAGACTATAACCTTCCTAGGACCCTAACACAAGTTATCTTGCGTTTAGATTCTTAAAACAATACCATCACCTATCGTTAGGTAACTACCAAAACAAATACACAAGTTACAAATTCGTTTTGAAATTCAATCATCTATCCTTAGATGATTTGTTTTGGCTCAAAGCCTTTTAAGTTTTCAAAATCCCATTAAAATTTGGGTTTTATTAATGTGAACACGTGCAATTTGGAAGGGTGGATGCATGTACCCTGAGTTTTATGTCTAAGGTTAGAGTGTTCGTAAAAATCCTCATTATCGGACCAGTCACTCTTACTAGGAACTCTTGGGGTAGTGTCCACTTATAGGCTAAAGCATGTCTCGCAATACATTATAAAGGCCCATTTACTTTGATTAGTCACCATGTGTCATTTGTTTGTTTTCAAGGAACGAACGAATGACCACCATCCTTATATTTCGTCGATATTTTTAACATCTCTCTTGATTATCCAATGTCAATCTCACATATTTTCCCTTATGTTTTATTCTAGAAGAACATATTATTGCATTATAAAAAATAAATTCTGATAACAAAGTCATTAATGGTACGTTCCTTATTAAAAATCATCCTGCTTCTATTCTTTTCGATTCGGGTGCCGATAGAAGCTTTGTATCACCATCCTTTGAACCTTTGCTTTCGATGCCTAGAACTAAACTAGCAAAACCCTTAATGGTGGAAATAGCTAGTGGTGAACCCCTTGTGCTCGACTGTGTCATTCTTAGTTGCCAATTGAACCTGGATAACCACCTTTTTCCCATTGACTTCACACCAATGCAACTCGGGAGTTTTGACATCATCATAGGAATGGATTGGTTAACCAAAAACCATGCTGAGGTGATCTAATTCTACAAGGTTGTTCGTATACCTGTTTCGTCTGGCGAAACCTTAGAAGTTCACGTAGAGAAACCCTCTAGTAGCCTAAAACTCATGGCATGTACCCAGGCCCAAAAATACCTACGAAAGAATTATGTAGCCTTCTTCACACATATCATAGAGGAAAAAGGCAAGGGAAAATCTGTTCATGATATCCCCGTTGTTCGAGAATACCAGAGGTGTTTCCTGAAGAGCTACCTGGTTTATCCTCAATTCGTCAAGTTGAGTTTCGTATTGACCTTGTACCTGGTGCCAACCTAATTGCCAAATATCCTTACCATCTTGCACCGTCTGAAATGCAAGAGTTGTCAAAGCAACTCCAAGAACTTTCAGATAAGGAATTCATTCGTCTAAGCTTTTCACCTTGCGGCGCTCCTGTCTTATTCGTGAAAAAGAAGGATGGATCCTTCCGTATGTGTATCGATTATCGTGAGCTCCACAAACTCACAATCAAAAATCGATTTCTTCTACCTCGCATTGATGATCTCTTTGATCAGCTATAAGGTGCGACCTGGTTTTCAAAGATTGATAAGCGTTCCGGTATCATCAACTTCGTGTACTCGAGAAGATTTTCCCAAGACTGCTTTTCGCACTCGATACGCCCATTACGAGTTCACTGTCATGCCTTTTTGTTTGACGAATGCTCTTGCCGTTTTCATTTACTTAATGAATAGGGTTTGTAAACCTTATTTAGACAAGTTCATTACTGTTTTCATCGACGACATCCTCATTTATTCTAAGTCTCGAGCCTATCATGAACAACATCTCCGTCTAACGATGGAACTCCTTAAGAAAGAACAACTTTACGCTAAATTCTCCAAGTGTTAATTTTTGCTAAAAGAAGTTCAATATTTGGGACACATTGATAACGAACAAGGTATACATGTAGATCCCGCCAAAATCAGTGCGATTAGGGATTAGAGTACAAGTACTACTCCTACCGAAGTTCGTTCATTTCTTGGTCCTGCTGGATACTATCGATTATTCAATCCATCCTGGTGCAAACAAAATGTATAAGGATCTCCGTACCCAGTATTGGTGGTCGGGGATGAAGAAGGACATTGCCTTATATGTGTCTAAATGCCTAACTTCTCTTAAAGTTAAGGTAGAACATCAGCGCCCATTTGGTTTACTGGTGCAACCAGAAATACCGGTATGGATGTGGGAGATCATTGCGATGGATCTCATCACTAAACTACCGCGCACACCTAGAAGTCATGATGCCATTTGGGTAATCATTGATCCTATAACAAAGTCAGCACAATTCTTGGCAATTCGTGAGGATCTATCTGCTGATAAACTCGCCAAGATCTACGTTGATGAGATTGTATCTTGTCATGGTGTTCTTTCGAACATCATATCCGATCGAGATTCTCGATTCTCATATCACTTTTGGAATACCATGCAATCTGCCATGGGAGCCAAACTCAATCTGAGCACTACTTATCATCCTTAAACGGATGGACAATCTGAAAGGACAATTCAAACACTGGAGGATATGCTTAGAGCATGTGTGATCGACTTTGGTGTTAGTTGGGATTCGCATCTACCATTGGTCGAATTCTAGTACAACAATAGTTATCACGCAACCATCAATATGGCGCCTTTCGAAGCTCTATATGGTAAAAAATGTCATTCATCTGTCTGCTGGAATGAGGTCGGTGAAGCTTAGCTCAGTGGACCTGAACTCATTCATGATACAACAGACAAAGTCAAGAAATTCGCGAAAATCTTCTGACAACTAGAAGCCGTCAAAAGAGTTATGTAGACAAACGACGCAAGCCCTTGGAATTCCAAGTTGGTGATCATGTCCTTGTCAAGGTATCCCCTTGGAAAGGTGTAATTAGATTTGGAAAGAAAGGAAAACGTGCACCACGATATATTGGACCATTCAAGATTGTTGAGAGAATGAGGAGAGGTGGCCTAGCAACTTGAGCTACCTCCTGAACTTGGAAATATTCACCCAACATTCCACGTGTCCAATTTGAAAAAGTGTTTAGCCGATACAAACTTCCACATTCCCCTTGACGAAATTCACGTTGATGATACTATGCACTTTGTCGAGAAAACTGTGGAGATATTGGACCGTGAAAACAAGAAACTCAAGCGTAGACATATACCGATAGTTAAATTTCGCTAGGAATTCAAACGTGGCCTAGAATTTACTTGGGAATGAGAGGATCAGATGAAAGCGAAATATCCACGTTTGTTTCACAAAGTTTCCTTTAACTAAATTTCGGGATGAAATTTCCAAAAGTAGGGGAGACTTTGACATTTGTGCCTTTTCAATCATTGCACAATTACAAACAATTTTGTATTCAATGAAACCCTGTGTTTTATTTCCAAATATTTTTGTATTCAATAAAATCTTGTATTTTATTGATGAGAATGCAAAAATGTCAATCGTTGCACATTTTCGATCATTTTCGAGTTCGTTAAAGCGTTTTACTCATTTTTGCGAAACGCGTAACCGTACAACCGAACGAACTGACATCCATGACATTTTCAGGCATAATCCAAGTTACACATGTCTTAACACCTTTATATAACCTAATTATTAGGTTAAAGGGGTTAAAAATGGCAAACAAGTGAAAATACAAGTCCAAGGGCGAAAGTTGTAAAAAAAAATAATAATTTGTGCTTCTTCACCAAGTTTGCCACCTATCTTCAATTTTTGACACCTAGCACTCACTTTGCCACACTTAATCTGGTGTTGACAGATGTTAGGACACTAATCCACACTTAAGGACACTTGTCATCACCTCCTTAATCCTAAAATACTCTAAATACCCTGTGACTTTTCCATTTTTTTCACACCACTTCAAAACACTTCAAAGCAGAGTGTGAAGTTCTTCTTTCTATCCTTCTTGGAGCTTGTTTCCAGCCTTTGGAAGCCTCCTATCTTGAGTTCCGAAAGTGTTCTTCAACACGAGTAAGTACTCTTCCTAGTTCTTTCATTATTTTAGCTATTTTGAGCTAAAAGTCGAACAGTTTGGCTTCCTGATTGACTTTTGGTTCTGACCATATTTGGTCAAGTCAAAGTTCAACTGAACTTTGTAATGTGATCGTAATCACGAAGGTTATAATCCCTATCGATTTCACCTTCTGATTACCACGATTACTAGTCGAAGTGACGAGTCAAAGTTTAGGTCAGAATGCACATGATGTGCATTTTACGACGAAACTATTTTTGGGTATCAAAACACAAAGTTTTGATACCAAATTAGTTTTATAAACTTCTTTAGACATATTTTGACATGTGTAACTCATCACTTCTAGTATAGTGCTTATTTAGGGTCGTAAGTCGAGCGGTCTTGATCACCGCTTCGACTTTCGAATCCGACCCGTTTGGTCGATCTTAGGATCCGACCAAACATATATTTGTGACCATAGTTGTATAGGGAATAACCTACTGACGTTATACCTTATGGTCACGTCTTTTGATTAGTGTTATGATAAGTTACTTTTATGTCCTTAAAAAATGACTAAAATGCCCTTTTGCGCATAAATCCATTTTAACCACATGTAACCAAATTTTTGACATATAAAATGATGTTATAACATTTTCAAACATGCTTGGGCATTTAATACTTATCATAGGATGATCACGTGTTTACGCTAATGACCCGTTAACGTAGCATAAACTACCTTAACGAGTCATAATGGGTCAAAAGCACTTAGGATCCTTTCCAAATCAGAATGTTAAGTTTGTTAAACCATATCACATGATTTCCAACACTCATTTGGTTTATAAGACTTCATTCTATCCGATCTTTCGTTTGTAGTCCCGACGCACTAACATATTTATCTGACACATTAGGACACGTTTGAGCTTTGTTTATTCGGTTGATCAAGAACACTTTCGGAATCCCAAGTGAGTGCATAGTTCCCCTCTTTTACGTTTTAAATGTTTTGGGGTGATTCATATGTGCTAAACTATCTTTTCAAATCTACATATTTACTACGCAAGGCTTATGTGAGTACATAGTTCCTCTCTTTTACGTTTTAAGTGTTTTGGGGTGATTCATATGTGCTAAACTATCTTTTCAAATCAACATATTTACTACGCAAGGCTTATGTGAGTACATAGTTCTCCTCTTTTACAATTTAAATTTTTTGGGTGATTCATATGTGCTAAACTATCTTTTCAAATCTACATATTTACTACGCAAGGCTTATATGAGTACATATTTCTCCTCTTTTATATTTTCTAAATGTTTTTGGGTGATTCATATGTGTCTATAATTATTTTCAGGATTTCAAAACAATATACATGGTTTATATATACAAAATGATTTTCAAAGTGAGTACAGAGCTCCACTCTTTTACATTTTAAATGTTTTGGGGTGATTCATATGTGCTAAACTATCTTTTCAAATATACATATTTACTATGCAAGGCTTATGTGAGTACATAGCCCCCACTTTTACATTTTCTAAATGTTTTGGGGTGATTCATATGTGCTTATAATTATTTTCAAGATTTCAAAAAGTATACATGATTTATATATACAAAATAATTTTCAAAGTGAGTACATAGTTCCCCTCTTTTACGTTTTGCAAATGTTTTGGGGTGACTCATATGTGCTAAATCATTTTCAAGTTTTCAAAAAAATAACAATGTCTATGGATTATATATAAAACAATATGATTTCAATAATGTGAAGAACTTGTTGATGCGTTATCCATAACACGAATGATATTCATTAGCTTTGGCCGAGCCGACCAATAGTATGTGATGGTACCAAAGGACTCGCAATCCCATTAACAGACTGTTCACTGGATTTGGTGGAAGTTTGGGTAATGACAGAAAGTGTTTCTAATTAACAAATCAATTGTTGATCTATTAGTCTAGTTAAAGATACCCTTTGGTTGTATAGTCAACACATGTTTGAATGTGTTTATTAAAGAACGATAAAAAGTTTTCACAATTAAAAACACAGATGATTTTTTTATGACATGGACAATTGGTTTATGATACATACGATTGATTTATAACACGGACGAATGGTTTATAACACTGACAAAAGCTTTATAACACGGACAAATGGTTTTAAACAATGTCACGCAATGATTTTCACTTGAAGATATAAACCATACGAAGTTTTCCTTTTGAATCAATCTATTACAAGGTTTTTACAAACAAACGTTTTTGTAAAGATTCATGGCTACAAGGTTTTCACAACTCTAACCAACTTTTTTTAGTTGGTTAATTGTATGGAAATATCAAACACTTTTGGTTGTAGTCGGACGAGGTGTTGCAATATGTATACAAAGCTACAAATTTGACACACTCACAAAACCTATGTACTCGCCAACATTTTTTATGCTGACTCTCTTTTCACATATGTTTCAGGAGTCAATGCTTGATAATATGATGTATGCTTCGCGTAGGGATGGACGCGGGCCTTAGTGACATAAAACATGAAAGACAATTTATTTATATGTTGTTTCTGTTTATCCCAAGACAATGTAAATATTTAAGTTAATAAAACTAAATTTTAAATTCCATGAGTTTTGAAACAATAGTTCTGTGACATGACTCCCCGACGCCGCGGTTCGTTGTTTTACGTGGTCGGGGTTTTAGAGTTTTTTTATGTGCCAAAATCTTGTATAATAGCGTAGAAGATACAAGAAATACATGAGCGGACTGATGTATTGGTAAAACAGGAAGAAATACAAGAGACTCCTCGTATTTTGTTTTTGGTGTTTTGTCCAGCTACTTGCTTGTATTATAATCTTCTTGTTTTTAATTAATCTTCTTGTATATTGATCACGCTGAAGCTACAACTAAAAAAACTAAGAAAAGTATATCACCAAAGAATTGATAAACTAACAGAAAAACAAGTGCCAACATATCAAGAATTAGAAAACTAACTGAAGTACTATATAATATATCACGAGACGACTAATAAAATAACGATAAATGAGTATCCTATTGTAAATCGCCTCTCCCGCCGCATCGTGCGGGTAAATAACTAGTGTGTGTGTGTGTGTATATATAGGATAGGGTTCTAGAGTGAACAGTAGGTTAAGAGTAAACTAATCTAGGCCATTGGATTACATCATCTAGAGATTTTTAAACAATGACATGATTGTAGTTATAATATTGTAACTTTTAAATAATTGAAAGAAGGGTATTTGCGTATTTTTTAAATTGAATATAATCAAAATCCCTAAAATCTGGTTAGTTTCCGTATATACAAGATACACAGCTGTTAGTGTATATACATGTGTACAGTCTCGCTAGTATCAGTTTATACAAGATACACAAATGTTAGTATATACACATATGTAAAGTCTCGCTAGTATCAATTTATACAAGATACACAGATGTTAGTGTATACACATGTGTACAATCTCGCTAGTATCAGTTTATACAAGATGCACAGATGTTAGTTTATACACATGTGTCCAGTCTCGCTAACTATCAGTATGCAAGATACACAACTATTAGTTTATACACATGTGTACAGTCTCACTAATTTTTAGTTTATACAAGATAGACAACTGTTAGTTTATACACATGTGTACAGACTTTTATACATCTATGTATTATATTAAAAAATCGATAGATATGTGTATATTAATAACGTACATTATATTAATATAAAAGTTATGAAATTAATGAAATCGAAACAAGTCACATGTATGCAAAAATAAATAACTTTATCACATATTCAGAAAAAAGTTAATGTCCAATTACAATTTCAATCGTAGAGAAATTTTTCAATATCTATTGAAAATTATAAAAAGTTACAAACAATATATTATGATATCTATATATACGGATAATAAAAGAAAAACAATACAAAATATATGGATAATTAAATCAATGAGAAATATTAAAAATGAGAGAGAGAGAGAGTTAAGAGATCGGAAAATTAAGGGATATTAATTAAACATACTTGGCTAATGACAATCTTACCCTTTTAAGCTAAAAAATGATCAAGGGCCAACATTAGTTCACTCAGTTCACTCTCAAGAAGTTGTCCACTCTTGAACCTAATCCTATATATATGTGTGTGTGTGTGTTGATACACTTTTGTGTCTGTCGCTTGTTCTTAGTTACGTCTGTAATTGTATGGTCTTTGTTTATTGTGTCTGTATAGTTTGGTTGTGTCAACCAAATCAAGATATCCTCCTATCTTGATTTGGTATGACGATTAGTTTATCTGTGTAAAATAATCGCATGTGTGCACATTGTTAAGTCTTGTCTACGTCATTTTCGTTGGCATGTTCTCCGAAGAGCACATCTAAGTACGATTGAGAGATGCTTCGTACGAGCAAGATGTTGCTCGTACGAGTCACATTCCATTCATACGAGTGGCTCATTGTAACAAGTATCCTTTTTTAGTCGTATGAGCTAGTTCATATTCGTACGAGCCATGGGACATTCGTATGAGCATCTTTTGGTGAAGGTTCTTGGTGTCTTATGGTGTTTTGTACAACCATCAACATTCTTCATACTGTTGCTAGGGGTGGACACTATATAAATAGAATTGCACTTCTCAGTGTAAGGTGAGACGTGAGACATCAGTGGACAAGCTAGAGAGAGAGACACTGAAGCACATTAACACAGAGAGTATACTAGTTCTCTTATGTTAATCAAGATATTGAATCTTTGGTTATCTTGTGCTTCTTACTTTACTTTGGTTGCATACTTACGAGGATTCTTCACTCATATTTGTGTTGTATAAATAGGGAAGTAGGTTAATGTTGATCCTCAAAGTGGACCTACAATTGGTATCAGAGCTTTGGCTCTCTTCCTTGTTTGAAACCAAGCTTAGTGTTGTGTTTTAGCTAGTTGTGACGGTTTCTGGAAGTGTTCTTGAACATTCAATATGAAACTTAAGTTTTTAAAAGATAACAAACTTAAAACATAGTTAATACTTGTTGTATTCAGAAAATTTTCATAAAAACCTTGTTAAATACATGGAGACATTGTGCCTCGTACGAATGACAACAGGGTTACAATGAGCCACTCGTCCTCGAAGAACTAAAAAGTCAAGTTTTTTTCATAAAAACCTTGTTAAATACATGGAGACATGGTCAGAAAATTTTCATAAAAACTAGTTCTAAACAGGTCAACGAAAAACCTAAGGTCCTCGAAGAACCAAAAGTCCAGTTTTTTAAAAAAACTTAGACTCGTACAAATCAGAGATCACTCGTACGAGCCATTGTGCCTCGTACGAATGACAACTGGGGTCTTGTATGAATGGAGTTCTTCGTACGAGCTAAGGTAGTTCGCACGAGTATCTTGATGGTATAGAGGTGATGAAGTTCTTTGGTGGGACTTTACTTTAACCTTGCTCACGTCATTCTTTCACCTCTCCTTAAGTTGTTTTTTATATTTTTAAGGTATATTTGACAATGTTGGCATACTTGGAAGATGAACAACTTGAACATTATCTGACCATGTGACTTTGACTGACATGAACAACGACCTTTAAGCAGAAAATCTTTAACGAAAAACAAGTTCCTCATGAATAATCTTCTCTTGAAGTAGTTTGTGCGGACGATATTTGTACGAGTGAAAGACCACTCGCACAAGTAACTTATCGCCCGTACGAGCCAGTTACTCGTACGAGTACATCACTTGTTTAACCAAGTCAATTGTTCGTAAAAATCAGTTGCTCCTCGTACGAATGAATTGTTATTCGTATGAGTCAGTAGTTCTTCGTCCATGGAATACATATATATGGAAAGTTTGAAATAATACTTTTTATGTATATTCCCTAATGAATTTATGTTCTTATCCTTGTTGTCTTATGTGTACAGAATGGAAAAAAGGAACATAAAAGAAAACCCGCAACGAAGAGAACTGACAAGTTAGAAGTGGAAATTATGTCACAACCAAGACATAACATGGTGGCCTACATAGATCCGGAAGACAAATTTGCTGAGTACAACGGTATAATGAATTTTTTGTTCGACTCAAGGATACATTATGCTATCATGCATAAGACTATTGTATACAAGACATTGATCAAGGAATTTTGGGACTCAGCTAAAGTTATTGAAGTGAATGGGCAGGAACTTATCCGCGGGAGAGTAAATGACTTGAACGTAGATGTCTCTTTTGAAATCTTTAGCTCGTATTACAACTTGGCGATGATGATTCTGAAGCTCCTTTCTCAGTATCGTTGAAGTGTCAACGTGGATGTTTGCTTCGAATGAAATGTGTTGGATATTTTCTCGTAGGAGAACTCAACAAAGCATGGTTGCCACTCCAATACAAGTTCTTTCTACATGTTTTAATTCAGTGTTTGAGCAACAGACGAAGTGGTTATGTCATGGCGAATAACGACTTGGTTAGAATGATGATAGCTTTAACATTGAACAAACTGTTTAGTGTTTCAAAGTATATTTTACATGAAGGAGAACCTAAGAAGAACCATATATGGTGGAAACAAGTTTTGGATGTATCCTCGTTTTCTCCAAATGATCTTGATGTGCAACATTGGAATCTTCCGAAGAACGACAACGATGTTTTAAAAGTAGAAGTCATGAAGAAACATTCGTTGAAGATCTTTAGAGGTGTAGCAACTAAACGGTACAAGGAAAGCACACCTCCTCATAAATTGATTAGTTTTCTATCAAATGATGAATATGTTGCACCAGAAAACGATAAGTGGCGCCATGATGACAGTGAGTCAGATAATGAAGAACTTACTTTAAAGAAGATGATCGAAGATAAGTTTGGTCGTCAAAAGGAAAAAGGTAATGATGATGACAATGATGATGATGGTATTGGTGGTGCAAGTGATGTAGGTGTTATAGATGGTGATAAGGGAAGAAAGAAACAAGAAAAAGGACTATGGAAACATCGTCAGCACAACCTGAATTCACACAACCTACAACCTCACATCAAGAAACTATACTGGAACAAGTTGCAGAAGTCCAGTCTACCTTTACAACGGAGGAGACTGAACCTGTAATGACGAAACCCACTATCTTGATTTGGTATGACGATTAGTTTATCTGTGTAAAACAATTGCATGTGTGCACACTGTTAATTCTTGTGTACGTCATATCTGTTGGCACGTTCTCCGACGAACACATCCAAGTACGATTGAGAGATGCTTAATACGAGCAAGATGTTGCTCGTACGAGTCACATTCCATTCGTACGATTGGCTCATTGTAACAAGTATCTTGTTTAAGTCGTACGAGCCATGGGACATTCATACGGTCATCTTTTGGAGAAGGTTCTTCGTGTCTTATGGGGTTTTGTACAACCAGCAACATTCTTGGTACTTTTGCTAGGTGTGGACAATATATAAACAGACATGCACTTCTAAGTGTAAGGTGAGACGTGAGACATCAGTGAACAAGCTAGAGAGAGACACTGAAGCACAAGAACACAGAGAGTATTTCATGAGACTGTATGAACATTGTTTGTATGTGTTTATACTAGTTCTCTTCTGTTAATCAAGATATTAAATCTTTTGTTATCTTGTGTTTCTTACTTTGCTTTGGTTTGCATACTTACGAGGCTTCCGCACTCGTATTTGTGTTGTATAAACATGGAAGTAGTTTAATCTTTGTTAGGTCCTATAAGTGTGAGACTGAAGGATCAAATATACGCAACGGTCTATGGTGGTTAACCGGGTTAGTTTGTATTAGGTTTGGACCTTTGATGGTCATTTGGGCATGCCATTGGCCATGTGGACCTGGCAAGCCCATGAGGGGCATGCCCTTACCCTAGGTATATAAGCTAAGATTATTCATTTCTAGGGTTAAGACTTCTGAGAATTCTCTAGAGAGAGCCTTCATCTTGTAGCAGACGGTTTTGCTTTTCATGTAATAGAATCGTGTGCAAGGTGTTAAAGGTTATTCATGTTGTTCTTCCATCTTTTCGGTTTTCTTGAATATCATCAAGTTTGGATTCCGCCCATCCTTGGTGATCGTATGATATCATAGTTAGATCCGGATTATCGGGACTTACAATTGGTATCAGTGCCTGTTGAACCTATTTTCCAGGATCAGATCTGATATCACACTGATTATGTTTGGTTTCTACTGATTTCGGATAAACATTCAAGGATTTCAGATCTTCTGGTTACATTTTCGGACAGATTTTGGATCATTCTACTGCATTTCAGATAAATCCTTTGAATTTCAGATAGATTTTGGATTAATCTGTTGAACTTCGGATTCGAAATCATTGAAGATCTCAAAGAACACGAAGAAGATCATCCATATCGGATTGATTCCGGACACCTGTTCATCAGCTGTCACACCCTCAATTTCCACTTGCGGAGGTTTACCGCGAGGCGTGTGAACAAACTAGAATCTGAGACACTAGTAATATCGAACGACTCTATATGATCTATTTAAAACGTTTTCCTAAATCATATGTTTACCCATTCATAATTATTTTCAATTTGACTTAGTTTAGTTTCAAAGTTTAGCGGAAGCATTAGTTTCTAAGTTGTGCGGAGGCATTAAAGTAAAGTAACGGGCGCCAACATAAACGCCAAAAACCAAAAATCCCAAACAATATTTGTAAATGAGACTCGATAAAAAAATATGTCTTGGTCAATGCGAGTGAGTGCACCTAGCTCTCCTAGCGTCCTGAGAAACATGTAAAGAAACAAGTGTCAACATTAAAGAAGAGTGAGTTCACAGGTTTTTAGTTCATTAGTTCGGTTAAAAGTTTGTTTCCCCCGTTATCCCTAACCCGAGATAACGATTTAGTTCCATTATTCCTAACCCGGAATAATAATGTTGGTTCCATTATTCCTAACCCGGAATAATAATGATGTCGGTTCGTAATTAAGTTCAATGTTAACATGTAAGTAGCGAGCCTAAAGTTACGTCACATAAGTATTCGCGATCGAAGCTGACTGTTGTGCCTCCGTGTTGCCAGGCCTATCACTGACCATGGCGAAAGTTAGGCCAAATTAATCACCCGTTGACCATACCCGGTCGGCTAGCGCGACTAGCTCGGGTGGGACTTGTCGGCCCAGTAGTACTACTTATAATTTCCCCGCTATCTAACCCAATACTAACGATCCAGAGTTTGTCGAGGACTTCCGTGATATAGCTGCTTAGTGATCATAACGTACATTAACATTAACTTAGTTACCGAGTAGTTTAACGACGTTAATTTCGCATAACGTAAAAAGATAGAGTTATAGAATGTATACATGTTTCTCCCCCTGTTGTTTAAAACCGGATAAAATAGGGGTCGTGAACTCACCTTTAATTGCTCGGTTAGTGTGACACAGAAGTAGCAAATGATGAGACCGCTAATTGCGTCCTAACACGTCAATCGATTTAAAGGTAGTGTGTGAACACACTGATACAAACCCTACGCATAACTAATATACAATGCGGCACGCATAATAACAATTTCGAAAAACACAATCATGCATGCAAAGTATCATCATTCCAAAATAGTGATCAAACCAACTTGTCATAAACACAAATCAACTCATACAACACTTTGGTACACACATACGCAAGTTATCATGTTTCAGCTTGTACGCTCATAACTAGGCTGTTTTCGAGGATTTTTATAAAATAGTTCCAACATTCTAAAAATTCCAATTTCTTTACAGGAGATGTCAACTAAACTGTAGAATTTTATGTAAATTTTTCAAGTCCTAAAACTTTACCAATTATTTATGAACATTTATATACTAGGCTGCAGTCAGATTCGTCGCTTTCTAGCTGCAGTCCACGGGAGAAATTATTTAAAAATCATCGTTCATCCAATTAACAAAATTCCAGTGGGAGTTTTCCGGTAATTTCCCTCTCCAGTTACTGTACAAATTTCGTGACCCAACCCTCTATAGATTATGAGATCCGACTCGATAAACAACTAGCAAATTTTCAGAATTTACGCAGCTTCAGCTGCTGCACTTAAATGACCACTTCAAAATAGCAAACGACCTCAGAAAAATATGAATCCAGCGCCATTAGAAGTGTTTTTAAAAAATATACGTTTTAGGTTTCAGAAATTCCACTTTTCGATAAATAATGACCAGGTTACAGCCAATTGAAGTTGGCTGTAAATACCATTCAGCAACCTGTTTTCGACTTTCATCGCAATAGAACGCGCTTAAACGATCAAGACTCTAATTAACAATGATCAAGAACAGGTTTATTTGTCATATATCATCATGTACATCAATACCCATGCAAACCCTAATCATATGATATGATTTTTATCATAAAAACGCAGCCTATGATTTTTGTATTCATCCAAACATCACAATCGCAAAAACTCGCACAATCAACCGAACTAAACATAAATCATAACACTTTTCATAACAATGATTCAAACAATACATACAATCATGATCAAGATTTCACAAACCCTAATGTGATTTGCAAAACAATTAAAATCTTAACCTTGATACGATGAAGATTAGCGAACCGGGAACGAGATTGGAATCAATCCGGGTTGAAGGCTTGTGCGATCGAGAGAGGGGGGGCTGCCGTCGGTTTCTTAGAGCTAGGGTTTGTGTTTCTTTTTTTTTTGAAACATAACACATGCATGTCCCTATTTATATAAAACAAGGAAAAGAAGGAGAAAGGGGTGGGGATGGGCTTGCTACCGCAAAGGGGGGGGGTTTGGGTGAGTAACTTTGGCCTCAAGTTTAGGCTAGTTACTTGGGCCACAAGGAGGTGAGGTCGACACGTTTCGCGGCTCGGTTTTGTTCGGCTATTTACTTAATATTTATTTTTATTTTTGTAACTAATAATCGCGAAATCAAAACGCGATACAATAATTCTACAAACGTAAATCAAAACTTGATATAATAATTCTACCAACGTCTTATAACACATAGCACGTAATTCACCCAATGAATTCACAAAGTTAGTGTAGTTATTGTGAGCGTGTAATTAAGTTCTCCGAATCAATTTAGCGTAGGAATGAATAACCGTGAAGTACCGCATTTAAGATACCTGAAAAGCCGAGATGTCACATTATCCCCATGTTGAAAGAATTTTCGTCCCAAAAATTGAGTAAACCCGGTTTAGAATGCAACGCACAAAGATTCAGTTTGGTAGCTATGGTACAAGAAATTCCCAGGCTGTCACATCATCCCCATGTTGAAAGAATTTTCGTCCCGAAAATTTAGTTGGTGGTAACGTTAGCTTGCTGCTCAGCTGCAAAAAGGTGTGGGTATTTGCTTTTCATTTGGTCCTCCCTTTCCCATGTGAACTCCGGTCCACGCTTAGAATCCCAACGAACCTTGACGATCGGTATCTTGTTGTGCCTTCGAGTCTTGATCTCACGATCCATGATCTCGATAGGTTGTTCCACAAAGTGCAGTTGTTCATCCACTTGAATCTCATCCAATGGAATGACTAGGGTCTCATCTGATAGACACTTCTTCAGATTTGACACGTGAAAAACGTTGTGAACTCCACTGAGTTCGGCAGGATGGTCTAATTGATAAGCTACGGGCCCAATACGCTTCAAGATCACGAATGGGCCTACGTACCGTGGGTTTAGTTTGCCTCGTTTCCCAAAACGGATTACACCCTTCCAGTGTGATACCTTTAGTAGGACGCGGTCGCCTACTTGAAATTCGAGCGGTTTGCGTCGTTGATCAGCGTAGCTTTTCTGTCGATCTCGTGCCGCTGCCATGCGGTTTCTGATTTGCACAATCTTTTCAATAGCCTCAAGTATCAACTCAGGACCTGTGAGTTGACTGTCACCGACTTCTGCCCAACAGACCGGTGATCTACATTTGCGACCGTATAATGCCTCAAACGGTGCCGCTTGAATACTCGTATGGTAACTGTTGTTATACGAGAATTCCACTAAAGGCAGATGGATTTCCCAACTGTTCCCAAAGTCTACCACACATGCCCTAAGCATGTCTTCCAAGGTCTGAATAGTCCTTTCACTTTGACCATCCGTCTGAGGGTGATAAGCTGTGCTCATATCTAAGCGTGTGCCCAACGCTTTCTGAAGTGACTGCCAAAAGTTGGACGTGAAACGAGCATCTATTGTCTGAGATGATGGATGTTGGCACTCCGTGCCGAGAAACTACTTCCTTAATGTAGATGCGAGTCAACTTATCCACCTTCTCTGTTTCTTTGATCGCTAGAAAGTGTGCGGACTTAGTTAAACGATCCACGATTACCCAGATGGTATCGCAACCACCCGGAGTTCGCGGGAGTTTAGTGATAAAATCTCTCGAGATCTGATCCCATTTCCACACTGGGATCTCAGGTTGTTGAAGTAGCCCTGATGGCTTCTGGTATTCCACCTTTACTTTCGCACAAGTCAAACACTTGCTCACATAGGTGGCTATATCCGCTTTCATGTTGGGCCACCAGTACGCGGCTTTAAGGTCTTGATACATCTTATCTGAACCAGGATGGACAGAGTATCGGGATTTGTGAGCTTCGTCCATAACTAACTTCCTGAGGTCTCCGTAGAGAGGTACCCATATACGATTCATGAAATACCGGGTACCATTGGGTTTTACTTCCCATTCGCGTTCCATCTTTCCCACAGATTCGGCCTTAATGTTTTCTTCCTTAACTGCTTCTAGCTGCGCATCGCGTATCTGCTCGGGTAACCCTTAATGAATGTTGAATTGTAATGCTCGTACCCGACGAGGTTTTAAGTGCTCCTTCCTACTGAGGGCATCAGCTACCACGTTAGCTTTACCCGGGTGATACCGAATGGCACATTCATAATCGTTCAGGAGTTCGACCCAGCGACGCTGTCGCATGTTCAACTCCTTCTGGTCAAAGATATGCTGGAGGCTCTTGTGATCCGTGTAGATTGTGAACTTTTTTCCATATAGGTAGTGTCTCCAAATCTTAAGCGCAAACACCACTGCTCCCAATTCCAGGTCATGTGTTGTGTAGTTTTTCTCGTGAACCTTCGATTGTCGGGACGCATACGCGATGACCTTATCACGTTGCATGAGTACGCATCCAAATCCCTGAATGGAAGCGTCACAATATACCACAAAATCATCAGTCCCTTCCAGCAAGGACATAATGGGTGCACTGCAAAGTTTCTGCTTCAGCAATTGAAATGCCGCTTCCTGCTTGTCACCCCAAGCATACTTAGTGCCTTTCTGGGTGAGAGTGGTAAGCGGTTGCGCGATCTTTGAAAATCCCTCGATGAAACGTCTATAGTAACCAGCCAAACCCAAAAATTGGCGGATCTCTGTCGGTGTCCTGGGTGCTTCCCAGTTCTTGATAGCATCGATCTTGGCGGGATCAACATGGATACCCTTTTCATTCACGATATGCCCAAGGAACTGAACTTCCCGAATCCAGAAGTCACACTTTGAAAGCTTGGCATATAGTTTCTCCTGTTGAAGTAATTCCAGCAATAATCGTAGATGCTCAGCATGTTCTTCTTCACCCTTAGAGTAGATGAGTATATCATCGATGAACACGATGACAAACTTGTCGAGATACGGCTTACACACGCGGTTCATGAGGTCCATGAACACTGCGGGTGCGTTGGTGAGATCGAAGGGCATAACCAAGAACTTATAATGGCCATACCGAGTACGAAATGCCGTCTTAGAGATATCCTCCTCCCTGACGCGTAACTGGTGATTACCGGACCGTAGATCAATCTTGGAGTAGTAGCTTGACCCTTGAAGTTGGTCGAAGAGATCGTCGATGCGAGGTAATGGGTATCGGTTCTTGACGGTAACCTTATTGAGTTCCCTGTAGTCGATGCACATGCGGAAGGTCCCGTCCTTCTTCTTGACAAAAAGGACCGGAGCTCCACATGGCGAAGTACTGGGTCGGATAAATCCTTTTTCTAACAATTCCTGAAGTTGGGTAGACAGCTCTTGCAGCTCTGCTGGAGCCAAGCGGTACGGGGCCTTGGCGATAGGAGTTGCATGGTTTGCCAATTCGGTTTCAAACTCCACTTGTCGATGTGGTGGAAGACCAGGTAACTCCTCTGGAAATACACCGGAAAAATCACGGACGACGGGGATATCTTCTATACGCTTCTCGTCCTTAGGCAGCTCGATGACCAGTGCGAGCAAAGCGAAGGAGTTCTTCCTTCGAAGATACTTCTGAGCTTGCATGTAAGAGATGATGTTTGTGACGGCGCCTGCCTTCTCGCCTTGCACCATCAAGACTTCGTTGTTAAAGAGCGGAATACGGGTAGCTTTCTCGAAACAAAGAACTTCAGCTCGGACGTCGGATAGCCAGTCCATTCCGGCTACTACGTCAACACTACCCAGGGTAGTTGTCATCAGATCAATGGTAAAGGTGTGGCCCGCGAGTTTAAGTTGACAGCCGGTTACTAAATGGGTCACATCTACAGATTTACCATGGGCTAGTTCTATGACGTAAGGGGTCTCTAGGGTTTAGGCGTGAGATTTAGGTTCTTCCTAAAAGACTCAGATATAAAACTCCTATCCGCACCCGTATCAAAAAGTACAGTAGCAAAATGATCATTAAGGGGAAACTTACCGGTGACCACGTTCGAGTCGTTACTGGCCTCTCTGCGGCCTAGCATGAATGCACGACCTTTGGCACCTCCTGTGCCACCATTTCCATTGTTGATGTTGTTGTTGTTGTTGTGGTTGTTGTTGTGGTTGTTGTGGTTGTTGTTCCCACCATTGTTGTTGTTGTTGGGAAGTTGCGGGCAGTCTCGCTTGAAATGAGTAGTGCTACCGCACTGATAGCACCCCCGGTTAATACTTTGCTGTTGAATCTGGTGCTGATTTTGATTTTGTCGAGACACGATTTCCCCGCGACAATCCTTTGCCGCATGTCCCGTTTTGCCACATTGTTGGCAGCGATTTCCGGCACAAGGGCCGTGATGATGGAGGTTACATTGATTACATTGCAGCTTTCGACCCACATAGTTGCTTGTGTTCTGGGTGTTGTTGGCGGACTGATTATTGTGACCCCGATTGTTGTTGAAATTTTTGAATCGCTTCTGGTTTCCTTGTTGTGGCTGGGCTGACGAAGACTGTCGAGCAGGCGAGTCTTCAAATTTTCTTTTATTATCAGGGACAACTTCAGTTGCACCCCGAGATGGCAACTTCCTTTGTTCCACCGGCTTATCAGTGAGTTTGTGCGCCAACCTGATCGCTTGATGTTCCGTCGCAGGGTTACTAGACATTACCATGCCCTGGATCTCAGGGACCAGACCCCCAAGATAAAACTCAAGTCGTTTTTCAACGGTGTTAGCCAGATCGGGACATAGGAACACCAGATCGTGATGTTTCACCGTGTACGCTTCAATTTCAGATCCTACCATCTTATGGTTCCATAGCGCTTGCTCCAACTGCTGAACTCTGTCCCGCGAACAGTACTCCTCTTTGATTAGGGCCTTAAACTCGGCCCAGGCCATTGCGTTTGGAGCAATAAGTCCACGCGTTTGGACTTGTGCGTTCCACCAAGTTAATGCCCCATCTTCCAGCGTTGAGGCAGCATACTTGACCTTATTGGCCTCAAGGCAATAGCACATCTCGAACACCGATTCGGACTTTTCAATCCAACGGACCAATCCTATGGGTCCTTCTGCACCCGTGAATTTGCTCGGTTTCGCATCGAGGAACATTTTGTAGGGGTTAAGACCCCTTCCTGCTGCTGGGGGTTTTTGAACACCTGCCAGAGCAGCATTCACGTGTTCTTGGATCATTGCGGCTAATTTTTCAGGTGTCATGTTGAGGTTTCCACCACGTCCAGTTGCCATTTCAGATCTTTGTAAGACAACACAAACACACACTGATAAGTATATAGATCCAATATAGTTATCATACTCCAAACATCAATCATCATACAAGTTATGTCAACCCAACAAATTAAACAATAGAAGGACCATCCGATTAAATAAATTTCAATGTCTCACAAAATACCAACCAAACATCTCAGTTTAACTATTAAATTTCAAGTTCAAACATAAGTGAAAACAAAAAACTAAAGAAAACAAAGCGGGAATTGGCGAAACGAGTCAGTCTTCTACGTCTCCATCTCCCAAGTCGCTATCGTTGCCGTCATCCTCTGCGGCGTTTTCAGCTTCAACCGCCAGTTCTTCTATACGCTTCTCGTCCTTAGGCTGCTCGGTGACCAGTGCGAGCAAAGCGAAGGAGTTCTTCCTCCGAAGATACTTCTGAGCTTGCATGTAAGAGATGATGTTTGTGACGGCGCCTGCCTTCTCGCCTTGCACCATCAAGACTTCGTTGTTAAAGAGCTGAATACGGGTAGCTTTCTCAAAACAGAGAACTTCAGCTCGGACGTCGGATAGCCAGTCCATTCCGGCTACTACGTCAAAACTACCCAGGATAGTTGTCATCAGATCAATGGTAAAGGTGTGGCCCGCGAGTTTAAGTTGACAGCCGGTTACTAAATGGGTCACATCTACAGATTTACCATCGGCTAGTTCTATGACGTAAAGGGTCTCTAGGGGTTTAGGCGTGAGATTTAGGTTCTTCCTAAAAGACTCAGATATAAAACTCCTATCCGCACCCGTATCAAAAAGTACAGTAGCAAAATGATCGTTAAGGGGAAACTTACCGGTGACCACGTTCGAGTCGTTATTAGCCTCTCCGCGGCCTAGCGTGAATGCACGACCTTTGGCACCTCCTGTGCCACCTTTTCCATTGTTGTTGTTGTTGTTGTGGTGGTTGTTGTTGTTGTTGTTGTTGCGAAGTTGCGGGCAGTCTCGCTTGAAATGGGTAGTGCTACCGCACTGATAGCACCCCCGGTTAATACCTTGCTGTTGAATCTGGTGCTGATTTTGATTTTGTCGAGACACGATTTCCCCGCGACAATCCTTTGCCGCATATCCCGTTTTGCCACAACGTTGGCAGCGATTTCCGGCACAAGGGCCGTGATGATGGAGGTTACAACGATTACATTGCGGCTTTCGACCCACATAGCTGCTTGTTTTCTGGGTGTTGTTGGCGGACTGATTATTGTGACCCCGATTGTTGTTGAAATTGTTGAATCGTTTCTGGTTTCCTTGTTGTGGCTAGGCTGACGAAGACTGTCGAGCAGGCGAGTCTTCAAATTTTCTTTTATTATCAGGGATAACTTCAGTTGCACCCCGAGATGGCAACTTCCTTTGTTCCACCGCCTTATCGGTGTGTTTGTGCGCCAACCTGATCGCTTGATGTTCCGTCGCAGGGTTACTAGACATTACCATGCCCTGGATCTCAGGGACCAGACCCCCAAGATAAAACTCAAGTCGTTTTTCAACGGTGTTAGCCAGATCGGGACATAGAAACACAAGATCGTGATGTGTCGCCGTGTACGCTTCAATTTCAGATCCTACCATCTTATGGTTCCATAGCGCTTGCTCCAACTACTGACTCTGTCCCGCGGACAGTACTCCTCTTTGATTAGGGCCTTAAACTCGGCCCAGGCCATTGCGTTTGCAGCAATAAGTCCACGCGTTTGGACTTGTGCGTTCCACCAAGTTAATGCCCCATCTTCCAGCGTTGAGGCAGCATACTTGACCTTATTGGTCTCAAGGCAATTGCACATCTCGAACACCGATTCGGACTTTTCAATCCAACGGACCAATCCTATGGGTCCTTCTGCACCCGTGAATTTGCTCGGTTTCGCATCGAGGAACATTTTGTAGGGGTTAAGACCCCCTCCTGCTGCTGGGGGTTTTGAACACCTGCCAGAGCAGCATTCACGTGTTCTTGGATCATTGCGGCTAACTCTTCAGGTGTCATGCTGAGGTTTCCACGACGTCCAGTTGCCATTTCAGATCTTTGTAAGACAACACAAACACACACTGATAAGTATATAGATCCAATATAGTTATCATACTCCAAACTTGAATCATCATACAAGTTATGTCAACCCAACAAATTAAACAATAGAAGGGAACATCCGATTAAATAAATTTCAGTGTCTCACAAAATACCAACCAAACATCTCAGTTTAACTATTAAATTTCAAGTTCCATCATAAGTGGAAACAAACAAACTAAAGAAAACAAAGAGGGAATTGGCGAAACGAGTCAGTCCTCTACGTCTCCATCTCCCAAGTCGCTATCGTTGCCGTCATCCTCTGCGGCGTTTTCAGCTTCAACCGCCGGTTCTTCTATACGCTTCTCGTCCTTAGGCTGCTCGGTGACCAGTGCGAGCAAAGCGAAGGAGTTCTTCCTCCGAAGATACTTCTGAGCTTGCATGTAAGAGATGATGTTTGTGACGGCGCCTGCCTTCTCGCCTTGCACCATCAAGACTTCGTTGTTAAAGAGAGGAATACGGGTAGCTTTCTCGAAAGAGAGAACTTCAGCTCGGACGTCGGATAGCCAGTCCATTCCGGCTACTACGTCAAAACTACCCAGGGTAGTTGTCATCAGATCAATGGTAAAGGTGTGGCCCGTGAGTTTAAGTTGATAGCCGGTTACTAAATGGGTCACATCTACAGATTTACCATCGGCTAGTTCTATGACGTAAGGGGTCTCTAGGGGTTTAGGCGTGAGATTTAGGTTCTTCCTAAAAGACTCAGATATAAAACTCCTATCCGCACCCGTATCAAAAAGTACAGTAGCAAAATGATCGTTAAGGGGAAACTTACCGGTGACCACGTTCGAGTCGTTATTAGCCTCTCCGCGGCCTAGCGTGAATGCACGACCTTTGGCACCTCCTGTGCCACCATTTCCATTGTTGTTGTTGATGTTGTTGCGAAGTTGCGGGTAGTCTCGCTTGAAATGGGTAGTGCCACCGCACTGATAGCACCCCCGGTTATTACCTTGCTGTTGAATCTGATGCTGATTTTGATTTTCTCGAGACATGATTTCCCCGCGACAATCCTTTGCCGCATGTCCCGTTTTGCCACATCGTTGGCAGCGATTTCCGGCACAAGGGCCGTGATGATGGAGGTTACAACGATTACATTGCGGCTTTCGACCCACATAGCCGCTTGTGTTCTGGGTGTTGTTGGCGGACTGATTATTGTGACCCCGATTGTTGTTGAAATTGTTGAATCGTTTCTGGTTTCCTTGTTGTGGCTGGGCTTACGACGACTGTCGAGCAGGCGAGTCTTCAAATTTTCTTTTATTATCAGGGACAACTTCGGTTGCACCCCGAGATGGCAACTTCCTTTGTTCCCCGCCTTATCGGTGAGTTTGTGCGCCAACCTGATCGCTTGATGTTCCGTCGCAGGGTTACTAGACATTACCATGCCATGGATCTCAGGGACCAGACCCCCAAGATAAAACTCAAGTCGTTTTTCAACGGTGTTAGCCAGATCGGGACATAGGAACACCAGATCGTGATGTTTCGCCGTGTACGCTTCAATTTCAGATCCTACAATCTTATGGTTCCATAGCGCTTGCTCCAACTGCTGAACTCTGTCCCACGGACAGTACTCCTCTTTGATTAGGGCCTTAAATTCGGCACAGGCCATTGCGTTTGCAGCAATAAGTCCACGCGTTTGGACTTGTGCGTTCCACCAAGTTAATGCCCCATCTTCCAGCGTTGATGCAGCATACTTGACCTTATTGGCCTCAAGGCAATTGCACATCTCGAACACCGATTCGGACTTTTCAATCTAATGGACCAATCCTATGGGTCCTTCTGCACCCGTGAATTTGCTCGGTTTCGCATCGAGGAACATTTTGTAGGGGTTAAGACCCCCTCCTGCTGCTGGGGGGTTTTGAACACCTGCCAGAGCAGCATTCACGTGTTCTTGGATCATTGCGGCTAATTCTTCAGGTGTCATGTTGAGGTTTCCACGACGTCCAGTTTCCATTTCAGATCTTTGTAAGACAACACAAACACACACTGATAAGTATATAGATCCAATATAGTTATCATACACCAAACTTCAATCATCATACAAGTTATGTCAACCCAACAAATTAAACAATAGAAGGGAACATCCGATTAAATAAATTTCAATGTCTCATAAAATACCAACCAAACATCTAAGTTTAACTATTAAATTTCAAGTTCAAACATAAGTGGAAACAAACAAACTAAAGAAAACAAAGCGGGAATTGGCGAAACGAGTCAGTCTTCTAGGTCTCCATCTCCCAAGTCGCTATCGTTGTCGTCATCCTCTGCGGCGTTTTCAGCTTCAACCGCCGGTTCTTCTATACGCTTCTCGTCCTTAGGCTGTTCGGTGACCAGTGCGAGCAAAGTGAAGGAGTTCTTCCTCCGAAGATACTTCTAAGCTTGCATGTAAGAGATGATGTTTGTGACGGCGCCTGCCTTCTCGCCTTGCACCATCAAGACTTCGTTGTTAAAGAGCGGAATACGGGTAGCTTTCTCGAAACAGAGAACTTCAGCTCGGACGTCGGATAGCCAGTCCATTCCGGCTACTACGTCAAAACTACCAAGGGTAGTTGTCATCAGATCAATGGTAAAGGTGTGGACCGCGAGTTTAAGTTGACAGCCGGTTACTAAATGGGTCACATCTACAGATTTACCATCGGCTAGTTCTATGACGTAAGGGGTCTCTAGGGGTTTAGGCGTGAGATTTAGGTTCTTCCTAAAAGACTCAGATATAAAACTCCTATCCGCACCCGTATCAAAAAGTACAGTAGCAAAATGATCGTTAAGGGGAAACTTACCGGTGAACACGTTCGAGTCGTTACTAGCCTCTCCGCGGCCTAGCATGAATGCACGACCTTTGGCAGCTCCTGTGCCACCATTTCCATTGTTGTTGTTGTTGTTGTTGTTGTTGTTGTTGTGGTTGTTATTGTTGTTGTTCCCACCATTGTTGTTGTTGTTGCGAAGTTGCGGGCAGTCTCGCTTGAAATGGGTAGTGCTACCGCACTGATAGCACCCCCGGTTAATACCTTGCTGTTGAATCTGGTGCTGATTTTGATTTTGTCGAGACACGATTTCCCCGCGACAATCCTTTGCCGCATGTCCCGTTTTGCCACATCGTTGGCAGCGATTTCCGGCACAAGGGCCGTGATGATGGAGGTTACAACGATTACATTGCGGCTTTCGACCGACAAAGCCGCTTGTGTTCTGGGTGTTGTTGGCAGACTGATTATTATGACCCCGATTATTGTGGCTGGGCTAACGAAGACTGTCGAGCAGGCGAATCTTCAAATTTTCTTTTATTATCAGGGACAACTTCGGTTGCACCCCGAGATGGCAACTTCCTTTGTTCCCCGCCTTATCGGTGAGTTTGTGCGCCAACCTGATCGCTTGATGTTCCGTCGCAGGGTTACTAGACATTACCATGCCCTGGATCTCAGGGACCAGACCCCCAAGATAAAACTCAAGTCGTTTTTCAACGGTGTTAGCCAGATCGGGACATAGGAACACCAGATCGTGATGTTTCGCCGTGTACGCTTCAGATCCTACCATCTTATGGTTCCATAGCGCTTGCTCCAACTGCTGAACTCTGTCCCGTGGACAGTACTCCTCTTTGATTAGGGCCTTAAACTCGGCCCAGGCCATTGCGTTTGCAACAATAAGTCCACGCGTTTGGACTTGTGCGTTCCACCAAGTTAATGCCCCATCTTCCAGCGTTGAGGCAGCATACTTGACCTTATTGGCCTCAAGTCAATTGCAAATCCCGAACACCGATTCGGACTTTTCAATCCAACGGACCAGTCCTATGGGTCCTTCTGCACCCGTGAATTTGCTCGGTTTCACATCGAGGAACATTTTGTAGGGTTTAAGACCCCCTCCTGCTGCTGGTGGGTTTTGAACACCTACCAGAGCAGCATTCACGTGTTCTTGGATCATTGCGGCTAATTCTTCAGGCGTCATGTTGAGGTTTCCACGACGTCCAGTTGCCATTTCAGATCTTTGTAAGACAACACAAACACACACTGATAAGTATATAGATCCAATATAGTTATCATACTCCAAACTTCAATCATCATACAAGTTATGTCAACCCAACAAATTAAACAATAGAAGGGAACATCCGATTAAATAAATTTCAATGTCTCACAAAATACCAACCAAACATCTCAGTTTAACTATTAAATTTCAAGTTCAAACTAAGTGGAAACAAACAAACTAAAGAAAACAAAGCGGGAATTGGCGAAACGAGTCAGTCTTCTACGTCTCCATCTCCCAAGTCGCTATCGTTGCCGTCATCCTCTGCGGCGTTTTCAGCTTCAACCGCCGGTTCCTGTTCCGGCTCCTCTTCCTCTGGATCTTCCTCCGGGTCCTCCTCTTCTTCCTCTATTAGCGCTGGAGGGACCGGTGCTGGGGCAGGTACTGGGACAGGTGCTTGATTCTACTCCAGTTCTTGAATCCTCCAACTAGACTCAAGAACCCTGCCTTCGAGCCAGTCAGCCCTCAGCTGCTCAGCACGAAGATCCTTAGCTAAAATGTTGCGAGCTTTCTTATTCTCATATTGCTCTTCCTCGAGCTCTCCAGTTTTACCAGTTAGTTGACGTATCATCCATCCTTGTGCTTCGATAGTCTCCTGCATTCTCTCTAGTTGTTCCTGTTGTTTCCTTATCATATCCCTAAGTAGGTCGTCCCCTACCTCTACCGAATTGACGGATCGACCGGCATAGCGGTGGTCGGACGGGAGGACGACTCCTCTCCTAGAGCGAGTCTTTTCCTAGCAGCTGAGCGTGTCTCCACGCCATGAGGTGGTGAGGGTTCGACCATAGGTGCCTTCCCCGGCGCCCTTGGTTGTAGAGGTTTGTCGGATGATGATGATGACATAGCCTGTTGGGTTATGTAGTTAGTTACGAGTTGCGTTCATCACAACATACATTTATATCTTACATAAAACAGTTGTAGTATAACACATAACAAGATATCACAGTTCGGTGCCAACTAAGTCTAGTGTCGTGTAATCAGCTATAGTTTAGGTCTACTTTTAATGCAAACCTGGTTCTCTATAGCTAGAGGCTCTGATACCAATCTGTCACACCCTCAATTTCCACTTGCGGAGTTTTACCGCGAGGCGTGTGAACAAACCAAATCTGAGACACTAGTAATATCGAACGACTCTATATGACCTATTCAAAATGTTTTCCAAAAACATTTGTTTACCCATTCATAATTATTTTCAATTTGTCTTAGTTTAGTTTCAAAGTTTAGCGGAAGCATTAGTTTCTAAGTTGTGCGGAGGCATTAAAGTAAAGTAAAGTAAAGTAACGGGCGCCAACATAAACGCCAAAAACCAAAAATCCCAAACAATATTTGTAAATGAGACTCGATAAAAAAATATGTCTTGGTCAATGCAAGTGAGGTGCACCTAGCTCTCCTAGCGTCCTGAGAAACATGTAAAGAAACAAGTGTCAACATTAAAGAAGAGTGAGTTCACAGGTTTTTATAAGTTCATTAGTTCGGTTAAAAGTTTGTTTCCCCCATTATCCCTAACCCGAGAATACGATTTAGTTCCATTATTCCTAACCCGGAATAATAATGTTGGTTCCATTATTCCTAACCCGGAATAATATGTCGGTTCGTAATTAAGTTCAATGTTAACATGTAGGTAGCGAGCCTAAAGTTACGTCACATAAGTGTTCGCGATCGAAGCTGACTGTTGTGCCTCCGTGTTGCCAGGCCTATCACTGACCATGGCGAAAGTTAGGCCAAATTAATCACCCGTTGACCATACCCGGTCGGCTAGCGCGACTAGCTCGGGTGGGGCTTGTCGGGCCCAGTAGTACTACTTATAATTTCCCCGTTATCTAACCCAATACTCACGATGCGAGAGTTTGTCGAGGACTTCCGTGATATAGCTGCTTAGTGACCATAATGTACATTAACATTAACTTAGTTACCGAGTAGTTTAACGACGTTAATTTCGCATAACGTAAAAGATAGATTTATAGAATGTATACATGTTTCTCCCCCTGTTGTTTAAAACGGGATAAAATAGGGGCCGTGAACTCACCTTTAATTGCTCGGTTAGTGTAACACAGAAGAAGCAAATGATGGGACCGCTAATTGCGTCCTAACATGTCAATCGATTTAAAGTTAGTGTGTGAACACACTGATACAAACCCTACGCATAACTAATATACAATGCGGCACGCATAATAACAATTTCGAAAACACAATCATGCATTCAAAGTATCATCATACCAAAATAGTGATCAAACCAACTTGTCATAACACAAATCAACTCATACAACACTTTGGTACACACATACGCAAGTTATCATGTTTTAGCTTGTACGCTCATAACTAGGCTGTTTTCGAGGATTTTTATAAAATAGTTCCAACTATCTAAAAATTCCAATTTTTTACAGGAGATGTCAACTAAACTGTAAAATTTTATGTAAATTTTTCAAGTCCTAAAACTTTACCAATTATTTATGAACATTTATATACTAGGCTGCAGTCAGATTCGTCGCTTTCTGACTGCAGTCCACGGGAGAAATTATTTAAAAATCATCGTTCATCCAATTAACAAAATTCTAGTGGGAGTTTTCCGGAAATTTCCGTCTCCATTTACTGTACAAATTTCGTGACCCAACCCTCTACAGATTATGAGATCCGACTCGATAAACAACTAGCAAATTTTCAGAATTTACACAGCTTCAGCTGCTGCAATTAAATGACCACTTCAAAATAGCAAACTACCTCAGAAAAATATGAAACCAGCGCCATTAGAAGAGTTTTTCAAAAGTATACGTTTTAGGCTTCAGAAAATCCACTTTTCGATAAATAATGACCAGGTTACAGCCAATTGAAGTTGGCTGTAAATACCATTCAGCAAACTGTTTTCGACTTTCATCGCAATAGAACACGCTTAAACGATCAAGACTCTAATTAACAATGATCAAGAACAGGATTATCTGTCATATATCATCATGTACATCAATACCCATGCAAACGCTAATCATATGATATGATTTTTATCACAAAAACGCAGCCTATGATTTTTGTATTCATCCAAACATCACAATCGGAAAAACTCGCACAATCAACCGAACTAAACAAAAATCATAACACTTTTCATAACAATGATTCAAAAAATACATACAATCATGATCAAGATTTCACAAACCCTAATGTGATTTGCAAAACAATTAAAATCTTAACCATTATACGATGAAGATTAGCGAACCGGGAACGAGATTGGAATCAATCCGGGTTGACGGCTTGTGCGATCGAGAGAGAGGGGGGGCTGCCGTCGGTTTCTTAGAGCTAGGGTTTGTGTTTCTTTTTTTTTTTGAAACATAACACATGCATGTCCCTATTTATATAAAACAAGGAAAAGAAGGAGAAAGGGGTGGGGGTGGGCTTGCGACGCAGGGGGGGGGGGCGGTTTGGTGAGTAACTTGGGCCTCAAGTTTAGGCTAGTTACTTGGGCCACAAGGAGGTGAGGTCGACATGTTTCGCGACTCGGTTTGGTTCGGCTATTTACATAATATTTATTTTTATTTTTGTAACTAATAATCGCGAAATCAAAACGCGATACAATAATTCTACAAACGTAAATCAAAACGTGATATAATAATTCTACCAACGTCTTATAACACATAGCACGTAATTCACCCAATGAATTCACAAAGTTAGTGTAGTTATTACGAGCGTGTAATTAAGTTCTCTGAATCAATTTAGCGTAGGAATGAATAACCGTGAAGTAGCGCGTTTAAGATACCTGAAAAGCCGGGATGTCACATCAGCCTTCTCAACAATCTTATCCAGATTACTCGCATTCCAGATAAGGATCTGTTATTTCGGATCATAGGTGTTCATCTCGGATTGCCTCTCGAATTGCATCTCGGATTGAAACAGTGCATCTCGAATACCATCTCGGATCACTGTCCGAATCACTATCTCGGATTAGTATCTCGGATCACTATTTCCAGATTCCATCTCGGATTGTTAATCTGAGTTACTATTTCAAATTCGATACTGTTCCGAATTGTACCCATAAAGGTGGAAAGTTAACCGGCTAAGTAACCGGAATTAAACTTTTTCGCACACAGAACATGATCCATAGACAATCTGGACAAACCGGTTGCACAGTTAGACTCGTGTGATTTTTAGGACAAAAAAAAGGCACGAAAATTCCTAAAATCACTACCGGACATTATATATCATTGAACTTGTGTCGTCGAGACGAGTCTAACGGTACATTTTGGTAAAAACAGTTTTCGGACATTTTTTATCGTGTTTACCGGTATGGTTTTGATTATCCGAAGATGTTTACAGCCCAAGCTCAGCACTCGAACATAGTTTTCAGTCCAACACAAAATCAAAACCCGAACCTGCGGGATGAAGTGAAGGGAAAGCTGAATGAGTTTATCAGAAACTACAATGTTGATCCGGTTGCTGACGATGTGTTGCATTTGCTTGAACGTGGGAGGCGAAAAGAGGAAGTAAGAGATAAGATGAATAGAATTTTGGGTGATGACAAAGACTCCTTTGTATCTTGGTTGTGGGATCATTTACAATCAAACCAAGATCTCCAAGATCTATACGCTAAATCAACTGGTTCTCATCCTAAAGAAGTGTCCGAACAGAAACCTCAAGCCCAGCAAGCAGCAATCAACAACCCAGCACCCCAAACTCTACCTCAAGCCCAAACTCACGCTAACAAACCAAGCTCGCACACTAAAACAGTGAACTACCTTTTGTGCACTGAACCTTGCAGGAATAGGGTTGCTCAACTCAAGGAACTTAATTCCAAAATGGCTGATGATTACAACAATGCAATGGTTCAGTGCATCAACCTTCGAGAAACTAACAAGTTACTCACAGAAAATGTTGAAGGACAAAAGAAAGACATAGCTCTGCTCCACCTGGACGTAAATCAACAGAATTGTTGGGTCCATGATTACAAAACCGCATTAGATTCAAAAACCATGGAATGCGACGTGGCAAGAATTGAGCTGGGAATTCTTCCTGGAATATATCAACAAAACGAAGCTAATATAATGAAGTTTGATACATCCAGCAAGCTCGTTCAAGATGTGTGCAATGTGCAGCTGGCATATAAGCGAACAAGGGGAAGGGTTTGGGATTCAATCAGGTTGCCCCACCGTATAATCACAACTACACAACAATGCCTGAAACGGACGAAGATATTGAGAGAGCACATAATATGGTGTACGGCAAACCCAGTGCTTATACGTCAGACGCACGGGAACCATATAGTGTTGTTGACACTTCTAATGATTTAGCTGATGAAGAGAGAGCTGACGTGAACAAGGCTCCAAGTGCGCAAACTGGACAATCTGAACCTTTTGCTTCTGATGAAAAGGTTCAGAGCAAGCTAAAAGAGCAGAAACGAGCAAATCTGAGACTAAGAAAGTAGAAGTCCAAACGTCAAGGACAATCACGCTCTCCAAAATCATCAGTGGGCAGCAATAGCCCTCAAAAGGCTAGTGTTGTGAAAAATGCTTTTTTTAAGCCGGTCGTTAATAGCAAATGTGAAAAATATGCCTTTGACCGTGCTAGCAAAGCTTATGGAAAGGTTGGGGAGATTTCTGAACAAGACCTGCAGTTTAAAAAAACAAGAAGAATCAAAAGAAATCTCCACAACAGAAGAAGGCCCTTGCAAACGACAAGTATAGACAACCAAATTCATCTTCGTCTGGAAGAAACGTGCAAGGAAATACAACACAAAAGGGATCAGTTCATCCTTTAGGGCCTGCAAGAGCAAGTCAAGTTGGTCAGAATGCTTTATATGTAAACACACAAACGTGCTTCAATTGCAGCATTCTAGTCATATTGCTCGAAACTACACACATAGTTCACATGTTCCATATCATGTTCAAAATCAGAAGGTTACACCTAAGGATAAAAATCATTCGAAGCCGATGTAGGTGTCACACCGAAGGCAATGAAGAATATGAATCCCAAGGTTCAACCATCTGATGGGGATTGGAATGTTGCCAAAAACAAACGCAAGGCGTTCAGAAACAAAAATCTTTTGTCTAAAAACGACTAAACCTGAAACAGCCAAAGTTGCTCAATCAAAGGCATCAACCGCGTTTATTAAAATGAAGCAGATTTGGAAACCCAAATCCAAAGCGGTAGCAACATCACCAATCCTTGAAACAAAAGGGAATTTATGTCAGAAAGAGGTGTCTTATTTTGATGCTTTAGGGAAACCCAAAACCACGATGGCCTGGGTCCCACTGTCTTACTAATCTTCTTAATTTTCTGGAATAACCAAGGAGGAGCTGTTGATAATCTCTGGAGTGTTGATAACGGTTGTTCCAGGGACATATTGGATAACATCTCACTGTCGCAAAAGTTCATATTATTTTCTTGACTGCAATGTTTCCTTTGGAGGAGATGAGGTAAGAAAAGATCAGCGAAAAGCTACAAATTTAAATTTCTTGCTATAATTTTCAAATTGAATAGTCTTTAATCTAATGACAGAACAATTAAGCAAAAACAAGAAAAATATTTTCTTTTTGTTTTGTTTAAAACTTTGTACATACGTTTTTTTATTAGGTAAATTTGTGCATAAAGTATGATGCACAAATTTAGGGGGGAAGAGGGGCGATATATGCATATATGAAGTGTTTGAAGGGGAGAATCAAAAAAATACAAAAACATTTGAAAAACAGAAAAATACAAAAACATTTGAAAAACTAAAAGATACAAAAGGTCTTTTTGCATCAAATGGGAAATGAAATGAATATTCGTGATAAAATGCGTGACTAACACATGTAAGTGTCACAGCTGAAAAGACTAGGATCTAACATGATATGTCGGTAGTCTTAATGCTCAAAGTGACTAAAAGATACTAAGGGATATAAACATAACGAACTATGTATCTTGTGGGTAACACACTATCGGCATATGATTTTATGGTCGTAAATCCTGTGTTGATAGATAGCAAACGTCTGAGGTTTCGGCTCTTTATGCTGGTGTGTCATCCGGGGGATATCTTGGCTGCCCTTTTGTTGCATCCGATTATATGCAGACCTAGGCACAATTAGGATATCCTTAAAAGAGCCAAAATAGAAGGGCTAAAACCATAAAAGAAAGGAAATCTCATCATGAGAAAATTCCATGAATTCAAATATACCACATAAGGTATTTGCCTAACCCTCGTCAGACAGTATTGGTCACTCTGCTGTTCGAAAGTATTGACCTGTTCACCAATACTCTACGTTGTAAAAGATAAAGGATGATCTCAGTATACTCACCTGCTGCGATGAATCGTTGTCCTAACCTTGATCGTGGGGGTATGTCATGGTATGGGACGCACGGGTATTATAGTATAATACTACCTTAAGCATATCACGAAGTTGGAAAATGAAAGTTGAGCGTTAAAGTTTAAATGGACAAACATATTCGCAATTTCTTAGACCAGTCTGAATAAGTTCGCACTGAAAAGTGTTCCTTGGTCCGCCTGATAACGATTTTGATCCCATTGTAATTGTGTAGTTGTAACTATTGAGTTAGTTTCTTTGTTTATTTGTGTTTCTGTTTATATTCTTATATTTTAAAATTAAAGAATAGAAAATTCAAAAATTCAAAAATAGAGTGTTTTCTTTGTTTTATTAAAAATTATTAACCGTTCTTGAAGATTTGAATAATCATCTAAAGATGAAAGAAATTTGAATTATGATCTGAGTACATGTACTTGGATGTACCAAGTGTTCATGTGGTACTCTCCTTGTTGCATAAGAATGTTTGCTTATAAATTTCTGAGAATCTGCAGATCTTGATTTAGATCAAGAAATAGGGGTTGTTGAAATTGAGTTGCTGTTAGTTGCTGACAAAGCATCACAACAGCAAAGTGTACCTGAGTCAGAAGAACCAGATGCGAGTCATCGTCTGAAAGTGATAGTACATTTGAAGAAGTACTTGTGAACCTGCTTGCTTGGAAACGTAAGATTGAAGAAGGAAAGAGCTGCCGAGATTCCTCCTCTCACATTCTTTTTGACAAAGATGTTTCAAGCAAAGCTGATAAAGATCCTTATATGAAGCTAACCACAGGAGCAGAAGAAGATACATAGTGCTGAGAATTTGTTGAAGTGTGGGGTCCAAGAAGTATGAGATTGACTTCCACAACACTTACACCATAACGACAACCATAGACTCTGTTGAAGACATTGCTGAATTTATGGTATCAAGACAATTTGATGCATTAGTCTAGGGGGAGATTGTTAGGTCCTAGAAGTGTAAGACTGAAATATACGCAACGGTATGTGGTGGTTAACTGGGGTTAACCGGGTTAGTTTGGATTAGGTTTGGAGCTTTATAGGTCATTTGGTCATGTCATAGGCCATGTGGGCCAGGCAGGCCTATAGGCAAACCCAGGAGAGGCATGTCCTTACCCTATGTATATAAGCTAAGCTTATTCATTTCTAAGGTTAAGACTTTTGAGAATTTTCTAGATAGAGGCTCCATCTTGTACCAGACGGTTTTTTGCTTGTTCAAGTAATAGAATCGTGTGCAAGGTGTTAAAGTAGATTCGTGTTGTTCTTCCATCTTTTCGTTTTTCTTGAATTTCATCAAGTTTGGATTCCTCCCATCCTTGGTGATTGTGTGATATCGTTGTTAGATCCGGATTATCGGGACTTACAATCTTGATCCTCCAAGTGGACCTACAGTGTGTGTATGTGTGTGTGTATGTGAACCGTTTTGAAAAATTTTGTATCTGAACCAAGTATGAGTGATTGTATGTAAACCGTATGAAAGAACGTTGTATGTGAATCTAGTATGTGTGATTGCATTGAAACCATACATATGAATGTTTGGTATGTGAACCATATGTATCGATTGTATGGGAACCATGTACGGGTGTCTATATAGATATATAGGCTCGGTTTGTTATGAACAAATACACAAGTATACGATGACGATAATGGTGATACTATGTATTCATGATCGTATGAATGTATAGTTATCAGTATGTGCACCGTGTATATAAATATATAATGTGACAACTGGGAAATCCCGGTATACCCTAATTGTTGTTAGTCCTTGATGACTGGACACGATGTGCATACAATTAGACTCGTGACGAATTGAGTCTGAAATGTAATGACATATGCTAGAAAGAATGTACAATCTAAAATAGTAATTATGCTATGTACAAAAGTTCACTGAAAACCGTAAATTGACGTAGTGTGTTACACACTTAATAGTACGCAATTGTGCGTTTATGATATAAGTGCCTTAGCGAATAAATTGGAATTATAATGCTTGGAGTGACACCTGAGTAATTACAATGAATTAAATCCTAAGACCAAAATCCGCTTGAACACTAATTATACATACAACTTAAACAATTCACGAAAGGATAACAATCACGACTCGGATGAATCCAAGAGTACATTATAAGTAGTACCTGATCAATAATGAAAACAGTGCGAGCATGATGCCTTAGGGTGCAGAAACAGGTTAAACGGATGCTTACTGTTTAACAGTGCACAAACCGAATATCATTGAATTAGACACAAACGATAGTGTCATGGACGATTCTAAGAGTACGGATTTACTTCGACATGAGACATAGGCCCTGACCTAAGATTTGAAGCCTTAATGTGAAAAGGCACCTTAAACGAGACAATTTCCGGTTAACCAAACTACTTCGATTAAACGCACACATAAACAACCAAACATGCAACAAACAATCAGTCAAGCCTAAAAAACTTATAGCATAAACATAAGTTGTTCTATTTTAAAATATCAAAGTGTTCGGGTTTCGTTGTCGGTGGGTTCGGTTTTCAATAACGTGAAAAATCGCGTCAAAAACGCTCAAAAAGAGTGTGTCTGGCGCACACATGATGCGTTTGCGACCCAAAAAAGAACATAAACGAGAATACAAAAACCTATCACCTTGGGCTCCCAATGTCACACCCCGACCCGCAGCGGAATAAGAGTCGGGGCATAATTGGGTTATCACCAAAGCTCATGATATTTACTTATATGTTTCATATTTATTAAAGTCAAAATTACATTCTCAATAATCCAAACATGTCCATACAAATAAAAAGAAAAAGTAACCAACTAAACAATTCCAAGCTCTAAATCAGTTTATTCTTCTAGGCCAATCCTATATGTTTCTTGCTGCAGCTGGTTCACCTACATCATGTGTAAAAATGGGGGTTTTTGGGTCAACATAAGTTGGCGAGTGAATTGTTAGATAAACATTTATTATTGATTTTCTTGTTATTTTATCAAGGAAAAATTGTGCATAAACATAAGTGAGCAAATGTAAATAATCAATCAGTAACAATGACAATCACAAATTATAACATACAATAACATATAATAACATACAATAACATACCAACATCATACAATAAATAACATGAATGAAACTGTGCGATCAAGGCTCAATCAAACGGAGCCGATCGTATTGCATGTACTGAAAATGATAAATGTCTGTGCGATCAAGGCTCAATCAAACGGAGCCGATCGTATGTTGGCCCTCCAGGTTCACGCTCATAATGTAATGGGGAACATGCTCAACGCTCATAATGTAATGGGGAGCGGCGGCCTATGAAATTGCATGTACTGAAAATAATAAATTAAATCTAACAATAACCACACAAACAGTTGAAACAAGCTGAATACACATTTGTTCATGATATGATGTATGCACAATGATTTAAATATAATAAATGGCAAGACACATGATACACCCCAAAAACGTGATTAAAATGGGGAATTTGTAAAGATTCACTCACATTGGGTGCGTTTAGTTGGAGATGGTGAGATGCGCACGAGTTGGAAGAGTTGAACAACGAGAATTGACTAACCTAAATAATAATGGAAAATATAGTAAATGAGTGGATTTTATTAATAATTTTAATAGGATTTTTAGATATATTTTTGTGAGTTTAAGGCCATTTCCTATCTTTAAAAACATTATTTTTAAGTATTTTTAATTGATTTTTAAATTAAATTAAATAATTAAAAATATAAAAATATGTTGACTTTTTCATTGACCGTTGACCGTTTGACTTGTTGACCGGTTTTATTGTGTAATTGTATGCGCCGGGTGAGGCTCAAACCCGAGACCTCCTGTACGCGTGCACGCAGCTCTACCAACTGAGCTACGTGTCTAACCCGAAATAATTCTGTTTTTAATTATACTTATATATTAACTCAGCTTATTCAAAATTCTTTTATTTTCAAAAACATTTTAAATCATCGAACCGGTGTCACTAACATGTCTCGAACCTAGGACCTGTGCTTTAACGCTACACACAGTCCACCGCTGGACTGTGTGTCTAACTTGTTTAATATACTGATTTTTATTATACTTAACATCTAACGTAAGTTCATCCGGTTCAGTTAAAAAAATAACATTTTAATTACAGAGGGTGTGTGTATGTATCAAGGATCGAACTCGCGGCGTGTGATATGTATATGCACACAGTCCACCGCTGGACTGTGTGTCTAACCCGAGATAATATCCAGATTTTATTAAACTTATAATCAAACTATCATCGTCTTCTACATTACAAAATTACAGTCTGCGATTACGCTATTTTATCTTGTTTAATTCGATTGACAAACATTGAACAGACTAATATGAAATGGCATAGATGATATTTAGATGTAAACAAACCGGAGAACGATTTATCTCAGAATTCCAGCGAGTCGTCGGCTCTGTGTTTACGGATTTCTACTGAATGAATAAATTGAGAGTTTTGATTAGCTACGAGAGGAATTTAAGTATTAAACAAGAGTTATCAGAAGGTTTGAAAGTCTATACCGTTTCACTGATAAGGATTTCCAGAAGTTTTCCGGCGAACTGGAATTATCTGATATTGACGTCAGAAATTGATTTCGATTGAAGGGTCTAAGTTAGCAATAGCTTAACAATTGATAGACCACGAAGGTATTGAGGGACTTACTGTTTTGATGAAGAATACGGTTTTCCAGCGACTTGCAGTAATTTTTCGGCGAGTAAACAAAACCTTTTCTGATGAACTGAATGTATAGCGAAAGTGAAATGGCAGGTTTGTAGAATGTTTCTGAGTCGCGAGAGAGGTCTTTGATTGAAGTAATTCAGATATTGAATATCTTCGGTTATAAAAACCAATCATCATCAGATTTTAAGTTAATTCAAGTCTGAATTGATTAGAATCGTCGGTGCATCGGTTATAAACCAGAATTTGCGATTACTCAAACGTTTTTGACGGTTGAATAGCCTATTGCGGTTTTCAGTTTGGCGCAACCGGTTGATCTACGACTGACTATAAGATTCATTTGTTTCCTAGAGTTGACAGAAAACAATAAGTGGCGGAGTGGTTATGTGTGTGTGTTAAGTCTTTGTGTTAAGTCTAAAATAGTAATTATGCTATGTACAAAAGTTCACTGAAAACCGTAAATTGACGTAGTGTGTTACACACTTAATAGTACGCAATTGTGCGTTTATGACATAAGTGCCTTAGCGAATAAATTGGAATTATAATGCTTGGAGTGATACCTGAGTAATTACAATGAATTAAATCCTAAGACCAAAATCCGCTTGAACCCTAATTATACATACAACTTAAACAATTCACGAAAGGATAACAATCACGACTCGGATGAATCCGAGAGTACATTATAAGTAGTACTTGATCAATAATGAAAACAGTGCGAGCATGATGCCTTAGGGTGCAGAAACAGGTTAAACGGATGCTTACCGTTTAACAGTGCACAAACCGAATATCATTGAATTAGACACAAACGATAGTGTCATGGACGATTCTAAGAGTACGGATTTACTTAGACATGAGACATAGACCCTGACCTAAGATTTGAAGCCTTAATGTGAAAAGGCACCTTAAACGAGACAATTTCCGGTTAACCAAACTACCTCGATTAAACGCACACATAAACAACCAAACATGCAACAAACAATCAGTCAAGCCTAAAAAACTTATAGCATAAACATAAGTTGTTCTATTTAAAAATATCAAAGTGTTCGGGTTTCGTTGTCGGTGGGTTCGGTTTTCAATAACGTGAAAAATCGCGTCAAAAACGCGCAAAAAGAGTGTGTCTGGCGCACCCATGATGCGTTTGCGACCCAAAAAAGAACATAAACGAGAATACAAAAACCTATCACCTTGGGCTCCCAATGTCACACACCCGACCCGCAGCGGAATAAGAGTCGGGGCATAATTGGGTTATCACCAAAGCTCATGATATTTACTTATATGTTTCATATTTATTAAAGTCAAAATTACATTCTCAATAATCCAAACATGTCCATACAAATAAAAAGAAAAAGTAACCAACTAAACAATTCCAAGCTCTAAATCAGTTTATTCTTCTAGGCCAATCCTATATGTTTCTTGCTGCAGCTGGTTCACCTACATCATGTGTAAAAATGGGGGTTTTTGGGTCAACATAAGTTGGCGAGTGAATTGTTAGATAAACATTTATTATTGATTTTCTTGTTATTTTATCAAGGAAAAATTGTGCATAAACATAAGTGAGCAAATGTAAATAATCAATCAGTAACAATGACAATCACAAATTATAACATACAATAACATATAATAACATACAATAACATACCAACATCATACAATAAATAACATGAATGAAACTGTGCGATCAAGGCTCAATCAAACGGAGCCGATCGTATTGCATGTACTGAAAATGATAAATGTCTGTGCGATCAAGGCTCAATCAAACGGAGCCGATCGTATGTTGGCCCTCCAGGTTCACGCTCATAATGTAATGGGGAACATGCTCAACGCTCATAATGTAATGGGGAGCGGTGGCCTATGAAATTGCATGTACTGAAAATAATAAATTAAATCTAACAATAACCACACAAACAGTTGAAACAAGCTGAATACACATTTGTTCATGATATGATGTATGCACAATGATTTAAATATAATAAATGGCAAGACACATGATACACCCTAAAAACGTGATTAAAATGGGGAATTTGTAAAGATTCACTCACATTGGGTGCGTTTAGTTGGAGATGGTGAGATGCGCACGAGTTGGAAGAGTTGAACAACGAGAATTGACTAACCTAAATAATAATGGAAAATATAGTAAATGAGTGGATTTTATTAATAATTTTAATAGGATTTTTAGATATATTTTTGTGAGTTTAAGGCCATTTCCTATCTTTAAAAACATTATTTTTAAGTATTTTTAATTGATTTTTAAATTAAATTAAATAATTAAAAATATAAAAATATGTTGACTTTTTCATTGACCGTTGACCGTTTGACTTGTTGACCGGTTTTATTGTGTAATTGTATGCGCTGGGTGAGGCTCCCCGAGACCTCCCGTACGCGTGCACGCAGCTCTACCAACTGAGCTACGTGTCTAACCCGAAATAATTCTGTTTTTAATTATACTTATATATTAACTCAGCTTATTCAAAATTCATTTATTTTCAAAAACATTTTAAATCATCGAACCGGTGTCACTAACATGTCTCGAACCCAGGACCTGTGCTTTAACGCTACACACAGTCCACCGCTGGACTGTGTGTCTAACTTGTTTAATATACATATTTTTATTATACTTAACATCTAACGTAAGTTCATCCGGTTCAGTTAAAAAAAATAACATTTTAATTACAGAGGGTGTGTGTATGTATCAAGGATCGAACTCGCGGCGTGTGATATGTATATGCACACAGTCCACCGCTGGACTGTGTGTCTAACCCGAGATAATATCCAGATTTTATTAAACCTATAATCAAACTATCATCGTCTTCTACATTACAAAATTACAGTCTGCGATTACGCTATTTTATCTTGTTTAATTCGATTGACAAACATTGAACAGACTAATATGAAATGGCATAGATGATATTTAGAGGTAAACATACCGGAGAACGATTTATCTCAGAATTCCAGCGAGTCGTCGGCTCTGTGTTTACGGATTTCTACTGAATGAATAAATTGACAGTTTTGATTAGCTACGAGAGCAATTTAAGTATTAAACAAGAGTTATCAGAAGGTTTGAAAGTCTATACCGTTTCACTGATAAGGATTTCCAGAAGTTTTCCGGCGAACTGGAATTATCTGATATTGACTTCTGAAATTGATTTCGATTGAAGGGTCTGAGTTAGCAATATCTTAACAATTGATAGACCACGAAGGTATTGAAAGACTTACTGTTTTGATGAAGAATACGGTTTTCCAGCGACTTGCAGAAATTTTCCGGCGAGTAAACAAAACCTTTTCTGATGAACTGAATGTATAGCGAAAGTGAAATGGCAGGTTTGTAGAATGTTTCTGAGTCGCGAGAGAGGTCTTTGATTGAAGTAATTCAGATATTGACTATCTTCGGTTATAAAAACCAATCATCATCAGATTTTAAGTTAATTCAAGTCTGAATTGATTAGAATCGTCGGTGCATCGGTTAGAAACCAGAATTTGCGATTACTCAAACGTTTTGGACGGTTGAATAGCCGATTGCGGTTTACAGTTTGGCGCAACCGGTTGATCTACGATTGACTATAAGATTCATTTGTTTCCTAGAGTTGACAGAAAACAACAAGTGGCGGAGTGGTTATGTGTGTGTGTTAAGTATTTGGGTTTCAACCCGGCTGACCCGGGTTCGAGTCCCGGCAGCCTCAATTTCTTTTTAATTATTTTATTTTTACTTATTATCAATTTTAACTTTTATAGTTTAGTTTGTTTATTAATTATGCATCATTAAAAAATTAAAATAGCCATAAATACGCAACGTGACATTTATACTTGATATTCGATTACAAAACGGAGCGGGTTTGGAAAACCCGTTTTTGACAAATGTTACAGTATCCCCTACTTTTAGGAATTTCGTCCCGAAATTTAAGTAGTAGTAGGGAAAAGATGCGGGTATTTTTCACGCATTGAGTCTTCACGTTCCCAAGTAAACTCAGGTCCCCGTTTCGACTCCCAACGTACCCTAACAATTGGAATGCGACTTTGTCGAAGACGTTTTTCTCCGAAATCTATGATCTCTACAGATCTTTCAATTAAATGCATAGATTCATCAATCTGAATATCTTCCAGAGGAATGTGGAGGTTTTCATCTGCGAGGCACTTCTTCAAGTTTGATACATGGAATGTGGGATGAATCCTGTTGAGTTCTTCTGGTAGATCAAGCTTGTATGCTACAGGTCCTACTCTTTCGAGTATCTTGAAAGGTCCTACGTAGCATGGTGCTATCTTGCCTTTTTGACCAAATCGAACTACTCCCTTCCACGGTGATACTTTTAAAAGTACATGATCACCAATATTAAACTCCAAAGGCTTCCGTCGTTTATCTGCATAACTCTTTTGATGACTTTGAGCCGCTAGAAGATTGTTTCGAATTTGATGGATCTTGTCTGTGGTTTCTTGAATCAATTCTGGACCAGTGATTTGAGCTTCCCCAATTTCGTGCCAACATACTGGAGATCGGCACTTATGACCACATAAAGCTTCAAAAGGTGCCATGCCGATACTTGAATAATAGCTGTTGTTGTACGAAATTCAACTAATGGTAGATGAGCGTCCCAAATTCCCTTGAAGTCTATGACACATGCTCGAAGCATATCTTCAAGAGTTTGAATGGTGCGTTCAGATTGTCCATTAGTTTGAGGATGATAGGCGGTACTGAGATCTAATCGCGTACCCAAGGCGGCTTGTACTGCTTGCCATGTTCGTGAAGTGAAACGACCATCACGATCTGAAATAATGCTTAACGGTACACCATGTCGGCTTACGATTTCGTTGATATAAATATGAGCTAGCTTTTCATTCTTGAAATCTTCGCGGATAGGAATAAAGTGAGCTGATTTTATAAGTCGGTCAATTATTACCCAGATAGTGTCATACCCACCAGAGGTGCGAGGTAACCCGGTAATGAAGTCCATGGTTATGTTTTCCCACTTCCATACAGGTATTCTAGGTTGGACCAGAAGTCCGGAGGGTCTTTGGTGTTCAGCTTTCACCTTGGAACATGTAAGGCACTTAGAAACGAAAACAGCAATATCCTTTTTCATTCCAGGCCACCAATAGGTGTATCGAAGGTCTTGATACATCTTATCGGCTCCTGGGTGTATAGAGTATCGTGTTTTGTGAGCCTCATTCATAAGAATTTCACGAAGATTGTTGTGGTCAGGAATCCATATGCGATCTAGATAGTACAGAATACCATCAGATTTAGTTTCAATTTTAAGTTCAGCTCCAAGGACAGCTCCTTTCGTACATCATCCTCCGTTATTGAAACATGTTGGGCTTCTCGAATTTGATCTTTAATGTCAGTTATGATTTGCGAACATAGAAGACGAATGGAGTTCGCATAACCCTTTCGACTGAGTGCATCAGCCACCACATTTGCTTTGCTAGGGTGGTACCAAATTTCACAGTCGTAGTCATTTAGAAGTTTGACCCATCTTCGTTGCCTCATGTTTAACTCCTTTTGATTGAACATATGTTGAAGACTCTTGTGGTCAGTGTATATTTCACACTTAGTACCGTAGAGATAATGTCTCCATATCTTAAGAGCGAACACAACGGCTCCAAGTTCTAGGTCATGGGTGGTGTAGTTCTTCTCATGAGTCTTGAGTTGTCTCGAAGCATAAGCTATAACCTTTCCTCTCTGCATTAGAACACAGCCTAGTCCTTGCCCTGACGCGTCGCAATAAACCACGAAATCATCACAACCTTCAGGCAGAGTGAGGATTGGTGCATCATAGAGTTTTTGTTTAAGGGTTTGGAAGGCTTCTTCTTGTTTGGGTCCCCATATGAAAGGTTTTCCCTTATGAGTTAAAGCCGTGAGTGATACAGCAATGCGAGAGAAGTTCGAGATGAGACGACGATAGTAACCAGCCAAACCAAGAAAAGATCTTACTTCAGTTGGTGTACGTGGCGCTTGTCATTCTTGTACCGCTTTGATCTTTGAGGGGTCGACATGTATTCCCTTGTCATTGACTACATGTCCAAGGAATTGTACCTCTTTTAACCAGAATTCGCATTTGGAGAATTTGGCGTAAAGCTTTTCATTTTCTAGGAGTGTAAGGATGAGTCGAAGATGGCGCTCATGATCAGACTTAGACTTTGAATAAATGAGAATGTCGTCGATGAAGACTATAACAAATCGATCGAGATAAGGTTTACAGACTCTGTTCATTAGATCCATGAAGACAGCTGGAGCGTTGGTTAACCAAATGGCATGACCATGAATTCATAATGACCATAACGAGTTCGGAAAGCGGTCTTTGGGACGTCTTCTTCATGTACTCTAAGTTGATGATAACCAGACCGAAGGTCGATTTTTGAAAAGCAGTTGGAACCTTGAAGTTGGTCAAGAAGATCATCAATGCGAGGTAATGGATAGCGATTCTTGATTGTTAATTTGTTGAGTTCTCTGTAGTCGATGCACATGCGAAATGATCCATCTTTCTTCTTTACAAAAAGACAGGTGCACCCCAAGGCGAGGAGCTAGGACGCATGAATCCTTTGTCAGTCAACTCTTGCAATTGACTGGCTAGCTCTTGCATTTCGGATGGGGCTAACCTATAAGGAGACTTTGCAACTGGTGTAGCACCAGGTATAAGATCGATACGAAATTCGACTTCTCTCACAGGAGGAAGTCCTGAGATGTCGTCAGGAAAAACTTGCGGGAAATCTTTTACTATAGGAATGTCTTCAAGTTTCTTCTCCATGGTTCCCTTTTTGACGATATGAGCTAAAAACGCGACATAATTCTTGCGAAGATATTTTTGAGCTTGAAGACAGGACATTAATCTGAGCCCTTTCGACGAGGTTTCTCCAAAGATTCGTAGGGTCTGACCGTTTGAAAGAGGAATGAGTATAAACTTTTCGCGACATACAACTTCAGCCTGATGTTGGCTGAGCCAGTCCATACCAATTATGATATCAAAACTTCCCAACTTCATAGGAATAAGGTCAACTGGAAAGTCGTGGTCGTTTAAGGTGAGTGTACAGTTGCGTATAATAGAATTTAATGAGACCGGTTTCCCGTCAGCAACTTCTACTGTTATGGATTCCATGAGCTTATCACGGTTTTGGTTTAGGATGGGTTCAAACTCTAAGGACACAAAACTTTTATCCGCGCCAGTATCAAACAACATGGATGCATATCTACCATTGATAAGGAACGTACCGTTAACCACATTGCCGTCAGTTCTTGCCTGATTAGCGTTGATGTTGAAAGCTCTTCCTCTTACAGGTGGAGGAGCTTGGTTCGCTTGATTCACCGGATTGGCTTAGGCCTGAGCATGAATAATGTTCACCAACCTTGGACAAGTGTTTCTAAAATGGCTTGGGTCTCCACAATTGTAGCAAGCCTGTATAGGTTGTACCATGGGATAGTTGGGTTGGTAGTATGTTTGGGCTAAATGTTGGGTAGGTGGTAATAGTAGGGGTTGTTGGGCTTGGCCCATTATTTGTTGGTGGGTTTGGGTTGAAGGCTGGTGGCGGTTCGTTCGCGGAGGCATGCGGCAGGTTTGAACAGTATGACCTGCGCGACCACAGCCGGTGCAATGTTGGCAAGGATAATCAGGAAAATGGTGGTATTGGCAACGGTTGCATTTTGGTAGTGGGCCAGAGTATTGTCTTTTGTATGGTGAAGGTGAAGGGGCAACTTGGGTAATGGGTGCAGCAGGAATAGGGAAATTGGTTTGTGTAACAGCGAAGTTTCTGGTGTTACTCTTCCTCTTGTTAGCAAACTTAGAGGAGGAGGTGGAATGGTTTGATGTTTGGCCCTCAACAGGGGCTTTCTTCTTTTTCTCCTTAAACTTACCGTTGCGAATTCGATTCTCGGTCAGTTCAGTCGCTAGCTCCATAGCAGCTTCAAGTGTTGCTGGCGAAGTGCCGAGGACTGAATCTTGAATTTTCGAGGGAAGACCTCGAATATAATGCTCGATTAAGCGATAAGTTGGGGTGAACAAGTTAGGGACCATTTGGTTCAACTCTAAGAACCTCTTGTTGTAGGAAGTGTGATCTCCCTCCTTTTGCTTCAAAGAATGAAATTCGTCCTCCAACTTTTTAATCTCACTCCTAGGGCAGAACCGCCTAGTCATGATTTCCCTTAACTCCTCCCACGTTAAGGCCATAGCATCATCAACTCCCCTCTTACCCTTTTCAGTATTTCACCAGGTAAGAGCTACCCCAAAAGAGTCTTCCGGTCGCGTATCGAACCTTGTGATCATCGGGACAATCGCAGTTGAGGAAGGTGTTTTCCATTTCCTCAAACCAGTGGAGGAGAGCAGTGACACCTTCGGTCCCTTCAAATTTAGGAGGATCACAAGACTTGAAATGTTTGTATGAGCACTTGCTAGTAGGAGGGTTGCCTATGTTCTTGTCATTTTGTTGGGGAGGATTAGTGGGATTTGTGGCGAGAGCTTGTTGTACTTGAACCACAATGTCAGGAAGCACTGCGGCCATTTGTTTCGCGATTTGTGTGGCCAAGCGTTCGTGAGACCTTCCTGATCTTTTACCCCCTCGTTGTTGTCTAGCCGACATCTACAGGAACATACATAAGAAGATTGTGAGTTTATGGAGTCTTTTTAGGTGTCATGTGTCTTTAAGAAAATGAAAATAACATAAATATCAATAATGCAACTACATCCATAGGATGTCTTGGGTTTGCTCATGTTGGGCCTCAAATGTCCCCCATACCTTCACCTGTATAGTCATGTGGGCCCCCATGACTATTGGCTTGGTAGGATTCACATTAGTATTGGCGATTTAATACTCACATCACCCGAATGCAAACCACAAAATATGTTTACGAGATGTATGGTCGGAATGTGTCCAGGTGTAGACACAATGACAACTCAAAGTGAGGTTAGTTCACACGACGTTTGGTATAGCATGCTTTGGCCTAATAGGTACTTCGTACTCTCATCGTTAGTCCCCAGGTAGGCAAACTGGTCCTTTATTTTGGATTTATACGAATGCCAGCCTAGACAGGACGTTCCGACTACCGGTACTGGTACCCTTCCAGTTACTACATGCCCATCATGAGAACTCACTTTGATGAGATTTGAAAATACAAAAATCATTGTAAAAGCAATCATGAAAATGATGTGGTGTGTGCTTTCATGGATATGATATGTTATGAGAATATGATTCATGATAGGCATTATATGATAATATATACTTATGAACATGCTTGCATAACATTGAATGTAACATTTAACATAAAACATATAAACATCATGAAATTTGGCATGTAACACACAAAAATCTTAAAAATTCCTAATCAACTATAGTATAGGCTCTAAGGGTCTAATAACCTATCCTATATCCCTATAGTCATGCTCTGATACCAATCTGTCACACCCCGACCCGCAGCGGAATAAGAGTCGGGGCATAATTGGGTTATCACCAAAGCTCATTATATTTACTAATATGTTTCATATTTATTAAAGTCAAAATTACATTCTCAATAATCCAAACATGTCCCATACAAATACAAAGAAAAAGTAACCAACTAAACAATTCCAAGCTCCAAATCAGTTTATTCTTCTAGGCCAATCCTATGTGTTTCTTGCTGCAACTGGTTCACTTGTATCATGTGTAAAAATGGAGGTTTTTGGGTCAACATAAGTTGGCGAGTGAATCTTGTTAGATAAACATTTATTATTGATTTTCTTGTTATTTTATCAAGGAAAAATTGTGCATAAACATAAGTGAGCAAATGTAAATAATCAATCAGTAACAATGACAATCACAAATTATAACATACAATAACATATAATAACATACAATAACATACCAACATCATACAATAAATAACATGAATGAAACTGTGCGATCAAGGCTCAATCAAACGGAGCCGATCGTATTGCATGTACTGAAAATGATAAATGTCTGTGCGATCAAGGCTCAATCAAACGGAGCCGATCGTATGTTGGCACGCCAGGTTCACGCTCATAATGTAATGGGGAACATGCTCAACGCTCATAATGTAATGGGGAGCGGCGGCCTATGAAATTACATGTACTGAAAATAATAAATTAAATCTAACAATAACCACACAAACAGTTGAAACAAGCTGAATACACATTTTTCATGATATGATGTATGCACAATGATTTAAATATAATAAATGGCAAGACACATGATACACCCCAAAAACGTGATTAAAACGGGGAATTTGTAAAGATTCACTCACATTGGGTGCGTTTAGTTGGAGATGGTGAGATGCGCACGAGTTGGAAGAGTTGAACAACGAGAATTAACTAACCTAAATAATAATGGAAAATATAGTAAATGAGTGGATTTTATTAATAATTTTAATAGGATTTTAAATATATTTTTGTGAGTTTAAGGCCATTTCCTATCTTTAAAAACATTATTTTTAAGTATTTTTAATTGATTTTTAAACTAAATTAAATAATTAAAAATATAAAAATATGTTGACTTTTTCATTGACCGTTGACCGTTGACCGTTTAACTTGTTGACCGGTTTTATTGTGTAATTGTATGCGCCGGGTGAGGCTCGAACCCGAGACCTCCCGTACGCGTGCACACAGCTCTACCAACTGAGCTACGTGTCTAACCCGAAATAATTCTGTTTTTAATTATACTTATATATTAACTCAGCTTATTCAAAATTCTTTTATTTTCAAAAAAATTTAAATCATCGAACCGGTGTCACTAACAGGTCTCGAACCCGGGACCTGTGCTTTAACGCTACACACAGTCCACCGCTGGACTGTGTGTCTAACTTGTTTAATATACAGATTTTTATTATACTTAACATCTAACGTAAGTTCATCCGGTTCAGTTAAAAAAAATAACATTTTAATTACAGAGGGTGTATGTATGTATCAAGGATCGAATTCGCGGCGTGTGATATGTATATGCACACAGTCCACCGCTGGACTGTGTGTCTAACCCGAGATAATATCCAGATTTTATTAAACTTATAATCAAACTATCTTCTACATTACAAAATTACAGTCTGCGATTACGCTATTTTATCTTGTTTAATTCGATTGACAAACATTGAACAGACTAATATGAAATGGTAGAGATGATATTTAGAGGTAAACATACCGAGAACGATTTATCTCAGAATTCCGGCGAGTCGTCGGCTCTGTGTTTACGGATTTCTACTGAATGAATAAATTGACAGTTTTGATTAGCTATGAGAGGAATTGAAGTATTAAACAAGAGTTATCAGAAGGTTTGAAAGTCTATACTGTTTCACAGCTGAAGATAAGGATTTCCAGAAGTTTTCCGGCCAACTGGAATTATCTGATATTGACGTCTGAAATTGATTTCGATTGAAGGGTCTGAGTTAGTAATAGCTTAACAATTGATAGACCACGAAGGTATTGAAAGACTTACTGTTTTGATGAAGAATACGGTTTTCTGGCGACTTGCAGAAATTTTCCGGCGAGTAAACAAAACCTTTCAGATGAACTGAATGTATAGCGAAAGTGAAATGGCAGGTTTGTAGAATGTTTCTGAGTCGCGAGAGAGGTCTTTGATTGAAGTAATTCAGATATTGAATATCTTCGGTTATAAAAACCGATCATCATCAGATTTTAAGTTAATTCAAGTCTGAATTGATTAGAATTGTCGGTGCATCGGGTATAAACCAGAATTTGCTATTACTCAAACGTTTTGGACGGTTGAATAGCCGATTGCGGTTTTCAGTTTGGCGCAACCGGTTGATCTACGATTGACTATAAGATTCATTTGTTTCCTAGAGTTGACAGAAAACAACAAGTGGCGGAGTGGTTATGTGTGTGTGTATTAAGTCTTTGGGTTTCAACCGGGCTGACCCGGGTTCGAGTCCCGGCAGCCTTAATTTCTTTTTAATTATTTTATTTTTACTTTTTATCAATTTTAACTTTTATAGTTTAGTTTGTTTATTAATTATGCATCATTAAAAAATTAAAATAGCCATAAATACTCAGCGTGACAATTATACTTGATATTCGATTACAAAACGGAGCGCGTTTGGAAAACCCGTTTTTGACAAATGTTACACCCAAACCGCCTTGGACCAGTCAAAGGGGTCTAGAAACCCCCCAAATGTCCTATTGGCCATAAAAGAGCTTAAGAAGTCCACTTTTTTTGTCTTTTTTAGTTTATTCCACACCTCAAAGACACTTTAGAACACACACTTAGCAATATCAGCTGAATTCTCTCAAAAATATTTAGATTTTCAAAGGTATAACCCATTTTGATCATGTTTTCATGATGAAAATTTTATAAAAACATGGGAATTCCTAAAAACCCTAATTTTAAACCATGAAAATTTATGGGTTTTGCATCATCATGGGCCATTCTAACAGGGGTTAGGGTAATAAGGTTCCACATCATGTTTGGTGATGCCAAACATCGGATTATGATACCAAAACACAAAGTATTAGACACGAAACGAACACAACAAACCCTAATCAAGAAAGGACGGATCTGAAGCTTGATTAACATGGGTTTTTACATATTTGTATTGTTTATGGTGTAGAGATACTAAACATCAGCTTACCTTGCTTCTGGACTTACAAAGGTGGCGTAAAAACGCAAGTGTCGCTAGGTATAAGTTCTGAAAATCAAAATTAGTGCATAGAGATTTACATATAGCATAACTTTGTCCGTGGATGTTCATTGAACTTGACAATTGGTATGGTAATCATATAGGGTGAAAATAGCTTCCTCGTAAAAGTTTAGAATTTTCAGAATGTTTGGGGATTTTTGGTGAATTGCTAACTGTTTTAAAGGAATAAATCACCAAAGATTACAAGGATGTTGATTTTGATATTGAAAACATTCTTGAAAATTTTGGAGACCATTGACTGAGTTTGAGTTTGTTTTTAAAAATCACATTCTCCTGAAGTTTCTATAGTCAGAAGCTAGGTGTAACGAATTCAGAAAATATCTCATATTTTTATAGGAAGTTCCTGGATATAATGGAACACTTCTATGAAACTTTGGGAATATTGAAGCCAAATCATTTTGGGCGTAAATTGTTTGGTTAAAATACAACTTTTGGTGAATTTATTAAAATTAATAAATTGATTTTAGTAAATTCTGAAGATATTTTGCTGACCATATATTTTTTGTAATTTATTGAAAACTTTTCAGAATTTTATAAGATATATATACAGTGAGTAATGATTTTTAGAATTAAAAATCTCATTATTTTATACAAAACCGATAAATGTACACGCATAAAAAACCTGACGAAACCGCAAACTGACAAACAACTAAACTGGCAATAAGTGGAACACTAGAGTCATTCTAGAGTGTTTCACGGCAAATTGGGTACTTGGGGTACATTACACACCACTTTGGGAAATTCCTCCACATCGAAAACGTCAACTTAAAATTGGGCAACATTGAGTCCCCAAACGACCAAACTCCTTTAATATAAAGTTAATCATTTTTAATAGATAACTGCCTGGTATAATCCATATGATCATACCACTATTCGAACCTCTAAAACAAGTGACTTCGATCGGCACTCAAAACAGTTCTTAGAAGCCAAACTTAAAGCTGACACTAAGATAATACCCACAACCCTACTGTTATGCTATAAGTGGATTTTCAAATAATATTCTCATATAAACCCAAGTCATTGCAATTACCAATTTGAAAACTTATTCACTAATTAACCAAACACAAACTCATACTAGGACCGGAGTGATACAACCTTAATACTTACACCACATGTGATTGTTGTGCGATATACTACGTGAGTTTCATTACCTTGCTTTCAAACTGTTTTACTGTTTTACTTGGGGTGAAATGCATGTTACATACATACTTGCACAAACATATATGTTGTGATGTGAATTATCTGAGTTATACTAATACATGAAAAGTCCCCATAAACATTAGTGATCATACTACGCTAGTGGATGTGGGAATAATACTGTTGGTCTGACAAACCCTAATTGAGCTGGCACGAATGCCATGGGTTCTACTGCAATTGCAATGTCCATGCACTCTTTGTGAGCATGCCATGTTGTGTTAGACATAGCTACTTGGGGTGGAAAAGTACTGAGGTGTCAGGTGTGGACACGACACTTGTGAACAGTCAAGGTGTCACTTATGGGCTCAGTATAATATTCAATCAAATGTGCAAAACAATATGTTCAAACTTATTTCAGGAACAAACAAAAAACAGTGAAACTCGCCAACTATTTGTAGTTGACGTTTTCCAAACATAACATGCTTTGAAGGTGACTTGAGACTTATGTGATACTTGTATTTGCTGTTACAAGAACTGCTCTACAACAGAATATATGTATAGAAGCATACTGATTAGAAGATTAACATGATCTGCAAGAACTTGTAGTATGGAATCAACAATGTAAATTGATGTACCTTTGGAATACGATATAGTATCATTGTAAATAACGTGTCTGTGCCGTGTGTTTATTGCTCCTCTAGCGCGCTTCTGCTATGAGTCGTGGTGTGATAGAAGATGGTATTAGAGCCATTAGTTATAGAGAATTAGGACGCCTTTAAGGAGACCTAAACTATAACTACAGGCTCTAACCTGAGTGGACATAAATGCGAAATGATTCATAGTAGAGAACAGTTAACGAACTCTGTAATTTGTTCTACTGGTGAGTACCAAGATAGTCTCGTAGGGCAAGTGGGTTATTATGATCTGGAACATAATAACAGAGTTACTTATACGAGGATGTGTTGGGAAAGTCGCGCTAATAGTAAGCACACTTAATTATGTGAAATTTTACATACGTGCACCAATGTGAAACTATGTGTATACGTGCATATTATGTTACTTGGTAACTATTTTATGAGTTGGCATTTCGATACTAGTGAATTGATTAGTATGCCTTAAGAGATATGCGGGTTCAATGGAAACATATGTGCTACAGTCCACCCCGCATTCCTACTAATAACATACACTATAGTTCACTCATACAACTTGGATGGCATTCATATGTCATCCGATAGGGGAAGTAACTAGTTTCGAGTTTGCGACAATACCAACTCTAGTGTTACATTCTTCGTAACGACAACTACATATCAAAGTAATACACGATAGGGAACGTACAAACACCAGAGGTGTACCTATCATAACACGAGGCCGAAAGGACTATAACGAATTCTCTCACCAGGTAGTTGTTTACTAGTGCTTCTTTTGAAACTATAGTCTCCCAATTCTTAATTCCAATTGGGTATGAGTTCACTTATTCCTTCTGTACCCATGGTTCTCGATCACAACACTCCGTTAACAACTAAATCGCGTATATTCTAGAAATGGTAACATTAGCTGTGATGTATGATATGGCTATCCTATTCTTTTTTGCGATAACATTATTACTACTAAAATCCTACTTCTATCTTTGGTGCGATAACTGTCCGAAGACGAATTATGTATGCTCCTTGTTAGTATTGATTATGTGAAACAATGTAGTGTTGAAGAAATTCAAGCGGACATATAAATGATGGTGAACTTTATCACCATTACCAAGTTAAATTATTACCATTGTATTATCATCCTAGTTCATCAACAATTCTATGAGTCCGTCCTATCATTATTGTGTTATGACAGACGTAAACTCCCGTGTTATAACTCCAAGTGAGAGTCAATCTTGGTTGATATATGACGATATTCTGCCCTTGATTATATAAACATTTGGTGTAATATCTTTTGGGTGTATTAATTCCTTAGTAGTATTCTGATATGTTTACTTTTGTGGTCCTCTTGTTAATTGCCAATATCCGTTTTATTCATTGATTGGCATCGGACATACGACGACACTTTTAACTCGTTAATTATACAATCCTGTGAAATTTACTCCCTTTGACATGGATCACTAAGACTAACTTTACTTTATCAAAATGCCTACATAAAGGAGAACAACTAATATCTTCCTCGCCCGGTTGTTGATTATACGTATCCGTTTGACTCACTTTCATTGGTTGGTGATAACATAACTGGTAAGTGGCGCGAGTGTGTAACCGTTATTGTTGTTGGTAACTTAAGTGTACGAGGGCAGTTTCAATCTAATAGTGCTTGTTGTTCGAGTTACTAAAAGTCGATGATGAGCTGATATAACTGTAGTTGTCTACGGCGACCCATGCAATTTCTAGGGAAAAATCATACTATCAATATTCCTAGTAACCATTATTATTCCGTACTGTCGGAATACTTCTATTTATAATTTTATTTCTACATTTCTAACTTATTCATTGCGATCTATGTGACTCTTGGAAGCAATACATTTTAGTATTGTTCCTGTAACCCTTATCATTCCCTCTCATACAGCCATATATCTTTGTATTCTTACTTCTAAATTCTAAATGGTTATTCATGACCCAATTCCACTATACACTTGGTTAGTTACCATTGTTGGAAACATGATTTAGTTGTGATACGAAAAAAAGACTATAACAGTGATTCGACAAGACTCATTACTTAAAATTTTCCTTGACCGACTAAAGCAATTGGAGGTCTTACTGCCTACCATACATAATTAAATTATCTAATTCTCTAATTCCTTGTTTTACTCAGTGGTATTACAATATGGTGCATTTCTAATTAACTTCTGTTAGTTTATCATGAAAGAGTTCTGTTCGAACAACCCCAAACCTGTTCGGCTTAGGCTGGGTAAATACAAAGTCTATCCTTTGTGAACATGAGAGAGTTGATGGGTTGAAGATACAACATACTTCCATGTGAATTACTCCTTGATTCGTATTCGGTAGACAAAATGATGGAAGGCAAACCCCTTCTTCAGATTCTGTTTTTTTCAGTTACATATACCCATCAGATTATGTTCACAAGAATTACTAAATTTAGTTTACGGTTGAACTATCCTTTGACCTCGACTTGGAAAGGTATGTTACAATTCACTCTTTATCCATTATTCAAAGAAACAGTCGATTACCACAATTCCGTTTTCAGGTATGAATAAAGGAACCATACAATGACTTTCATATTGGGAGGCATTTGACGCATCTATTAAATTGCCATGATTCCTTCTTAACTTGTAAGTCCACGACCAACTCTAAGGAGTCCGACAAGCTAACTATATAGTATGCGTTATCGATACTTGTTGTGTAAGAAAATGAGACGATATCTGGAACATTTCTGTATCCAGGACTCCTATCACAACTTAACGCCTGCTTAGTTATATTTAGACTATGCCATGATACGAGTTCTTCTATACTTACTAAATTCTCATGTACTTAGTCTTGAATCTTCAATGTGATCCGATGTTCGTTTCAAATGTTTCGGATGTCAGGTACAAGATACATGTTCCTTCGAGTCCTTTCTTTAAAGCTTTTCGTATCACAAAACCAACAAAAACAAAATTTCTTGCTCGTACGCTTAAAATAATATGTTAACGATTTTCCGATCTCGAGGACATATTAAATCTCCTTCTCTCCTAGGATTACCTATTAAACTATGGAGTTTGAAAATATAGATAAAGTACTTTGTCCATTATTAATGAGACTCATATCGATTCTTACAAATCTCTCATCCTAGCAAGGACCTCTTAACAGGATAGGAAAATTTATACTTGTGACCATTGGTTTGAATAATTCAGTAGCGAGTGATGTAATCTAGGCCTTGTTCGCCAATAATTATATGGTACCCTATATCGACGCCTTTAAAGGATTTATTTAAACTGAGTCAGTCTGAGTCAGGGGAATTTTGTTAAATCACGACTTTTGTTCCTAAAATTTTATCTGTGTATTCATACACTCCTTATCGTAATTCCTATGAAAATATATGTGTTAAATGGTGCTTCGTTAGAGAATACTATTTGTCGTGGTTATTCCACATTGGGAGTTTTCCTTTCCTGTGGAATAGAGAGTCTGATCCAAATATTCATTTGCCATTATGTATGTGTAAAAAGTATATTTACAAAATCAGGAGTCAAACCTCGAAAATTGATAACCTCGAAATCATGTTGTTACTCGAAATTAGTATCCTCTAAGTACGTTGACTAATTTGAGTTAAGAACTGAACAACCAACCTAAGTGTTGACCCCTATCATCTCGATGAAGGGTCGGATGAATCTTTCGATCATACCTTTATGAACTGTGTCAATTTCAAACAGTCCTTTTGTTAAATAAGTACTAAATTATTGAAATTCATTGCTCAATCGAATTTAATGGATAACAGTAGACTCTGTATCTAACATGGAGACTTACCTAAAGTACGTTACAAACCCGGAATACTACGATATTCAATCGTTCTTAAATTTAGTTTTGGCTAAACCATGAAAATTGAGAACCATCATCGTATCATTTCCTTCTTTACAATCGTAAAGTTATCCCAATCGTGCCAAAATTGAGACTCTAGTGGAGTGAGTCATGTGATTAGGGAGCATACTTATGATAAGCAATCCTTTGACTAATATAGGCAAGATTTTGCCTGTATATATATGTCAGTTAATAATGAATCTATTGGAAGAAAAATTATTCCTCTCTTCCTAACAACTTTCCGGTATGATGCGTTGGTATGGAGTCTCTAGACCTCTGATGGAGGGATTTGTACTAAGTTGATTGGAGTGATTGGAGTTAAATGAATTGGTGGCTAGTCATCTTTTATGGAATTGTTTTTGCTTCGATACTGAATTGGGTTCAATAATTAGGGACCTCATTCTCATGATACACAATAATTGGAAGTCCCTCATGTTATAGTATGGCTAATGGCATCGTAGCTTTCCACTCGTGATGTTACTCGATTGGTAACTGCACCGATTACACATTTTGTTCTTACTAATTGCTGATGACTGTAGGATTCATGCCACCCCTAAATCTCGATGCAATTACAAAAGAATTCGTATTATGAATTCCTTTTTTAACCCCTTTCCTATTGTTGTTGGAATATGTAGAGCAATCAATGTAGACATGTTAGAAATATAATGTCCTGATCCAAGCTTCAGGAACCTAACCCACACCCAGGTTACTATATGATAGATTCAAATGTATCATAGTTATATAATCCGCTGACGGATATGTAGTCCTATCACATGGTTTGTTGTTTATGGATTCACTATCACTCATATGTGCCTAATGGCCATTATGACAACCCAGGGTGATTTAATGCTTTTCCCGTTCGTATTCTCAGCCCAGTGCGTGAGAACTCTTACATCTGGTCATTGTTACTGGAGAATACTTGAACAAACAAAATAAGGGAGACACTATCATTGGTATTGTGCATTGTGCTCATCATTATCCCTATTCGGTTATATTGGGCATTGTGCTCACCATTAGTACATATAATGGGTAACTATTTAATGCTACCTATATCCCTCCTATAGCATGTTGGTCAAAGTCTATTAGACAACAGTTCAAACAAAACTTGCTATGGATATTGTTCCCAAGGTATTGCGAGCTAGCGGAGTCATAATGAACGTGATGCGTACAAAGAGATACGAGCAAAACAATGCACATAACTCCTACCATATCCCGAGTATAACAAAACTATCACTACTTAGAGTGAACGAAAGTAAACCCCTCAGGGAATGATACTGTAGGAATTTTGGATGGATAAATTAAAGAGCTACTATGCATTAGAAAAAGAATCACTGTATTGTGATGAAATTAAACAGAAAGCTATAATTACTAGTTAGTCTGATGACTGATACAAACCTGAGTATTGAGCTTTCTAGTCAAGTACAAATAGTAACATACAATGAATTTCAAGGATGAAATTCTGTTAATTGGGGGAGACTATGACAACTGCGAAATCCTGGTATACCCTAATTGTTATTAGTCCTTGATGTAGGAAACGATGCGCATACAATTAGACTCGTGATAAGTTGAGTCTAGAAATATGATAATATATGCTTGATAGAATGTACAATCCAAAATAGTAATTATTCTATGTACAAAAGCTCACTTAAAACCCTAAATTGATGTAGTGCGTTATAGACTTAATAGTACGCTATTATGCGTGTTTGGATGATTATGGTAATACGAATGGCCTCATACATGGACTAAGTGTATGACATAGATGCGTTACAAAATAAATTAGAATTATAATGCTTCGAGTGATACCTGAGTAGTTATGATGAATTAAATCCTAAAACCCTAATTATACATATAACTAATATGATTCATGAATCCGATGGTACATTATGAGTAGTACATGATCAATAATGCCAAACATTGCGAGCAGGATGCCTTAGCGTGTAGAAATAGGTTAAACGGAGGCTTACCGTTTAACAGTGCACAAACCATATGACATCGAATTAGACACAAACGTTAGTGTCGTGGACGATTCTAAAAGTACGGATTTACTTAGACATGAGACATAGACTATGACCTAAGATTTGAAGCCTTAATTTGAAAGGTTACGTTAAACAAGAAAGTTTCCGGTTAATGAAATTTCTTCGATTTAACGCACACAGAAGCATCCAAACATGCAACAAACAATCGGTCAAGTCTAAAAATACTTATTTAAGATAAACATAAGTGGTTCTATTTCAAAATATCAAAAGTGTTTGGGTTTGGTTGTCGGTGGGTTCGGTTTAAAAAACGTGAAAAACCACGCGAAAAAAGAGCATGTTTGGCGCACCAGAGAGTGGTTGCGACCCGAAAACGAACGTAAAAGTGAAAAATACGAAACCCTATCTCCTTGGGGCTCCCAAATCGCCTTTTCCTAGTCAAAGGGGTCTAAACTCCCCCCCCAATGTCCTAAATTCCCCACAAAAGGGCTTATATAGTCCACTTTTTGTTTTTTAGTTCATTCCACACCTCAAAGACACTTTATAACACACACACTTTGCAATATTAGTTGCATTCTCTCAAGAACAATCATATTTTTAAAGATATAAACCATTTTTATCATGTTTTCATGATGAAAATTGTATAAAAACATGGGAATTCCTAAAAACCATTTTTTAAACCATGAAAATTAAAGGGTTTTGCATCATCTTGGGCTGTTCTAATAGGGGGTTAAGGTAATAAGGTACCACATGATGTTTAGTGATGCCAAACATCGGATTATGATACTAAAATGCAAAGTATTCGACACGAAACGAACGTAACAAACCATAATCCAGAACGGACAAATCTGAGGCTTTATTAACATGGGTTTTTGCATATTTATGTTGCTTATGGTGTATAGGAACTGAACATAAGCTTATCTTGCTTCTAGACTCACAAGGGCTGCATAAAAACACAAGTTTCGCTAGGTATAACTTCCGAAAATCAAAACTAGTGCGTAGAGATTTACATATATCATAACTTTGTCCCTAGATCTTCATTGAGCTTGAAAATTGGTGTGGTAATCATATAGGGTGAAAATAGCTCCCTGTAAAAGTTTAGAATTTTCTGAATTTTTGTTGAATTTCTAATTGTTTTAAAGGAATAAATTTATCAAAAATACTGAAGGAGTTCAATAAATCACAAAAGATTAGAGGGATGTTGAGTTTGATATGCACAACATTCTGAGTTTGAGTTTGGTTTTAAAATAACATGAAATCAGGAAGGTTCGCTAGCCAGAAGCACGGTGTAACGAATTTGGAAAAAAACTCATAATTTTCCAGGAAGTTTCTGGATATATTGGAACACTTCTGTGAAACTTTGGGAATTTTTGAAGGTCAGATCCATTTGGTCGTCAATTGTTCGGTTAAAATACAATTTTCGCGAATTACTTAAAATCAATAAATTGATTTTATAAATTCTAATTTTTTTTTCTAGAGTTCTATATATTTTTACCAATTTATATAATATTTTTTACTTTATAAAATATATACGGTGAGTAATGATTTTAGAATTAAAAATCTCATTATTTTATACAAAACCGGCAACTTTAAACGCATAACGAACCTAGAAGAACCCTTAACTGACTAATGACTAAACTTGCAATAAGTGGAACACCAATGTCATTCTAGACTGTTCCTATGCAAATTGGGTACTTTGGGTACATTACACGCCAGTTTGGGAAATTCCCCGACGACGAAAACAGAAACTTAAAATCGTGCAACCTTGGGTCCGGAACTACCAGCCTACAGTAATATAAAGTTAATCATTTTAATAGATAACTCACTGGTACAGTCCATATGATCATACCCGTTTCTGAACCTCTAAAACAAGCGACTTCGATCGGCACGCAAAATTGTGCCTGAAAGCCAAGCTGAAATCTGACACTAAGATAATACCCATAGCCCTACTGTTATGTATAGGTAGATTCTTAGATGATTATTCTCATCTGAACCCGAGTTATTACAATTACCGATTTAAAAACTGTATTTGGTAATTAACCAAACATGAACTGATACAAGGACTGGAGTAATAGAGCCTTAATACTTACACCTCTTGAAATTGTTGTATTATATACTATGTGAGTTTCATTACCCCACTTTCAAACTATTATACTTGGGGTCAAATGCATGTTACATACATGCATAAATACTTGCACAAACATACATGTTAAGATGTGAATTATTTGAGTTATACTAACACATAAAGTCCACACAAACACGAATGATCACCTATATGTCGGTGGATGTATGAATAGTACTATTGATCTTACAAACCTAATTGAGCTGGCACGAATGCTACGGGTTCTACTACAATTTCAAATGTCCATGCACTCTCTGTGAGCATGTTATGTGGTGTTAAGACATAGCTACTTGGGGTAGTACTTGGGGTGGAAAAGTGCTGAGGTGTCGGATGTGGACACGAAACTTGTCAACAATCAAGGTTTCACTTGTGGGCTCAGTATAATATTCAATCAAATGTGCAAAAAAATCTGTTCAAACTTATTTAGGAAAAATAAAAACAGTGAAACTCGCCAACTATTTGTAGTTGACCTTTTCCAATCTTAACATACCTTTCAGGTGACTTGAGACTTATGTGATGCTTGTGTTTGCTATCACAAGAACTGTTCTACAACTGAATACATGTATAGAAGCATACAGATTAGAAGATTAAAGTGATATGCAAGAATGTAATGTGACTGCATACTTGTAGAATGGAATCAACAATGTAAATTTATGTACCTTTGGAATACAATATAGGATCTTTGTAAATAACGTGTATGTGCCATGTGTTTGTTGCCCCATGTGCACACTTTCGGTGCAAGTCAAGGTGTGACATGTAAGTATAACCATAGGTATTATTGTGGACCATAGCTACACATGATTGTATGTATAACCGTAGGTACATATACATGAAGATGTATTTGATAATGATGTGTTAACAAGGTTGTACATATACACATAACAACATGTATGTTTGAAAGTGAACATGTATGTTTGATGAATATGTGCAATGAGTTTGCATACGAAGTTTTCATTGATTTTATTAAAAGATTAGGTTTGTGATTGTACGTATGAAATAGTGATATGCAAGACGTGTGAAACGTGAGTGTTGGCAACATGTGTGCATGTATGTGTTAAAGATGACTACGTGAAACAACACTATGATTTCCTAGTAAAATAACAAACGATAAAATGGTAAACATATCTGGACGTGGTTGACCAATAACTATATGTAGTTACTTAATTGTTGCCGAGCACCCTAACGTGACTTCAAGGCCCCTATACTCTTTTAAATTACTTTGACATAGAGGGAGAGAGAATGCACCAGATTACAGTAAGATAACGTATTAACTCTTAGGGTTTCGTTATATCAATTGTGGCACGGAAGTACGACATATCACAAGTTTAGTCCTTACATCTAGGACTTTTAGTATTGGATAGCGAGGTAATTTTTAGTATTACTACTTGGTTTGAGAAGCCCAACTAGGGTAGTCACGCTAACCCGACCAGTCAAGGTCGAACGAGTGTAAAATTGGCCTAACACTCCACCATTGTTTGTGATAGACATGGTAACAAGGAAAACAACTCATAGCACAATTAGCTACGGTTACGAACACCTAGTGACATGACGTTTAAGTTAGCTACCTAAAGATATAACATTGGTGCTATAAACTAAAACACATAAAGTACTTACTATATAATAATAAATGTTAACTCACCGTCAATTTTGTTGACACTTTTTCTTGCATGTCTTTCTCAGGTCGTTAAGGTACCATTATTGCTAGGATGCACAACAGAGTGTTAAAAACTATTTTCATATTTTGCATTGTTTGATCTTTGAACTTTTGTTTGATTATTTTGGGTGTGTGTTTTCCCCACTTATTTACTTTACATTTTACTTCACGCTTCCGCGTCGTATTTAATGTTTTGAGAATGTATCTTTATTCATATAGAGGTCATTCAATATTACTAGTGTCTTAGATTCAGGAAAGTGAGGGTGTGACACATATACCTCCTTTGTTTACCTTTTTAGGGTGACTTTGGTGATTCTGACATTAAGAACCGCTCACTTGCATTTTGTGTAAAATCTTCGCCAACTGTGAGTTCATACTTGACCTTTATTCTCTTTAAGCACTATTTGGGTTGCAACATATATCCATACCAAATACACATACACATACACATATAAACAAATTTATGTAAAAATTCAGTTCTTTAACGTGCTTATATGTTATGCTATTTGTGATTCCATGCTAGATTATTGTTATCCTTAGCTATCTATCATTAATCTTGCAAGCCTCCCTTAACATGTATAACGCTATAGGAATAACACACCGCCAGTTTTATGGGTCATTGTTAACTTATTCTTTATGGTCTTATTTGCTTCGGCGATAAGATTACTCAAGTGCCAAACAGTGGTTTAATATTTAGTCTATTGCATTCTAGTATATTGCATACCTTAGTATACTTTAAACATGTGGATTTGAGACTCATTCTTATATATGATATATATACAACCTAGTATGCTTAATGACATAATTTGTGTTGACTGTTATTTTATACATGTTGTAAGTGTAAGTCCTGATTCGGATATCTACACGGTACCACAACCACTAATCGATTACGGTAACAAAGATTAGATTAACAGAATAAGAACACTCTCTGATTAAACAACTTTGATACACCGAATTGTGTCTGATACAAGATTTCTAAATAACAAACTGACTAGCCACCAAAATCCTAACCCTAATACATGTATATGTACTAATTAATTAACCCACTAATTACAACCCAAGGCCTATAAGGCTCTAGGAAGCCCATTCTTTCAACCTTAGCCCAACATGCAACCCCAATGTGTAAACCTTTTAGCTAGGGGCCCAACAATCTCCCCGTAGGTTTACAACATTAGGCGTTCAACCTTTGGTAGCGCATCAGCTCCCATTCTTCCAGCTATGATCCCAGCAATTGCCGTTGTCCAATCATTAGCACATGCCTCATATAACTCTCTAGTTTGAATTTGGTTTTCTGCTAGAACGTGCAGGTCTTCATCGTGAAAGCTCACTAATTTAACTACATCATTCACGTGAAAAGCTTTATCCTTTGTCACAATCGCCACACTCCCGACCTTCGGATCATACATCCAAAAATTAAAATTCTTTAAAATACCTCTGGGAAATGTTGGAGCGACTGGTATAACAAGTTCCTTATCAGTTGAAGGCCACATCTCTAACACCTTTAGCTGCCTGAAGATAAGGTTCATTTGTCTTCATCGTTTTAAATCCATTCTTCACCTCATGTTCCAACTTCTTAAAAAATTTCCACCATCTTCTTCAGGTCAACTACATCCACATCTTCCTCATCACTATCAACCCCGCTAATTCAAATGATCTCTTTTCAGGTCGCCTCAAAAACTTAGTATCTTCATCCTGATCACCACAAGAACCACTACCCCCTGCCCCTGATCCTCAAGCACCTGCAGAACTACCACCACAACACCAAAATCCATCATCTCAAGTACAGACTCAGCTGGAATGGACACGATAGTAGACTGAGTAGCAAAAAAAGGAATTGTCGGTTCATCAACAGTAACAGGCTCAAAAGTGGAAGTATCGGTCAAAGATACAGTGACTAAGGATGTAACAGTGATCAGTTCTTCAATAGTATCATCAGGATGAACTTCAGTTTGTATTTGGGCTTCTGTATGAATGGGTTCTTCGGTTGCCTCTGTTCGTCGTTTTTTCAATAATGATACTTCCTCTTCTTGAACATCTTCATCTGTAATAGCTTCAGTAACCGGGATATCAGAATGAGGCAAAATGAGAGGAGGATTGCTTTGTTGCTCTTGAATCTCCTTCAGATGTGCAATAAGAGATGCTAAGTTCTTAGTAGTAAGCTCTTGTAGCTTTGGAATCGGATGAACGTCAGATTCTGTAATAGATTCCAACAGAGCTTCTTCATCATCTGTATTTGCTTCCGAAACTAAATCTTCAATCTCAATCTCTTTCTCCAACACCAATACATCATGTTCTTCAGCCACCATAGCATTAACCGGCTTAGGTGCTAGGATATCCTGACCAATTACCTCACAAAGCTTCCCAAACTTCTTCAATGTTATGCGTCCAACAAAAACCGTCTTCGATGCCGATCTATTCTTCTTCATCGTCCCAAAAATAGTCAGACCCATAGGCTTCATATTCAATAAGTTCACATCAGAATCATCTTTATCCAAATAAGAATAACGTGCATCCAGAATTAGCTGTACGATTCGAGGATACAGTAAAAACATCTTCTTCTTTGACTGCTTAAGAATCTTCTACATATTCTCGAAAATATAAACAGAAAAGTTATATTTCCAATCCATCACTAAAGACACTATCTCTGAATTCTGCGTCTGGTTCGGATGATCTAATCCACCCTTGTTCTCCGACACACACTGCAACAAAATGTGAACTAATAATCTCTAGTATGCTGGGAACTCTTTCTTCAACAATGGTGGATAAGTTCCCTCATAACTCGTCTTTGTCAATATCGGCATCACCTTCTTCTTAGCATATAATGTTGGATCCCTTGCGGCATCGGTAAACTTCAACACCTCTAGAATACAAGCTTCGTTCACAACAATCTCCTTCCCCTGAATAGATGAACTAATGTAAGGCTTCCCATCAGCACCCTTCAGATGAAATCTTGCCCGCTTCCAAAACATGTGCACTAGATCTCCATATATAACCGGATTCGCTGGAAGTGCATATGAGATCCTGCAATCATTCAGACCCACCATCATAGACCTGAACTCTTGGAAGAACTCTGCTGGTGGATCTGACAGATAACTCGCCTGCTTATGAAACTGCTCAGAAAAACAAACAGATTAAATCATACTCAGCAAAACATTTACTAGTTAACCCACATATCCAAGTTAACAGTTCACTGGTCAATTTCAAACTAGGGGGTCAAAGACTTATTAGGTCAAAACTGATTGATAGGTCAAGAAAAGGTCATTAGTGAGTGACAGGTTCAAGGTTCAATTGAGAGTTCATCTTAAAGGTTTAGTTTTAATGTTCAATACTCAATCCGGAAGATTCAAAAAACAATCGGGAAAGTTCAAGCACAGAGATCTGGAATTAAAAGTGTTGAAATAGGAATCCGGATGAACTCCTAATCATCTCAGATGAATGCCATCCGAAATGGAAACCGAGTTCATCAATTCCAGTTGAATGCTCATCTGAGATGGAGTCCAAATACATACTATTTGAAGATTTATCTGAGAAGCCATCCGAGATGCTTAATTACATGAAGATTTGAAGATTAGCATTTAATTTTTATGATTTTGAAGCACTTTATACCTAATTCGTATGTAATTCGAATGAATGTGAAGAAAGTTAATCCGGATGATGATTAGAGTATTTCGGAAAAAAATTTAATGAATGATCGGAAATGAAACAATGATACACTGATATACTATTCTAGAATGGACATGGCCTGAGAATTTGGGCCTAAGTCAATCCGGATCCAATCATCCGAGATCCAATTAGAAAACAATCCGAAATGGGCTTGGTCAAAGTTATTTAGGCCCAATCCTTGCTATGGGATCAAATCGTTTTTAGGCAGACTAAGGAACACTTTTCAGTGCGAGCTTGGTCAGACTGGTCTAAGCAATTGCCAATATATTTGTCCATTTAAACCTGGAGCTCAACCGTCAACTTTTTGCTTTATGATATGCTTAAGGTAATGTTATATTATAAAACCTGTGTGTCCCACTCCATGACAAACCCCCACGATCAAGGTAGGCACAACGGTTTACGATGTTTTGGTAACTTATACTTGAATCATCCTAGCTTTACAACTTTAGACCATTGATTATAGGTATGCACCATCGTACAGTTAAAGTTTTCGATGTTTTGTGTCCAACGAGGGTGAGACATACACCTTTTGGTGCAAATTTTGCTTTTATGAGCAATTAAGGTTTTTGTCCAAATTTGGATCTTTTAAGATATCTAGGCCATGTCAAGGTCTGCATATAATCTGGATGCAACAAAAGGATAACCAAGATATCCCCGGATGACTCAACAATATAAACACCTAACACCTTAAATATTGGCCAACTATTAACGTAAGATTTAAGACCATAAAATCATATGTCGATGGTGTGTGACCCACTAGATTTATAGTTCATTATGTTTATAACATTTAGCTTATAATATCCGTTTGAGCTCTAAGCCTATCAACATATCGCTTTCGATCCAAGTCATTCCAGCTACAACACCTTACATGTGTTAGCCATAACCTTTATCATGAAAAATGATTTCATTTCCCAATCATTGCAAAACTGTTTGAAACTATTTTTCTAATATTCTGATTTTTTTAATGTTTTGGTGTTTTTCTTATTTTTCAAATGTTTTTGTATATTTTTCTAATTTTTCTCCCCCTAAATTTGTGCACATACATGAACAAATTTACGAGGCAAGCAAAACGAAAGGAAAATGAAAACAAACTAAATGGAAAAGATTTAGGAAGCTCAGTTAGAAAACCGGATCATTTTGTATCAGTGTGGATTTGCTCAAGTTTAACGAGACCCTTTTCATAGCAATCACGAATAAAATGAACTTTGATGTGAAAAACAGGGTTGTTGACAATTTGGATAGCGGCCTCATTATCACAATAAATTGTTGTGTTTAGATAAGTAAAACCGTAATTTGCAAGCTGATGTTGCATCCACAAAACCTAGGAGCAGCAAGCTAATGTTGCGATATATTCTACTTCCGCTATAGAAAGCGTGACCGTCTACTGCTTCTTGCATTGTTAATCGCATGTCCTTGTCTGTACCTCCAAGAAAACTGTCAGAGAAAGCATATAGTTCAAGTTCAGAATTTTTAAGATACCAGAGCCCCGGTGATGATGCCCCTTTTAGGTACCAAAAAATTCTTTTAACAACATGTAAATGAGAGAGTTTAGGAGTAGCATGATATCGGGCACACTGGCAAACGATAAACATGATATCTTGTCGACTTGCCGTGAGGTACATGAGTGAACCAATCATAGACCGGTACATGGTTGGATTGACAGGCGTGCCTTCTGCGTCTTCATTCAACAAGGGCCGTTCAGCGATAGGCGAAGCCATAGGCTTTGAATCTGTAATCTTGAATTTGGCAAGAACGTCATTGACATATTTTTCTTGATGAATCAAAATGCCTTATGAGCTCTGACGAACTTGAAGACCCAAAAACGTAGTCATGTCCCCCAATGAACTCATCTCCAATTTCTTCTTCATAACCTCTTCAATTCGTGACACAACCCATCATTTGTAGAACCAAAAATAATTTCATATACGTAAATTTGAACAAGAACGATGTCCTTGTCAACACCTTTGATGAATAGAGTTTGATCAATGGTTCCCCGGGTATATCCGTGAGCAAGCAGATGCTCTGTCAGGGTTGCGTACCACGCACGAGGCGCTTGATGCAACCCATACAAAGCTTTGTCCAACTTGTATGCATAGACTGGCTTGTCAGGATGAGTGAAACTCGGTGATTGTGCCACGTATATCTCCTCTTTCACCATACCGTAAAGAAATGCAGTCTTGACATCCATTTGATAGACTGTGAAGTCCATGTATGATACATATGCCAAGAAAATGCGAATAGCTTCCAATCTAGCCACCGGTGCGTAAACTTCATCGTAATCGAACCCCTCGATCTGGCGAAAACCCTGAAGCTTTGTTCCTCATAATCACGCTAGTATCATCCTATTTGTTGCGAAATACCCAACGAGTTCCAAGAGCATGTTTTCCCTGAGGAATCTTCACCAATTGCCATACCCCAAGTTTCTCAAACTGATTGAGTTCTTCATGCATAGCGTCAACCCAGCCTGGTTCCTGCATGGCGACATCAATGCTTTTAGGTTCAATTTGTGAGATAAAAAAAGAGTAAAGACATGTATTGATATCTCCTAATTGACTGCGAGTCTAAACTCCAGCAGTAACAGGACTAATAACATTTTCAATCGGATGATCGCGCTGTAGATGTTGTGCTATAGACGTAGCAGGAACATGGAGATCTGACTACAAGTTTGTTAAGCTCTGTGATGCGACTCCCGATGGCTCCCCCTCATTAGTTGCACTAGTGGGAATGTTGACAAATGAACCAACAGAACAGTCTGGTGGTGTAGGCTCAGGAAACAGAGATGAGCCTAAGACATTAGGAGTTGTAGCTACTGCAATTGCCACAGGAGTTCCTGTGTTTGGAGCCTCAACTTTAGGGGAATCCATCTGAGGAATCTAATCAGAAACAAGTTCCTGATTCTGCGATGCTGGTGGACATGTAGACACAGCTTCATTGAATCCAGGTGGATCCACACTGTGACATCCTGGTTTTTCAGGTATCTTAAACGCACTACGCTAATTTGATTCGGAGAAATAAAATACACGCTCGAAATAACTACGCTAACTTTGTGAACTCATCTAGTGAATTACGTGCTATGTTTAGACGTTTATAAGTTTTGTGAATTATTATATCATGTTTTGATTTCGTGATTATTAGTTTAAAAATATATATATATATTAAATAAATAGCCGAACCGAACCGAGCCGCGAAACGTGTCGACCTCACTTCCTTGTGGCCCAAGTAACTAGCCTAAACTTGAGGCCCAAGTTACCCACCCAAACCCCCCTTGCGGCCGCAAACCCACCCCACCCCTTCTCCTTTTCTTTTTCCCTTGTTTTGTATAAATAGGCATGCATGTGTATTTGTTTCAAAATAAAAAAACAAACAAGAAACCCTAGCATCAAGATAGCCGACGGCAGCCCCCCCCCCCCTCTCTCACGGTCGAAACTCCTTCAAACCCGAATCGATTCCCATCTTGTTCCCGGTTCGCTAATCTTCATCGTATCAAGGTTAGGATTTTAATTGTTTTTGCAAATCACATTAGGGTTATTGAAATCTTGATCATGATTGTGTGTATTGTTTGAATCATTGTTATGAAAGTGTTATGATTTATGTTTAGTTCGATTAATTGTGCGAGTTTTTGCGATTATGATGTTTAGTTGAATACAAGAATCATAGGCTGCGTTTTGTGATAAAAATCATATTATATGATTAGGGTTTGCATGAGTATTGATGTACATAATAATATATGACAAATAAACTTGTTCTTGATCGTTGTTAATTAGAGTCTTGATCGTTTAAGCGTGTTCTATTGCGATGAAAGCCGAAACAGTCTGCTGGATGGTATTTTCAGCCAAATTCAATTGGCTGTAACTTGGTCATTATTTATCGAAAAGTGGATTTTCTGAAGCCTAAAACGTATATTTTTGAAAAACGCTTCTAATGGCGCTGGATTCATATTTTTTTTAGGTCGTTTGATATTCTTAAGTGGTCATTTAAGTGCAGTAACTGAAGCTGTGTAAATTCTGAAAATTTGTTAGTTGTTTATCGAATCGGATCTCATAATCTGTAGAGGGTTGGGTCATGAAATTTGTACAGCAACTGGACACGGAAATTTCCGGGAAAATCCCACTGGAATTTTGTTAATTGGATGAACGATGATTTTTAAATAATTTCTCACGTGAACTGCAGTCAGAAAGCTATGAATCTGACTGTAGCCTAGTATATAAATGTTTATGAATAATTGGTAATATGTTAGGACTTGAAAGATTCGCATAAAATTATAAAGTTTAGTTGACACCTTCTGTAAAAAAAATTGGAATTTTAGAACGTTGGAACTATTTTAAAAAAATCCTCGAAAACAGCCTAGTTATGAGCGTACAAGCTGAAACTTGATAACTTGCGAATGTGTGTACCAAAGTGTTGTATGAGTTGAGTTGTGTTTATGACAAGTTGGTTTGATCACTATTTTGGTATGATAATACTTTGCATGCATGATTGTGTTTTCGAATTTGTTATTATGGGTGCCGCATTGTGTGTTAGTTATGCGTAGGGTTTGTATCAGTGTGATCACACACTAACTTTAAATCGATTGACATGTTAGGACGCAAATAGCGGTCCCATCATTTGCTACTTCTGTGTTACACTAACCGAGCAATTAAAGGTGAGTTCACGGCCCCTATTTTATCCGGTTTTAAACAACAGGGGGAGAAACATGTATACACTCTATAACTCTATCCTTTTATGTTATGCGAAATTAACGTCGTTAAACTACTTGGTAACTAAGTTAATGTTAATGTACGTTATGGTCACTAAGCAGCTATATCACGGAAGTCCTCGACAAACTCTCGGATCGTTAGTATTGGGTTAGATAGCGGGGAAATTATATGTAGTACTATTGGGCCCGACAAGCCCCACCCGAGCTAGTCGCGCTAGCCGACCGGGTATGGTCAACGGGTGAATAATTTGGCCTAACTTTCGCCATGGTCAGTGATAGGCCTGGCAACATGGAGGCACAACAGTCAGCTTCGATCGCGAACACTTATGTGACATAACTTTAGGCTCGTTACCTACATGTTAACATTGAACTTAACTACGAAACAACAATATTATTCCGGGTTAGGAATAATGGGACTAACAACAATATTATTCCGGGTTAGGAATAATGGAACCAACATCATGATTATTCCGGGTTAGGAATAATGGAACTATATCGTTATTCCGGGTTAGGGATAACGGGGAAACAAACTTTCAACCGAACTAATGAACTTATAAAAACCTGTGAACTCACTCTTCTTTAATGTTGACACTTGTTTCTTTACATGTTTCTCAGGACGCTAGGAGCTCTAGGTGCACTCACTTGCATTGATCAAGACATCTTTTTATCGTGTCTCATTTACGAATATTGTTTGGGTTTTTCTTTAGTTTTGGCGTTTGTGTTGGTGCCCGTTACTTTACTTTACTTTAATGCTTCTGCTCAACTTTAAAACTAATGCTTCCGCTAAACTTTGAAACCAAACTAAGATAATTTGAAAATAACTATGAATAGTTAAACAAATAATTTTTGGAAAACGTATAAACGAATCATATAGAGTCGTTCGATGTTACTAGTGTCTCAGATTCTGGTTTGTTCACACGCCTCGCGGTAAAACTCCGCAAGTGGAAATTGAGGGTGTGACAGATTGGTATCAGAGCCTCTAGCTATAGAAAACCAGGTTTGCATTAAAAGAAGACCTAACCTATAGCTGATTACACGACACTAGACTTAGTTTGGCACTGAACTGTGATATCTTGTTATGTGTTGTACTACAACTGTGTTATGTAAAATATAAATGCATATTGTGATGAACGCAACTCGTAACTAACTACACAACCCAACAGGCAATGTCATCATCATCATCTGACAAACCTTTACAACCAAGGGCGCCGGGGAAGGCACCTATGGTCGAACCCTCACCACCTCATGGCGTGGAGACACGCTAAGCTGCTAGGAAAAGACTCGCTCTAGGAGAGGAGTCATCCTCACGCCCGACCTCCACTATACCGGTCGAACCGGTTAACTCGTTAGAAGTAGGCAACGACCTACTTAGGGATATGTTAAGAAAACAACAGGAACAACTAGAGAGAATGCAGGAAACTATCCAAGCACAAGGATGGATGATACGACAATTAACGGGTAAGACTGGACAGCTCGAGGAAGAGCAATATGAGAATAAGATAGCTCGTAACACTTTAGCTAAAGATCTTCGTGCTGAGCAGCTGAGGGCTGACTGGCTCGAAGACAGAGTTCTTGAGTCCAGCTGGAGAATTCAAGAACTAGAACAGAATCAGGCACCTGTACCAGAACCCGCACCAGCACCGGCCCCTCCAGCGCCGGTAGAGGAAGAAGAGGAGGATCCAGAGGAGGATCCAGAGGAGGATCCGGAGGAAGACCCGGCTGTAGAGGCTGGAAACGCCCCGGAGGATGACGGCAACGATAGCGACTTGGGAGATGGAGACGTAGAAGACTGACTCGTCTCGTCAATTCCCCTTTTTGTTTCCTTTAGTCTATTTATTTTCTACTTATGTTTGAACTTGAAATTTTATAATTAAACTAATATGTTTGGTGGGTAGTTTGTGATACGTTGCAATTTATTTAATTGAATATTCCTTTTGATTGTTTAATTTATTGGGTTGACATAATTTGAGGGATGATTTAAGAATGGAGTATGTTAACTATATTGGATATATATACTTATCGGTGTGTGTTTATGTTGTCTTGTGAAGATCTAAAATGGCAACTGGACGTCGCGGAAACCTCAACATGACGCCTGAAGAATTAGCCGCAATGATCCAAGAACACGTGAATGCTGCTCTGGCAGGTGTTCAAAACCCACCAGCAGCAGGAGGGGGTCTTAACCCCTACAAGATGTTCCTCCATGCAAAACCGAGCAAATTCACGGGTGAAGAAGGACCCATAGGACTGGTCCGTTGGATTGAAATGTCCGAATCGGTGTTCGAGATGTGCAATTGCCTTGAGGCCAATAAGGTCAAGTATGCTGCCTCAACGCTGGAAGATGGGGCATTAACCTGGTGGAACGCGCAAGTCCAAACGCGTGGACTTATTGCTGCAAACGCAATGGCCTGGGCCGAGTTTAAGGCCCTAATCAAAGAGGAGTACTGTCCGCGGGACAGAGTTCAGCAGTTGGAGCAAGCGCTATGGAACCATAAGATGGTGGGATCTGAAATTGAAGCATACACAGCGAAACATCATGATCTGGTGTTCCTATGTCCCGATCTGGCCAACACCGTTGAAAAACAACTTGAGTTTTATCTTGGGGGTCTGGTCCCTGAGATCCAGGGCATGGTAATGTCTAGTAACCCTGCTACGGAACATCAAGCAATCAGGTTGGTGCACAAACTCACCGATAAGGCGGTGGAACAAAGGAAGTTGCCATCTCGGGGTGCAACTGAAGTTAACCCTGATAATAAAAGAAAATTTGAAGACTCGCCTGCTCGACAGTCTTCGTCAGCCCAGCCACAACAAGGGAACCAGAAACGGTTCAACAATTTCAACAACAATCGGGGTCACAATAATCAGCCCGCCAACAACACCCAGAACACAAGCGGCTATGTGGGTTGAAAGCCGCAATGTAATCGTTGTAACGTCCATCATCACGGCCCTTGTGCCGGAAATCGCTGCCAACGATGTGGCAAAACGGGACATGCGGCAAAGGATTGTCGCGGAGAAATCATGTCTCGACAAAACCAAAATCAACACCAGGGTCAGCAGCAAGGTATTAACCGGGGGTGCTATCAGTGTGGTAGCACTACTCACTTCAAACGAGACTGCCCACACCTTCGCAACAACAACAACAATGGTGGGAACAACAACAACCACAACCACAACAACAACAATAACAACAACAACAATGGAAATGGTGGCACAGGAGGTGCCAAAGGTCGTGCATTTATGCTAGGCCGCGGAGAGGCCAGAAACGACTCGAACGTGGTCACCGGTAAGTTTCCCCTTAACGAACATTTTGCTACTGTACTTTTTGATACGGGTGCGGATAGGAGTTTTATATCTGAGTCTTTTAGGAAGAACCTAAATCTCACGCCTAAACTCCTAGAGACCCCTTACGTCATAGAACTAGCCGATGGTAAATCTGTAAATGTGACCCATTTAGTAACCGACTGCCAATTTAAACTCGCGGGTCACACCTTTACCATTGATATGATGACAACTACCCTGGGTAGTTTTGACGTGGTAGCCGGAATGGACTGGCTATCCAACGTCCGAGCTGAAGTCCACTACTTCGAGAAATCTTTCCGTATTCCGCTCTCTAACGATGAAGTCTTGATGGTGCAAGGCGAGAAGGCAGGCGCCGTCACAAACATCATCTCTTACATGCAAGAACAGAAGTATCTTCGGAGGAAGAACTCCTTCGCTTTGCTCGCACTGGTCACCGAGCAGCCTAAGGACGAGAAGCGTATAGAAGATATCCCCGTCGTCCGTGACTTTTCTGATGTATTTCCAGAGGAGTTACCTGGTCTTCCACCACATCGACAAGTGGAGTTTGAAATCGAATTGGCGAACCATGCAACTCCTATCGTTAACGCCCCATACCGCCTGGCTCCCGCAGAGCTGCAAGAGCTGTCTACCCAACTTCAGGAATTGTTAGAAGAAGGATTTATCTGACCCAGTACTTCGCCATGGGGAGCTCCAGTCCTTTTTGTCAAGAAGAAGGACAGTACCTTCCGCATGTGGATCGACTACAGGGAACTCAATAAGTTACCATCAAGAACCGATACCCATTACCTCGCATCGACGATCTCTTCGACCAACTTTAAGGGTCAAGCTACTACTCCAAAATTAATCTACGGTCCGGTTATCACCAGTTACGCGTCGGGGAGGAGGATATCTCTAAGACGGCATTTCGTACTCGGTATGGCCATTATGAGTTCTTGGTCATGCCCTTCGGTCTCACCAACGCACCCACGGTGTTCATGGACCTCATGAACCGCGTGTGTAAGCCGTATCTCGACAAGTTTGTCATTGTGTTCATCGATGACATACTCATCTACTCTAAAGGTGAAGAAGAACATGCTGAACATTTACGATTACTGCTGGAATTACTTCAACAGGAGAAACTATATGCCAAGCTTTCAAAGTGTGATTTCTGGATTCGGGAAGTTCAGTTCCTCGGGCATATTGTGAATGAAAAGGGTATCCACGTTGATCCCGCCAAGATCGATGCTATCAAGAATTGGAAGCACCCAGGACACCGACAGAGATCCGCCAATTTTTGGGTTTGGCTGGTTACCACAGACGTTTCATCGAGGGATTTTCAAAGATCGCGCAACCGCTTACCACTCTCACCCAGAAAGGCACTAAGTATGCTTGGGGTGACAAACAGGAAGCGGCATTTCAATTGCTGAAGCAGAAACTTTGCAGTGCTCCCATTCTGTCCTTGCCGGAAGGGACTGATGATTTTGTGGTGTATTGTGACGCTTCCATTCAGGGGTTGGGATGCGTACTCATGCAACGTGATAAGGTCATCGCTTATGCGTCCTGGCAGTTGAAGATTCACGAGAAAAACTACACAACACATGACCTGAAATTGGGAGCAGTGGTGTTTGCGCTTAAAATTTGGAGACACTATCTATATGGAACAAAGTGCACAATCTACACGGACCACAAGAGCCTCCAGCATATCTTTGACCAGAAGGAGTTGAACATGCGACAGCGTCGCTGGGTCGAACTCCTGAACGATTATGAATGTGCCATTCGGTATCACCCGGTAAAGCTAACGTGGTAGCTGATGCCCCCAGTTGGAAGGAGGCACTTGAAACCTCGTCGGGTACGAGCACTATAGTTCACCATTCATTCGGGGTTACCCGAACAGATACGCGACACGCAGTTAGAAGCAGTTAAGAAGGAAAACATCAAGGCCGAATCTGTGGGAAAGATGGAACGCGATTGGGAAGTAAAACCCAATGGTGCCCGGTATTTCATGAATCGTATATGGGTACCTCTCTACGGAGACCTTAGAAAGCTAGTCATGGACGAAGCTCACAAATCCCGATACTTTGTCCATCCTGGTTCGGATAAGATGTATCAAGACCTTAAAGCCGCATACTGGTAGCCCAACATGAAAGCGGATATAGCCACCTACGTGAGCAAGTGTTTGACTTGTGCAAAAGTCAAGGTGGAGTATCAGAAGCCATCGGGGCTACTTCAACAACCTGAGATCCCGGTGTGGAAATGGGATCAGATCTCGATGGACTTTATCACTAAACTCCCGCGAACTCCGGGTGGTTGCGATACCATCTGGGTGATCGTGGATCGTTTAACTAAGTCCGCACACTTCCTAGCGATCAAAGAAACAGATAAGATGGATAAGTTGACTCGCATCTACATTAAGGAAGTAGTTTCTCGGCACGGAGTGCCAACGTCCATCATCTCAGACAGAGACGCTCGTTTCACGTCCAACTTTTGGCAGTCACTTCAGAAAGCGTTGGGTACACGCTTAGATATGAGCACAGCTTATAACCCTCAGACGGATGGCCAAAGTGAAAGGACCATTCAGACCTTGGAAGACATGCTTAGGGCATGCGTGGTAGACTTTGGGAATAGTTGGGAAATCCATCTGCCTTTAGTGGAATTCTCGTATAACAACAATTACCATACGAGTATATCGGCAGCACCGCTTGAAGCATTATACGATCGTAAATGTAGATCACCAGTCTGTTGGGCAGAAGTCGGTGATAGTCAACTCACAGGTCCTGAGTTGATACTTGAGGCTACTGAAAAGATTGTACAAATCAGAAACCGCATGGCAGCGGCACGAGATCGACCGAAAAGCTACGCTGATCAACAACGCAAACCGCTCGAATTCCAAGTAGGCGACCGCGTCCTACTGAAGGTGTCACCCTGGAAGGGTGTAATCCGTTTTGGGAAACGAGGCAAACTAAACCCACGGTACGTAGGCCCATTTATGATCTTGAAGCGTATCGGACCCGTAGCTTATCAATTAGACCTTCCTGCCGAACTCAGTGGCGTTCAAAACGTTTTTCACGTGTCAAATCTGAAAAAGTGTCTATCAGATGAGACCCTAGTCATTCCATTGGATGAAATTCAAGTGGATGAACAACGGCACTTTGTGGAACAACCTATCGAGATCATGGATCGTGAGATCAAGACTCGAAGGCACAGCAAGATACCGATCGTCAAGGTTCGTTGGGATTCTAAGCGTGGACCGGAGTTCACGTGGGAAAGAGAGGACCAAATGAAAAGCAAATACCCACACCCTTTTGCAGCTGAGCAGCAAGCTAACGTTACCACCAACTAAATATTCGGGACGAAAATTCTTTCAACATGGGGATGATGTGACAGCCTGGGAATTTCTTGTACCATTGTTAACAAACTAAATCTTTGTGCGTTGCATTCTAAACCATGTTTACTCAATTTTCGGGACGAAAATTCTTTCAACATGGGGATAATGTGACATCCCGGTTTTTCAGGTATCTTAAACGCACTACTTCACGGTTATTATTCCTACGCTAATTTGATTCGGAGAATTAAATTACGCGCTCGAAATAACTACGCTAACTTTGTGAACTCATCGAGTGAATTACGTGCTATGTGTTATTAGACGTTTACAAGTTTTGTGAATTATTATATCATGTTTTGATTTCGTGATTATTAGTTTAAAAAAAATATATATATATTAAATAAATAGCCGAACCGAACCGAGCCGCGAAACGTGTCGACCTCACTTCCTTGTGGCCTAAGTAACTAGCCTAAACTTGAGGCCCAAGTTACCCACCCAAACCCCCCTTGCAGCCGCAAACCCACCCCACCCCTTCTCCTTTTCTTTTTCCCTTGTTTTGTATAAATAGGCATGCATGTGTATTTGTTTCAAAAAAAAAAAACAAACAAGAAACCCTAGCATCAAGATAGCCGACGGCAGCCCCCCCCCCTCTCACGGTCGCAACACCTTCAAACCCGAAACGATTCCCATCTTGTTCCCGGTTCGCTAATCTTCATCGTATCAAGGTTAGGATTTTAATTGTTTTTGCAAATCACATTAGGGTTATGAAATCTTGATCATGATTGTGTGTATTGTTTGAATCATTGTTATGAAAGTGTTATGATTTATGTTTAGTTCGATTAATTGTGCGAGTTTTTGCGATTATGATGTTTAGTTGAATACAAGAATCATAGGCTGCGTTTTGTGATAAAAATCATATTATATGATTAGGGTTTGCATGAGTATTGATGTACATAATGATATATGACAAATAAACTTGTTCTTGATCGTTGTTAATTAGAGTCTTGATCGTTTAAGCGTGTTCTATTGCGATGAAAGCCGAAAACAGTCTGTTGGATGGTATTTACAGCCAACTTCAATTGGCTGTAACTTGGTCATTATTTATTGAAAAGTGGATTTTCTGAAGCCTAAAACGTATATTTTTGAAAAACACTTCTAATGGCGGTGGATTCATATTTTTCTGAGGTCGTTTGATATTTTTAGGTGGTCATTTAAGTGCAGTAACTGAAGCTGTGTAAATTCTGAAAATTTGTTAGTTGTTTATCGAGTCGGATCTCATAATCTGTAGAGGGTTGGGTCACGAAATATGTATAGAAACTGGAGAGGGAAATTTCCAGAAAACTCCCACTGGAATTTTGTTAATTGGATGAACGATGATTTTTAAATAATTTCTCCCGTGGACTGCAGTCAGAAAGCGATGAATCTGACTGCAGCCTAGTATATAAATGTTTATGAATAATTGGTAAAGTGTTAGGACTTGAAAAATTTACATAAAATTATACAGTTTAGTTGACACCTTCTTTAAAAAAATTGGAATTTTTAGAACGTTGGAACTATTTTATAAAAATCCTCGAAAACAACCTAGTTATGAGCGTACAAGCTGAAACTTGATAACTTGCGAATGTGTGTACCAAAGTGTTGTATGAGTTGAGTTGTGTTTATGACAAGTTGGTTTGATCACTATTTTGGTATGATAATACTTTGCATGCATGATTGTGTTTTCGAATTTGTTATTATGGGTGCTGTATTGTGTGTTAGTTATGCGTAGGGTTTGTATCAGTGTGATCACACACTAACTTTAAATCGATTGACATGTTAGGACGCAATTAGCGGTCCCATCATTTGCTACTTCTGTGTTACACTAACCGAGCAATTAAAGGTGAGTTCACGGCCCCTATTTTATCCGGTTTTAAACAACAGGGGGAGAAACATGTATACACTCTATAACTCTATCTTTTTACGTTATGCGAAATTAACGTCGTTAAACTACTCGGTAACTAAGTTAATGTTAATGTGCGTTATGGTCACTAAGCAGCTATATCACGGAAGTCCTCGACAAACTCTCGGATCGTTAGTATTGGGTTAGATAGCGGGGAAATTATAAGTAGTACTACTTGGCCCGACAAGCCCCACCCGAGCTAGTCGCGCTAACCGACCGGGTATGGTCAACGGGTGAATAATTTGGCCTAACTTTCGCCATGGTCAGTGATAGGCCTGGCAACACGGAGGCACAACAGTCAGCTTCGATCGCGAACACTTATGTGACATAACTTTAGGCTCGCTACCTACATGTTAACATTGAACTTAATTACGAAACAACAATGTTATTCCGGGTTAGGAATAATGGGACCAACAACAATATTATTCCGGGTTAGGAATAATGGAACCAACATCATGATTATTCCGGGTTAGGAATAATGGAACTATATCGTTATTCCGGGTTAGGGATAACGGGGGAAACAAACTTTCAACCGAACTAATGAACTTATAAAAACCTGTGAACTCACTTTTCTTTAATGTTGACACTTGTTTCTTTACATGTTTCTCAGGACGCCAGGAGCTCTAGGTGCACTCACTTGCAATGATCAAGACATCTTTTTATCGAGTCTCATTTACGAATATTGTTTGGTTTTTTCTTTAGTTTTGGCGTTTGTGTTGGCGCCCGTTACTTTACTTTACTTTAATGCTTCCGCTCAACTTTAAAACTAATGCTTCCGCTAAACTTTGAAACCAAACTAAGATAATTTGAAAATAACTATGAATAGTTAAACAAATAATTTTTGGAAAACGTATAAACGAATCATATAGAGTCATTCGATGTTACTAGTGTCTCAGATTCTAGTTTGTTCACACGCCTCGTGGTAAAACTCTGCAAGTGGAAATTGAGGGTGTGACACACACTCAGTTGCTTGAAAGGTTCTTGCAGCTGTTCAGCATATTCATCATCCTCAGTTAAGGTAGACATCAGTGGGAGTTCAGAACTTGTGCCCGTACCTGCATTCATATCAGAAGAGACATCAACAGAGTTAAACAAAGAGGAATAATCATATAGCCAGTCGCGACCAATGCATGCGTCCTTGGGATTCTCCTCCAGCCAACCCACATTGTATGTTTCAACTACCATTTTCTTGATCTTGTTATAGACACGGTAAGAAGTGTTCTTAGAGTAGACGATGAAGATGCATGGATCACTACGTGATTCAAATTTTCCCTTAGCATCTACGAGTAGAAGAAAACAGGGGCATCCGAACTTGCAGAAATGCTTAACCGAAGGTTTGTGACCTTCAACCACGTTATACGGCATTTTCATGTGCCTTTTGTTGATCTGAACATGATTCTGAATGTAGCAAGTGGTATTGACTGCTTCTGTCTAGAAAATAAGAGGTAGTTATGATTCGACCATATAGTACGTGCTTCTTTAATGAGTGTGCGGTTTCTGCGTTCCGCAACCCCATTCTGTTGAGGAGTTCTAGCTGCACTGAATTGTGTATCAATTTCCTTGGAGGAGTAAAATGAATTTAAGATGGCGTTCTTGATCTCAGTTCCATTATCACATCGAATAGCCTTCAGTGTGGTGTCTGCCTGGTTTTCCATTAAGGTGATAAACTGTTTTACTAACTTAGCGGTTTCACTCTTTTGTGCTAGAAAGAATACCCAAGTGAAACGGGAGTAGTCATCAATGAACACCAGACTGTATGCCTTCCCGCCAATGATCAGAATATCAGTCGGACCAAAAAGATCCATATGAAGCAATTCCAAGACTTTGACGTGGAGGGTGCGGGATTCGACTTGTGTGGCTTTCGATGTTGTTTCCCATGAGCACATAATTCACACTTTTCAATCTGCATAAAATCCCGAACAGGCAGATCTCTGACTAAACCACCTTTTGCAAGTCTGTTGAGATTCTTCACGTTGATGTGTCCTAGTCGGCTGTGCCACAACATTGCGTCGTGCTCAGCGGTCGATGATAACAAACAGGTAAGCTTGTCTGTGTGGGTCTTGTTCATGTCGATGACGTAAGCATTTCCTTTGCGTTGAGCTTTGAGAAGAATCCACTCATCAGGAATAGAGGTCTGGTTTCAACACATAGCATCCTTTCTTTGTAAAGAGTACATCTAAATGATTATCACAGAGTTGAGACAAACTCAAGAGATTCTGCTTCAACTCTGGGACATAGTTCACATATTTGAAGCTGAGAGCTCCATTGCACACCGTTCCTCTCATAGTTATCTTTCCCGTTTTATCACCTGCGAAGGAGACGAACCCGCCATCAAAAAACTGAATGTCATTCAATTGTGAGATGTCTCCTGTAATGTGCTGGAACAGCCACTATCGACATACCAAAGTCTGACGAGAGTCCTCTAAAGTTGTTCCTGCAAATTTTAACAAATTTAGTTAGAAGCTGTAACCCATGCCATTGACGATCTAGGTGTTCCATTTGCATTAACATAAGTAACCTCACGAAAAATTAAATTAGTTGAGGATGAGGTCGATGATGATTTTGAATTGCCCAATTTTGGGACAAAAAACCGGGTCTTGGTCATGATCTTAGGCCTCCATGCTAGCGAGTCAGACTTCTACACAACTTTCGAAGTGCTAGAAGGATTCAGAGAACCTGAAGGTCTTAGAGATTTGTGATTTTGTCTCTTGGCCATGTTCTAGTCTTGATCACAGGGCTTAGCCATAGCAAATCGAGCCTAATGTAGGAGATTAGGCATAGCTCTCTGATTTCTCGAAAATAGAGCGTTGAAAGGCATAAATGCATTTTGACAATTTCGTGCAATATGCCCGGGAAATCGGCAGTTGAAACATGTTTGTCTCTTCGGGAAGAAAACAGTCCATTCAGCATGGGAAATTTTAGGCAGCCTTGTACGGACGGCCGGTGCAAGGTCTTAGTCTTGGCTGTAACCTGCTCACAACCATCAGCACACTCGATAGTTTTATGATTTGAATTAGCTAATTTGGAGTTGGTAGACTTAGGAAAAATTTTAACTGATTCCTGTTTAGCTGAACGCTTAACCGATTTAGTTTGGGGCTGCTGAGTCAATTTCTAAGAATGAGAAACTGAATCAGCAACCGCCTTTTCAGTAGACCGAGGCGCCTGTTTGGTTTTCTTCTTTTTGAATCTACGTGTTCTCCGTTTCTTTTTATTAGATTTCAAACCATTTTGCTTGGCGGATTTTTAAAGGAGACGGGTGATTCAGAAGGGACATCATTTTCTAAAATGTCAGAAGATGAGCTTTAATCATTAGTATCAAGAGGAATCTCTATATTTTGAAAAGTTTGAGATTCCGATTCAGATTCAGTTTCAAAATTTTTATCTGAATCATCAAAGAGAGATTGTTCATTTTCTGTCATTTCAGAATCAGTCAATCGATCTTTGTTCGAAGAATCTGATTCGCCCGATTCTTCTGGTACTATGCCGGTGTCACTCATCACAGAGTCAGTTGGTTGGTTGATTTCCTCATTGCCAACCCTAGGAACAGCATCAACAGATGGTGCTTCATTAGAAGAACTTCCAGTCTCTTCAGTAGGAACTAAGGAAACCGTATCATCTGTCGACGCTGTACCTGTAGCAAAAGTTATGTTTTCATCACAAGAGTTATCACATACATTATCATAATTCATAATATTAGCATTAGATGAAAAACCAGAATTAAAAACGTCTAAGTTCTCAACACAACCAACATTGTCTGAGAATTTAGATTGTTCAGCAAGAAAAAGATTCAAAATGCCAAAAGCAGGTTTATAAAAATCATAATCAGCAGCTGAATTATCCGAATTTGAATTCAAACATTCTTCTTCATCACCATCTATAATATCCTCAACTAATATTTCTTCTGCACATGAAGTAGAAGCGTCAGTAGAGTTCACTGAGTCAGTTTCAGGAGGATTTTCTTGTTTTGATTCTTTAAGTGGTGTTGCTGCCTCTTCTTTAGGCGTCACTTTCTCCAAATCATCTGAACTATAAGAGGGGGTGTCACCAGATTCTTGGGAAAATGGTGTGGAAGTGAAGAAAACAGCATCTTCTTGAGTTCAGTTGGCTTAGAAAACTTTGGTAATAGGGCTTCCATGGTTTTGAAAGATAATCTGAGGGTTTACCATACATCATATTTCTTCATTTTCTTGTTCTACCTCAAAATCAAGCATTCGTGTGTAGTTATGATTATACGGTGTAGGAACCCTATTATACCCAAGGCCTTTTGTATAGTTTTCTGATATTCAAGCTGCAGATCACACAAGTCCTTGACCAGCTTGCTGGAAATTTCAAATTTTTTAATATTTATTTCATTTTCTTGAAACTTTCCTGTCAAGGAATTTAGCTAGGCTAAAGATTGTTCTCTGTCCTTTTCAGCTAATTTTAGCTTATAGTCGTACACCCAACATTGTTGTTGGTTCAAGTCAAGCTTTAGCTGAGCTATGTCTTGTTTCTATGCTTTGACCTTTTCCATAAAAAGCTTGTTCTTATGTTTAAGGGTGATGTTTTGCGATGCAGCTTTTTGATATTCAGCTACAAGAGTTGGATTATGGGCGCGCATTTTTTGATAATTTAAAACGAAAACTATCTGAACAGAGAATGCAATTTACCATTTCTGAAAGATTAGGTGTCTCAGTTGTCTGCGCCATCATGCAATGATTACTGTTCTTGGAAAGATTCAAAGTCTCCATCTGAGCTGCAGCATCTGCCCAGTTGAACCCTTCGTGCTGCTGTGCCACCAAGGCTGTTGATTTCCCACTAGAGCTGCTCGACGGACTTGAAGGAGACTTTGAAGGAGAAACGGGCACGAGCTTTCTGTCACTGTTCTGAATATCTGCCACTCTGAGTGAGACATCTTCGGATGGCGTCTTCTTACATTCCCGTGCGACGTGTCCTAGCTCATGACATCTATAACACCTGGGCTTATCCTTCGTTAGCCCATACTTCAGATTCGACAATGGTTCCCTTCCATACTTCTTCTGAAATTCGTTGACACGGAAAGCAGCCTTGCAAGATTCCAGGACATATCAATCTCGTCTAAATCCTCCTCCATGATCTGATCTACTTTAGTTGGGAGAACAGATGGAGGGGTCAAGTCACCTACTAAGAAAGCGTTTAAACTATTAATCATTGAAGCAGCTATTGCCAATTTCTCCTCATTCTCTTTTGTGAGAAAAGTAGAATTTGACACAGTTTGAGTAGGAATTGGTGCGGGAACAGCAGATTGAGGAATACAGCCTTGTTGAGCTGTAGCAGGAATGGCAGGAATATAAACCATGTTAGGATATTGGGCATTATATTGTGTCTGAACATGCGTCGTAGAGATCATCGTAGGAGTCTGAGATTGAAAAATATAAACATACTGAGTCTTCTATGCAGAGGTGAGAGGACTGTACACCAACTTAGAGCTACCCGGTGTGTGTGAGCTTCCTTGCAGAGGGCTGTAGACAAGATTCTGAGAAATTGCTGCCGCGTTCTGTCCTGTAATACCAGCTACCATCAGACTGCTTTGATGATTGATGTCCCTCTCTTTATTGTCTATCTCACATAACTTGATAGTTGCAATCATTTTCGTGAGGGTGACATCGTTCAGATTTTTGGTCTTCTTGATCATGCCCACATCAGCATCTCGGCTTTTGGGCAAAGAGTTCAACAACTGTCGATTCATAGCGCTGTTCGTGAGAGAGATTTAAGCTGAAATCATCTGAGAGACAAGCTTCACATATCTTCGAATTTGATTCTCAATGGTTTCACCATATATGTGCTTAAAAGAGCTGAATTGTTGATTCAGCTGATTAACCCGACTTGCTTTCATATCAGCGTTTCCCTCATAGAGATTCTATAGTTTGCTCCACACCTCCTTAGCCGTCTTGCAATTTCTGACAGCTATGGAGATGTCGGGTCCGAGTGCCATTGTTAGAACAACCGAGGCTTTCTCATCCTCTTTGATTATCTTCACATCTTCTGGAGTCCACAAATGACTGGGTTTGGGGATCTTTGAGTCTAGATCTTCAGCAGTGCTATGAACTATGGTTCGAGGACCATTCGTGATACATCTCCACACCCCCGGTTCTTTAGCCTTGCAGTATTGCTCAAACCTGAACTTCCTTTCATAATATTCGTCACCATATAGCAGGCGGGCCCCTTTGTATAAGTACCAATGACTTGGTCTAGCTCTTGATGAAGAGCGAGCGTCTACGATTGCAAAGCTACCAGGGTGACATTTGTCAGATCCTGAGATGTCATGTAACTATTAATTTTTGTTTTTTTTTTCTAAATTTTACTAAGTAAAATTAAAGTAAATTTTTAAATCCTGATTATGAACAGTTGTCCGAAATAAGTCCGTAATGTGTCCGAGATGAGAATCCGAAACAGTAATCCAGAATACTATTAGAGATAAAGCAACAATAACTAGGACGAATCCGAAATGCTTCCTTAGTCCGCAATGAAAAATTAATTCAAAATGGAGATGAAATCCGAAATAAGAAATGATCCGAATTGCAAGATATCCGAGATGAATGCCAATCTGAGATGAGATAATCCGAAATAGTGAAACAGATTTGGAATGAAATCCTAATCCGGAATGAAAGTCTTATCGTGAATGATAGTCTGATCCAAAATATGAATCCTTGTCAAGAATCAACAGTATTCTGAAATTCTTCAATAGATAAACACAGGTTAATTCAAACAGTGATCCTTATCCGGAATGCGAGTAATCCGGATAAGGTTGTTGAGAAAGCCGATGAACAATTGTCCAAAATCAATCCAAGATGGATGATCTTCTTCATGTTCTTCAGGATCTTCAACAATTTTAGATCTGAAATGCGTGAATCTTCTTTTGTTTTCTCGCAACAGTAGCAGTCCGAGATGAGAACAACAACAATCTTCAATATATCTTCAACAGTGAAAATCCAAGATAACGAACAACAACCAGTCTTCAAGATCTGAACAGTTCTTCAATCCGTGACACCGAGAGCCTGTGTTGAACAGTAGGCTCTGATACCAATTGTAAGTCCTGATTCGGATCTATACACGGTATCACAACCACTAATCGATTGCGGAACAAAGATTAGATTAACAGAATAAGAACAATCTCTGATTAAACAACTTGCATACACTGAATTGTGTCTGATACAAGATTTATGAATAACAAACTGACTAGCCACCAAAATGCTAACCCTAATACATGTATTTATACTAATTAATTAACCCACTAATTACAACCCTAGGCCCATAACGCTCTAGGAAGCCCATTCTTTCAACCTTAGCCCAACATGCAACACTAATGTGTAAACCTTTTAGCTAGGGGCCCAACAATAGGAAATATTCGATGATGCTACAACAAGAAATTAATTAGAGTGGATTTATAGATTTACCTAGTTTAACTACGCATTTTTATGCTTTCTTTGTTATCAAATTCTCATTTGTTGTACTTCCTTTTCGAATAATGCAACGCACGATTCAACTTTATGGATATGAAATGTTCAATTTTAAATTATTATCGTAATTGAGCAATCTATTACGTCTCGCCTTGATGTTTCCCCTATCTATTGGGATGTGACAGATTGATATTAGAGCCAAACTATACGGACTTAGGAAAAATTACCATGTTTGACCTAGCCTATAATTACTGTGAACGGGGATCGTGCTCCCGAAATGAGCAACCGATCTGATCTCGCTCAACTAGCAGATGCGGAATTCATTGCTAGAGAGGTAGACAAAACGAACAAGATAGTACTTACTGTTTAACTGCTTCTGTTGTATTAAAAGACGTGCCAGTACAGACGCGAGTAAACAAACTGGCAGCGTTTGTCCGTATCAACTGACCAATCACTACTCAGCTCTAATACAACACTCCTCTATTTATAGGTCGACATGACTCATACTGGAGTGTGTGTTGAACAGTCACTATGCTTCATACGAGTATGTGGTTCGTACGAGTGAGAGTCACTCGTACGAGCTACCTAGTTTGCTCGTACGAACCAAACTAACAAAATATATAAATTTACATTATAACATATAAACATTGACATGAAAGCCCTATATACATTATAGACTCATCCTAGACGTAGGCAGTAAACATTATGCACCAAAAAACTCCCCCTTGGATGTTGGCGCAGTCTGGATAGTCTTCAAAAAACAATCTTCAGTAGATTTGATGGCTTGCGACGCTCCTCAAAGCAATTGGCGTTTGATCTGTAGGAGGAGGTCGGTTCACTGTTTGCCAAATTGAAATCTCCTAAGCGATGCTAATCTAGCACGCTCCGCTATCCGAGCTTCATTCTTTACTCTTTTCTTCGTCTCTTTCTCTTCAAGCTTCCTCCAAGAAGTATTCCAAGTCGATCCTGAATGTATGTTGTTTGCAAAGCAGACATTGACTAACTTCTGGAGTTGGACAGCTTGCTCCTTGTCTTTTTCTTTGAAACTTATCTTACTGTAAATAGACATTCAATATCCTTTTTGCGAACAATTTACTAGCCACATCGGGTCTAGTACTCGAATGCCACGCCATAGACTGTATAAACGTTTATGTGCTATGACGGCTTTGGATAATTCCTCAGTAATCTTCCAAGAATCATCATCAGGTTAAACACATATAACAGCTTCTCCTGTACACGAATCGTAGTGCCACCATTTGAAGTTCTTGTAAAAATCTTGTTCCCTCTTTACGAGAGGCATGTTCTTCATCACATGTGGCTTCTTTACTATCAATGTAACTTCCTTCTCATTCGTCACTGGATCAACTTTAACAACACGACGAGGAAAGTGAGGTTTCCAATGAATAAAACCATGCATTGCCTCTAGCTCAATCAATTTCCAAAGCCGCTGGTCATGAAATTTCATCTTCAAATTTATGGACTTTGTTTGAACTTGCTCCTTAATATCCTAGTACGGCAAGGTTTTGATGTCGTGTAGATATCAGAAATATTGAATACCAAACTCCCTCTTTATCGTGTAGACATTTGCTCTTCGATCCATCCCCAGCTTAGAATATCCCCTAACGATATATCAGCATCTCGAGTGAAGAATGCTAGGGGTCTTTTAAATTTACGCTCAGCTAGAACATTACGAAACCATTTCTTCCTCTACTCTGCTATTTCAGCACTCGACATTTGTTGAGGAATAGTTCCGTCTTTTACAGCTTCAAAAACTTTTCTTTTCAACATTTCAGAACTTTCTGCTGCCAATAAATCTGCAAAAGTTGGGGAATCTTCTATACTCTGATCAGCTTGATTAGCATCACCATCAGAATCATCTTCCATGACAACTCTATCATACACGTTTGCATCCTCAATATCTTCAAATACATACTAGTTCCGTTCAAACAAATCTATCTCGTTCAATTCGTCTTCAAACTCAAACTCAAAATTTTCTTCATTTACTCCCAACAATTCTGCTATCTAATCCTTTGTATAACTATGCACAAATTCACCCTCATCTACATCGTGCCCAAGATACAGTACTTTTGGCTTTGGCACGACAGGAACAGATAATATTTCTATTTCTGGGAAGATTCCTGCCTGCTGAGCATCAACAGACTCATCAACTTGGTCATTCCTTCCCTCTTCAACAGTCTGATTTGCACAATCATCAAGGTACATAGAAACATCCACATCTTCATTAACATTTGACTCTGTTACACGAATTCCAATACCTCCTACATTATCATCATCAGAACTTCTCGAATCAATAATATATATATCAGTATCATCTGCCTCTGAATCTTTCTCAACATCTTCAACAGCCTCATCTTTCTCTTTCTCAACCTTATTCTTCAACAACCAATCATGATGTCTCTGAGAAATATCAAGCAAATCAATATCGACAACCGTTGGTCGTCCAATGAGAATAAACTTTCTCGGCTCCTCATACACAACAATATCCATGCAAGTAACTGGCACAGATTCAGCTTCTGGCTCCGTATGTTCTTTGATATGATCCTCTATGACTTTTGCCTTTCCTTTCCCTTGAGCATCATATTGTTGCTTTGCAAGTCTCTCTCTTTCTACAACGTGCTCACGAGCTTCAGATCGCTCAATCTCATCAATCTCTGCGGTGATATTCACGCCCAACTTCTTTACTAAAATATTTTCAAACCAATTCATACGCCTATCAGTTTGCAATCTTTCCTCTTCATATTCAGTCATTCGTAGTCTCAACCTCTCGTTCTCTGAACTTTTGGTGCAGATGTAGACGTTGAAGCAGCTTTACGTTTGGCACCCTTTTCACCATCCTTCACAAGCCATGGACTTCTTTTTCGCAACAAACATAGATAAAGCTTCAAGTTCTTCATCCTCATCATCACTTTCATCCTTCCTCCATCGACCTGGTGCTGGCGGAATATAATCCTTATCCACAATTGCACAGAACATAGGCTTAGCATTAGGAGCAGTCTTAAGATGCAAGTTTATCTTCCTCAAAGTAGAAACATCCATGTGCTCAAGCTTTAAAATATCATCTACGCTTTTCTTCAAATCAGGATGTAAATAATCAAGCATCATTTGTACAAACCTCGGGTATTCTAAAAATTTCTCTCTTTGAATATTCTAGACAATCTGCGTAAAGACAACTATAGAAAAGTTGTATGGCAAATTTAGCACCAACGTATTGATCATACACATTTGATAGTCCACGAGATCGTCATATCCTCCTTTTCAGTGATTGAGACCGTACGCAATAACGTGAGCAAGATATATAAACGGTGCGCTCAGATTGGCTTTCTTGAAAGGTGCGGCATTCATAAACCCAGCATAACCCATGCAATAAAAACAACCTTTCACCATTACTTTGAAAACCATGTTGGATCATTCTCGTTATCGTTGAACTCTAACACCGTACGTATCAGTTCTTTGTTTATCTTTATAGGTATATCTTCATCATTAATCTTCATCGCAGAAACTATAGCATTATCTTCTATACTAAACTCTGCGGCGTTCCAGAAGTACCCAACATGTGATTGGTAAACTGTATGTCTGTCAGTAAGCGCCTTGGTAACCCGTATATGTGTAAGGAAATCTAAAATCTCTCTGTAAGCAGCGATCTCTGGCATCGAACCATTAGTTAAGCAGCAGATATTGTGAAATGGCGAAAACATAGAAATAACAAACAACCGTTAGAAAAATATTAAACCTTCCAAATTTAACCCATTCATTGGTACGAACAATAACCTTGTACGAAACAAACACTTAACAAAAATTTTAAAATTCAACATTTTAGGTTTACTTCGCACGAATTAATTTCTTCGTACTAGCCAAAACATGAAATTTAAAAACTTGCTTCGTACCAGCCAATTTTTTGTACCAGCCAATTATTCGTTCCAAAATAACCAAGTTTAATTAGAACTCAAAACTTGTAGATTTTAACAAATTGATAGTTGATTTTCAGGTTATCAGGGCTGGTATTAACGATTTTGAAGTCAATTTTAAGTTTTATCAGTCCAATCTCTCTAGATCTAAGTTTTATGTCGCTTTGTTCAAATTTGGCATTATAACCACTTGGTTTCAGCAAAATTACCTTTCCCATTGCAAGAGGTGTGCAAATCAACCTCCCAATGTGATTAGGAATCGAAAAAAGCCAAGAAATGAAGTTTAAGCAGATGTTTCGCACAACAGTTCTCAGAGAAGAATAAACATATTTCGTACGAAGTTAAGAGGTTTATATACTAGTCTGTTTGCTTCGTACGAACCTGTTGGTTCATACTAAATAAACATACTTTCTTCATACGAAGTAATGAACTTCGTACGAAGCACTGCTGAAATCTTGAACTTTTTGATTTTATTTTTGTAATTTTCATTTTTTAACCATTTTTATCTGTTTAAAACCCACTCGGTTAACCAATTCCATGTTAATAACCCTGGTTGCCCGATTTTGTCTACCAAGTCCAAGTTAATGACATTGGTTGACCGTTTTTGACCAAAACAGATTTATTTTAACATGTAATGTTTCAATTTAATGAACTTTATTGATGTTTAGATAAACTTCCGAGAAAGATTAGTTCCCAACCCGTGGTTTCGGTTTTCACTCAGAAGGATGTTGCTATGATATCAACCATCAGTGTCTTCAACATCGGTAGACTAAAACAAATCTAACATGCTAAGGAAACTGAAAATCTTTATGGGTTTTTTATGAAATCTATGGAAAATTACATACATATTTTTGTGAGTTCTGTGTTTTTGGAGAATCATATTAAGTATATAACAAATCACCAGTACGGTTGATCTTGGTATACTCATTATGTTTTTTAACCTGATTTACTTAGATTGCCAATATACTTGTCCTTTTAAACTTCTTCTTGTTTCTCAAATGTTTCATGATATGTTAGGTAAATTTAGGAACATGAAATAAATGTGTTTCCCATCTCAGAATATACACCCATATCGAGATTCCCAGAATATCATTTTACATGTGAATATATCTAACTGATATCTCTAAATAGGTGATTGCGAGACCTTGAGAGCTCAGGTTAGTATTTCCACACAAATAAAGAGATGAAGGCTCGTCTTTAGGTGGTGTTCCATACATGAAATCTTTTATACTGCTGATTTCACAAAGTTTATGACATAATCATTTTTATGCAGTTTGGGCCAATAATCCGTAAAGTATTATACAAGTTCTAGGCCATTGCTTCCGCAAAATCAGAAGAACTCGGATAATACCCCAGATATAAATCAAATATAAAGACCTAGTATCATAGAATCTGGAATTCTCTCAAACAAAATTTTGGAGTATTAAGTCCATATATCCAAGAGATGTTAACCCACAAGTTATTAAGTTTGACTTTTTATGTTTATATCTGGAAAACAATTTACTAAATGAGTGAAGCCTATTGGCACATCCTCAGTATTACCTGTTTAACAACTTGTTTAACATTCCAATTCTTTAGCATATTGTGAGTGTCTTTTTGATATAATATGATATCTCCTTTTCACAAAAACTGTTTTTGAATTTTATAATGTTTTTCTATTTTCCCCAAACATTTTCCCCTAAAACCAAAAACATATTTTTGGATTTTTAGAATTTTTAATAAAGAATGTACAGAAAAGCATCTAACCGATGAAAAATTCACATCAGGTCATCATCATCCTCAAACTCAACCTCATGTATATCCCCTGATATAAGATTTTTTAAACCATTTAACTTTAAAAGATTTTTAAATCTTGTTTTATGAAAAGTTTTGGTATAAAAATCTGCCTTTTGGTCATGAGTGTGGATTTTCTCAATTCTAACCAACTTTTACTCGTAGCAATCACGGATAAAGTGGTGTCGAATCTCTATATGTTTAGTGCGTGAGTGTTGGCAAGAGTTTATGGTAATATCGATCGTGGCCTGATTATCTACATAAATTGGTGTATCAAGAAATTGCAGTCCAAAGTCTCTCATCTGTTTTTGAATCCAAAGTATATGGGTACAACAACTGGATGCTCAAACATATTCAGCCTCACAAGTAGAGTGAGCGCCCGCGGTCTGTTTCTTGCACTGCCATTTTACCAAACGGGTTCCAAAGAACTGACAGCTGGCCGTTAGATTTAATATTCAGTTTGCAGCATCCGAAATCAGAGTCCGAGTATCCTGCAATATTAAGAGCATCATGTCTAGGGTACCACAAGTTGGTGCTTGGAAAACCCTTCAGATATCTCATTATGCGTTTGACAGCAAGCAGGTGTGACTCTCTTGGATTAGACTGATAACTGGCGCACAGGCACGTTGGATACATGATATCAGGTCGAGAAGCCTTAAGATACATCAAGAATCCGATCATGGAGCGATATAAAGTTTCGTCAACTCTTTCGCCAATAAGATCTAGACAAATGCCGTGATTTGGAGCTAACAGGGTAGATGTTGGTTTAGTTCCTGTCATATTGAATTTCTCCAATATGTCATGAACATACTTCGTCTGATGAATAAAGATACCATCAGGCAACTGATCGACCTGAAGTCCTAGAAAGAACTTCATATACCCCATCGCGCTCATTTCAAATTTACGCTTCATGACTTCTTCGAAGTTTTTACACAGCTTATCATTTGTCGATCCGAAGATAATATCATCCAAATATATCTGTACGATGATTAAAGGTCCATCTACTTCCTTTGTGAATAGGGTAGAATCTACTGTTCCTCTGATAAAGTCGTTCTCTAGAAGATGACTTGACAATGTTTCATACCAAGCTCTCGGGGCTTGATGAGACCGTATAAGGCTTTGTTCAGAAGGTAGACTTTGTCTTTATGCACTAGACCAACGAACCCCGGTGATTGGCCAATGTACACCTCCTCTTTCACTTTTATGTATAAGAAAGCAGATTTAACATCTAAATGGTACACCTTGAACCCTTTCCATGAGGCAAAGGCCAAGAATATGCGAATCGCTTCAAGACGAGCAATTGGGGCATAGACTACAGTATAGTCTATCCCTTCCTTTGGGTGAAAACCTTGAACCACAAGTCGAGCTTTGTTGCATACCACAACTCCTCGATCATCACTTTTGCTCTTGAAGACCCATCTAGTGTTAGTATTTTTATGATGATCTTGCAGGTCAACAAGCTTCCAGACTCCTAGTTTCTAGAATTGAAGCAACTCCTCCTGCATCGCATCCACCCAGCTTTCTTCCTTTAACGCGTCTTTCCAGTTTCCCGGCTCAACCTGAGAAACAAAACAACTATTAGAAAGCCTGGTTTGAAGTGGCGCAATACTAGTATAGAAACAACTTAGATCTTTATTTAACTAATTGCGAGTTTGCACTCCGGTTTGTAAGCTGCCTATAATGTTCTCCGACGGATGATATGAAAGTTTTCTTGGCATCACTTCGGTTGGAACATCTACTTACGGTTGCAAATTTGTTAGAACTTCATCAACGACCGTACAGATGAATAAGCTTCATTGCTAGCATTAGACTGATCAGCCTGTTATTTCAAGAAGCTTTCAATCTGTTCAGATCCTTCATCGGAACTGGATCCTCCATTGTCGAAAGTTGGTTCTCGATCAGTATCAGCATTCGGTTGAGTAGAAGATTCGGCAGTATTGACGTTAGGTGCAGGAACAGGAACTTGATCAGAAGAGCTTTGACCACATCAGACGTGTTGACTTGTAGTGATGTAGAAATCAACAATGGTCTAGAAACTTGTTCTTGATTAGATAACTGATGCTATTGAAAGAGCATAACAAGTTCTTCTTCTTTTGGTACATCTGGTAGATCAAATGAATCCCACAAACCATCATAGTTAAACAACCACGGATCCCTAGGTTTTTGCGTAGCGTCGTATATCTTTGACAATCTACATGCTGCGCTGGAACGACCTGGTTCAGAATCTGCAAGAAGACTCGTTTCTGAGGAGTCCATAACCGACGAAAAATCTTTTCAAGGATTTGGCACCAAATTTACCAGCCGGGTCCAGAACGGTGCACGGTGATCCAAAAGGCTCCAAAAATTCTAAGTTGGGCTTTCATTGATTCAGTAACTCGAAACATGTCTTTTTATGAGGCTTAACTGTCAACACGAGATTCAGGGTATAACACGCTGACTCTACTGCTTCACTCCAAAAACTGATCGATAATTTAGAATCAGCTAACATTGTTCTGGCAGTCTTTATCAGTGTGTGATTGTTCTTTCAACTACTCCATTTTTTCGAGGAGTATAGGGGGCACTGAATTCATGAAGAATCCCCTTTTCATTGAAGAATTCTTGCATCTTCTTGTTCTTCAATTCCATTCCATTGTCACTACAGAATCTCTTGATAGTCAAGTGATATAGATTTTCAAGTTTTCTAAAGAGGATCATAATAGTTTCAAACGTTTCATCCTTACTCTCCAGAAAGAAAACCTATGAGAATCTAGAATAATCATCTGTAACGATAAGGCAGTATAGATCTCCATAAATACTTTTGACATTGACTGGTCCAAAGAGATCCATGTGTAGCCTTTCTAGTGGTAGCGTAATCGAATTCAACAGCTTTCTCGAGATTGATTTCTTATACTGCTTCCCCTTTTTGTAGCTCAGACAATCATCAGATAAATGAAAAATTTTCAGATTAACACCCTCCACTAGGTTGTTACGCATAAGAAAATTCATCTTGTGGAGATGAATGTGCCACATCTTCCGATGCCATAATATCGACTCTTTCTTGGTAGCTTTTGAGACAAAGCATTGAACTTTCTTTGACATGGTAGAAGCAATGCTCATATCAAGATCATATTGTCACACCCTCAAATTTCCACTTGCGGAGTTTTACCGCGAGTCGTGTGAACAAACAAGAATCTGAGACACTAGTAACATCGAACGACTCTATATGATTCGTTTATACGTTTTCCAAAAATTATTTGTTTAACTATTCATAGTTATTTTCAAATTATCTTAGTTTGGTTTCACAGTTTAGCATAAGCATTAGTTTTAAAGTTGAGCGGAAGCATTAAAGTAAAGTGAAGTAAAGTAACGGGCGCCAACACAAACGCCAAAACTAAAGAAAAACCCAAACAATATTCGTAAATGAGACTCGATAAAAGATGTCTTGATCAATGCAAGTGAGTGCACCTAGAGCTCCTAGCGTCCTGAGAAACATGTAAAGAAACAAGTGTCAACATTAAAGAAAAGTGAGTTCACAAGTTTTTTTATAAGTTCATTAGTTCGGTTGAAAGTTTGTTTCCCCCGTTATCCCTAACCCGGAATAACGATATAGTTCCATTATTCCTAACCCGGAATAATCATGATGTTGGTTCCATTATTCCTAACCCGGAATAATATTGTTGTTTCGTAATTAAGTTCAATGTTAACATGTAGGTAGCGAGCCTAAAGTTATGTCACATAAGTGTTCGCGATCGAAGCTGACTGTTGTGCCTCCGTGTTGCCAAGCCTATCACTGACCATGGAGAAAGTTAGGCCAAATTATTCACCCGTTGACCATACCCGGTCGGCTAGCGCGACTAGCTCGGGTGGGGCTTGTCGGGCCCAATAGTACTACTTATAATTTCCCCGCTATCTAACCCAATACTAACGATCCGAGAGTTTTTCGAGGACTTCCGTGATATAGCTGCTTAGTGACCATAACGTACATTAACATTAACTTAGTTACCGAGTAGTTTAACGACGTTAATTTCGCATAACGTAAAAAGATAGAGTTATAGAATGTATACATGTTTCTCCCCCTGTTGTTTAAAACCGGATAAAATAGGGGCCGTGAACTCACCTTTAATTGCTCAGTTAGTGTAACACAGAAGTAGCAAATGATGGGACCGCTAATTGTGTCCTAACATGTCAATCGATTTAAAGTTAGTGTGTGATCACACTGATACAAACCCTACACATAACTAACACACAATGCGGCACACATAATAGCAAATTCGAAAACACAATCATGCATGCAAAGTATTATCATACCAAAATAGTAATCAAACCAACTTATCATGAACACAAATCAACTCATACAACACTTTGGTACACACATTCGTAAGTTATCAAGTTTCAGCTGTACGCTCATAACTAGACTGTTTTCGAGGATTTTTACAAAATAGTTCCAACGTTCTAAAAATCCTAATTTTTTTACTGAAGGTGTCAACTAAACTGTAGAATTTTATGTAAATTTTTCAAGTCCTAACATTCTACCAATTATTCATAAACATTTATATACTTGGCTGCAGTCAGATTCGTCGCTTTCTGACTGCAGTCCACGGGAGAAATTATTTAAAAATCATCGTTCATCCAATTAACAAAATTCCAGTGGGAGTTTCCCGGAAATTTCCGTCTCCAGTTGTTGTAAAAATTTCGTGAACCAACCCTCTACAGATTATGAGATCCGACTCGATAAACAACTAACAAATTTTCAGAATTTACACAGCTTCAGTTACTGCACTTAAATGACCACTTAAAAATATCAAACGACCTCAGCAAAATATGAATCCAGCGCCATTAGAAGCGTTTTTCAAAAATATACATTTAGGCTTCAGAAAATACACTTTTCGATAAATAATGACCAAGTTACAAGCAATTGAAGTTGGCTGTAAATACCATTCAGCAACCTGTTTTCGGCTTTCATCGCAATAGAACACGCTTACGATCGAGACACTAAATATTAATGATCAAGAACAGGTTTATTAGTCACAAATCATTATGTACATCAATACTCATGCAAACCCTAATCATATAATATGATTTTTATCACAAAACGCAGCCTATGGTTCTTGTATTCAACTAAACATCATAATCGCAAAAACTCGGACAATTAATCGAACTAAACATAAATCATAACACTTTCATAACAATGATTCAAATAAGATACACACAATCATGATCAAGATTTCATAACCCTAATGTGATTTGCAAAAACAATTAAAATCCTAACCTTGATACGATGAAGATTAGCGAACCGGGAACAAGATGGGAATCGATTCGGGTTTGAAGGAGTTGCGACCGTGAGAGGGGGGGGGGGGGCTGCCGTCGGCTATCTTGATTCTAGGGTTTCTTGTTTGTTTTTTTTTTTTTTTTGAAACAAATACACATGTATGCCTAATTATACAAAACAAGGGAAAAAGAAAAGGAGAAGAGGTGGGGTGGGTTTGCGGCCGCAGGGGGGGGGGTTGGGTGGGTAACTTGGGCGTCAAGTTTAGGCTAGTTACTTGGGCCACAAGGAAGTGAGGTCGACACGTTTTGCGGCTCGGTTCGGTTCGGCTATCTATTTAATATATATATATATATATATATATATATTTTATAAACTAATAATCACGAAATCAAAACATGATCTAATAATTCACAAAACTTATAAACGTCTAATAACACATAGCACGTAATTCACTCCATGAGTTCACAAAGTTAGCGTAGTTATTTCGAGCGTGTAATTTAATTCTCCGAATCAAATTAGCGTAGGAATAATAACCGTGAAGTAGTGCGTTTAAGATACCTGAAAAAACCGGGATGTCACATTATCCCCATGTTGAAAGAATTTTTGTCCCGAAAATTGAGTAAACGAGGTTTAGAATGCAACGCACAAAGATTCAGTTTGTTAGCAATGGTGCAAGAAATTCCCAGGCTGTCACATCATCCCCATGTTGAAAGAATTTTCGTCCCGAAAATTTAGTTGGTGGTAACGTTAGCGTGCTGCTCAGCTGCAAAGAGGTGTGGGTATTTGCTTTTCATTTGGTCCTCTCTTTCCCACGTGAACTCCGGTCCACATCCAACGAACCTTGACGATCGGTATCTTGCTGTGCCTTCGAGTCTTGATCTCACGATCCATGATCTCGATAGGTTGTTCCACAAAGTGCAGTTGTTCATCCACTTGAATTTCATCCAATGGAATGACTAGGGTCTCATCTGATAGACACTTCTTAAGATTTGACACGTGAAAAACGTTGTGAACTCCACTGAGTTCGGTAGGAAGGTCTAATTGATAAGCTACGGGCCCGATACGCTTCAAGATCACAAATGGGCCTACGTACCGTGGGTTTAGTTTGCCTCGTTTCCCAAAGCGGATTACACCCTTCCAGGGTGACACCTTCAGTAGGATGCGGTCGCCTACTTGAAATTCGAGCGGTTTGCGTCGATGATCAGCGTAGCTTTTCTGTCGATCTCGTGCCGCTGCCATGCAGTTTCTGATTTGCACAATCTTTTCAGTAGCCTCACGTATCAACTCAGGACCTGTGAGTTGACTATCACCGACTTCTGCCCAACAGACCGGTGATCTACATTTGCGACCGTATAATGCTTCAAACGGTGCTGCCGATATACTCGTATGGTAACTGTTGTTATACGAGAATTCCACTAAATGCAGATGGATTTCCCAACTATTCCCGAAGTCTACCACGCATGCCCTAAGCATGTCTTCCAAGGTCTGAATGTCTTCCATGGGTGATAAGCTGTGCTCATATCTAAGCGTGTACCCAACGCTTTCTGAAGTGACTGCCAAAAGTTGGACGTGAAACGAGCATCTCTGTCTGAGATGATGGACGTTGGCACTCCGTGCCGAGAAACTACTTCCTTAATGTAGATGCGAGTCAACTTATCCATCTTATCTGTTTATTTGATCGCTAGGAAGTGTGCGGACTTAGTTAAACGATCCACGATCACCCAGATGGTATCGTAACCTCCCAGAGTTCGCGGGAGTTTAGTGATAAAGTCCATCGAGATCTGATCTCATTTCCACACTGGGATCCCAGGTTGTTGAAGTAGCCCTGATGGCTTCTGGTATTCCACCTTGACTTTCGCACAAGTCAAACACTTGCTCACGTAGGTGGCTATATCCGCTTTCATGTTGGGCCACCAGTACGCGGCTTTAAGGTCTTGATACATCTTATCCGAACCAGGATGGACAGAGTATCGGGATTTGTGAGCTTCGTCCATAACTAGCTTTCTGAGGTCTCCGTAGAGAGGTACCCTTATACGATTCATGAAATACCGGACACCATTGGGTTTTACTTCCCAATCGCGTTCCATCTTTCCCACAGATTCGGCCTTGATGTTTTCCTCCTTAACTGCTTCTAACTGCGCGTCGCGTATCTGTTCGGGTAACCCCGAATGAATGGTGAACTGTAGTGCTCGTACCCGACGAGGTTTCAAGTGCTCCTTCCTACTGAGGGCATCAGTACTACGTTAGCTTTACCCGGGTGATACCGAATGGCACATTCATAATCATTCAGGAGTTCGACCCAGCGACGCTGTCGCATGTTCAACTCCTTCTGGTCAAAGATATACTGGAGGCTCTTGTGATCTGTATAGATTGTGCACTTTGTTCCATATAGGTAGTGTCTCCAAATCTTAAGCGCAAACACCACTGCTCCCAATTCCAGGTCATGTGTTGTGTAGTTTTTCTCGTGAACCTTTAATTGTCGGGACGCATACGCCATGACCTTATCACGTTGCATGAGTACGCATCCCAATCCCTGAATGGAAGCATCACAATATACCACAAAATCATCAGTCCCTTCCGGCAAGGACAGAATGGGTGCACTGCAAAGTTTCTGCTTCAGCAATTGAAATGTCGCTTCCTGCTTGTCACCCCAAGCATACTTGGTCCCTTTCTGGGTGAGGGTGGTAAGTGGTTGCGCGATCTTTGAAAATCCCTCGATGAAACGTCTGTAGTAACCAGCCAAACCCAGAAATTTGCGGATCTCTGTCGGTGTCCTGGGTGCTTCCCAGTTCTTGATAGCATCGATCTTGGCGGGATCAACGTGGATACCCTTTTCATTCACAATATGCCCGAGGAACTGAACTTCCCGAATCCAGAAATCACACTTTGAAAGCTTGGCATATAGTTTCTCCTGTTAAAGTAATTTCAGCAGTAATCGCAAATGTTTAGCATGTTCTTCTTCACCTTTAGAGTAGATGAGTATGTCATCGATGAACACAATGATAAACTTATCGAGATACGGTTTACACACGCGGTTCATGAGGTCCATGAACACCGCGAGTGCGTTGGTGAGACCAAAGGGCATGACCAAGAACTCATAATGGCCATACCGAGTACGAAATGTCGTCTTAGAGATATCCTCCTCCCTGACTCGTAACTGGTGATAACCAGACCGTAGATCAATCTTGGAGTAGTAGCTTGACCCTTGAAGCTGATCGAAGAGATCGTCGATGCGATGTAATGGGTATCGGTTCTTGACGGTAACCTTATTGAGTTCCCTGTAGTCGATGCACATGCGGAAGGTCCCATCCTTCTTCTTGACAAAAAGGACCGGAGCTCCCCATGGTGAAGTACTGGGTCGGATAAATCCTTTTTCTAACAATTCCTGGAGTTGAGTAGACAGCTCTTGCAGCTCTACTGGAGCCAGGCGGTACGGGGCCTTGGCGATAGGAGTTGCATGGTTCTCCAATTCGATTTCAAACTCTACTTGTCGATGTGGTGGAAGACCAGGTAACTCCTCTGGAAAAACATCGGGAAAGTCACGGACGACGGGGATATCTTCTATACGCTTCTCGTCCTTAGGCTGCTCGGTGACTAGTGCGAGCAAAGCGAATGAGTTCTTCCTCCGAAGATACTTCTGTGCTTGCATGTAAGAGATGATGTTTGTGACGGCGCCTGCCTTCTCGCCTTGCACCATCAAGACTTCATCGTTAGAGAGCGGAATACGGATAGATTTCTCGAAGCAGTGGACTTCAGCTCGGACGTCGGATAGCCTGTCCATTCCAGCTACCACGTCAAAACTACCCAGGGTAGTCGTCATCAGATCAATGGTAAAGGTGTGACCCGCGAGTTTAAGTTGGCAGCCGGTTACTAAACGGGTCACATCTACAGATCTACCATCGGCTAGTTCTATGACGTAAGGGGTCTCTAGGGGTTTAGGCGTGAGATTTAGGTTCTTCCTAAATGACTCAGATATAAAACTCCTATCCGCACCCGTATCAAAAAGTACAGTAGCAAAATGTTCGTTAAGGGGAAACTTACCGGTGACCACGTTCGAGTCGTTTCTGGCCTCCCCGCGGCCTAGCGTAAATGCACGACCTTTGGCACCTCCTGTGCCACCATTTCCATTGTTGTTGTTGTTATTGTTGTTGTTGTGGTTGTTGTTGTTCCCCACCATTGTTGTTGTTGTTGCGAAGTTGCGGGCAGTCTCGCTTGAAATGGGTAGTGCTACCGCACTGGTAGCACCCCCGGTTAATACCTTGCTGTTGAATCTGGTGCTGATTTTGATTTTGTCGAGACACGATTTCCCCGCGACAATCCCTTGCCGCATGTCTCATTTTGCCACATCGTTGGCAGCGGTTTCCGGCACAAGGGCCATGATGATGGAGGTTACAACGATTACATTGCGGCTTTCGACCCACATAGCCGCTGGTGTTCTGGGTGTTGTTGGCGGACTGATTATTGTGGCCCCGATTGCTGTTGAAATTGTTGAACCGTTTCTGGTTCCCTTGTTGTGGCTGGGCTGACGAAGACTATCGAGCAGGCGAGTCTTCAAATTTTCTTTTATTATCAGGGACAACTTCAGTTGCACCCCGAGATGGCAACTTCCTTTGTTCCACCGCCTTATCGGTGAGTTTGTGCGCCAACCTGATCGCTTGATGTTCCGTCGCAGGGTTACTAGACATCACCATGCCCTGGATCTCAAGATAAAACTCAAGTCGTTTTTCAATGGTGCTAGCCAAATCGGGACATAGGAACACCAGATCATGATGTTTCGCTGTGTATGCTTCAATTTCAGATCCACCATCTTGTGGTTCCATAACGCTTGCTCCAACCGCTGAACCCTGTCCCGCGGACAGTACTCCTCCTTGATTAGGGCCTTAAACTCGGCCCAGGCCATTGCGTTTGCAGCAATAAGTCCACGCGTTTGGACTTGCACGTTCCACCAGGTTAATGCCCCATCTTCCAGCATTGAGGCAGCATACTTGACCTTATTGGCCTCAAGGCAATTGCACATCTCGAATACCGATTCGGACTTTTCAATCCAACGGACCAGTCCTATGGGTCCTTCTGCACCCGTGAATTTGCTCGGTTTCGCATCGAGGAACATCTTGTAGGGGTTAAGACCCCCTCCTGCTGACAGAGGATAGGTAGTCAGCGAGAAAGTCTACTAGCCCAACTATTAGATTTTCCCATGAAAATTTAATAATGGTTACCTGCTGGTGGGTTTTGAACACCTGCCAGAGCAGCATTCACGTGTTCTTAGATCATTGCGGCTAATTCTTCAGGAGTCATGTTGAGGTTTCCGCGACGTCCAGTTGCCATTTTAGATCTTCGCAAGACAACATAAACACACACCGATAAGTGTATATATCCAATATAGTTATCATACTCCATTCTCAAATCATCCCTCAAATTATGTCAACCCAATAAATTAAACAATCAAAAGGAATATTCAATTAAATAAATTGCAACATCTCACAAAATGCCCACCAAACATATTAGTATAATTATAAAATTTCAAGTTCAAACATAAGTAGAAAATAAATAGACTAAAGGAAACAAAAAGGGGAATTGACGAGATGAGTCAGTCTTCTACGTCTCCATCTCCCAAGTCGCTATCGTTGCCGTCATCCTCCGCGGCGTTTCCAGCTTCTACAGCCGGGTCTTCCTCCGGATCCTCCTCTGGATCCTCTTCTTCTTCCTCTACCGGCGCTGGAGGGGTCGGTGCTGGTGCGGGTACTGGTATAGGTGCCTGATTCTGTTCTAGTTCTTGAATTCTCCAGCTGGACTCAAGAACTCCGTCTTCGAGCCAGTCAGCCCTCAGCTGCTCAGCACGAAGATCTTTAGCTAAAGTGTTACGAGCTATCTTATTCTCATATTGCTCTTCCTCGAGCTCTCCAGTCTTACTCGTTAATTGTCGTATCATCCATCCCTGTGCTTGGATAGTTTCCTGCATTCTCTCTAGTTGTTCCTGTTGTTTTCTTAACATATCCCTAAGTAGGTCGTCCCCTACTTCTAACGAGTTAACCGGTTCGACCGATATAGCGGAGGTCGGGTGTGAGGACGACTCCTCTCCTAGAGCGAGTCTTTTCCTAGCAGCTGAGCGTGTCTCCACGCCATGAGGTGGTGAGGGTTCGACCACGCCTTCCCCGACGCCCTTGGTTGTAAAGGTTTGTCGGATGATGATGATGACATTTCATGTTGCGTTGTGTAGTTAGTTACGAGTTGCGTTCATCACAATATGCATTTATATTTTCCATAACACAGTTGTAGTACAACACATAACAAGATATCACAGTTCAGTGCCAAACTAAGTCTAGTGTCGTGTAATCAGCTATAGCTTAGGTCTACTTTTAATGCAAACCTGGTTCTCTATAGCTAGAGGCTCTGATACCAATCTGTCACACCCTCAAATTTCCACTTGCAGAGTTTTACCGCGAGGCGTGTGAACAAACCAGAATCTGAGACACTAGTAACATCGAACGACTCTATATGATTCGTTTATACGTTTTCCAAAAATTATTTGTTTAACTATTCATAGTTATTTTCAAATTATCTTAGTTTGGTTTCAAAGTTTAGCGGAAGCATTAGTTTTAAAATTGAGCGGAAGCATTAAAGTAAAGTGAAGTAAAGTAACGGGCGCCAACACAAACGACAAAACTAAAGAAAAACCCAAACAATATTCGTAAATGAGACTTGATAAAAGATGTCTTGATCAATGCAAGTGAGTGCACTTAGAGCTCCTAGCGTCCTGAGAAACATGTAAGGAAACAAGTGTCAACATTAAAGAAGAGTGAACATGTTTTTTTATAAGTTCATTAGTTCGGTTGGAAGTTTGTTTCCCCCGTTATCCCTAACCCGGAATAACGATATAGTTCCATTATTCCTAACCCGGAATAATCATGATGTTGGTTCCATTATTCCTAACCCGGAATAATATTGTTGTTTGTTTCCATTATTCCTAACCCGGAATAGTATTGTTGTTTGGTAATTAAGTTCAATGTTAACATGTAGGTAGCGAGCCTAATGTTATGTCACATAAGTGTTCGTGATCGAAGCTGACTGTGGTGCCTCCGTGTTGCCAGGCCTATCACTGACCATGGCGAAAGTTAGGCCAAATTATTCACCCGTTGACCATACCCGGTCGGCTAGCGCGACTAGCTCGGGTGGGGCTTGTCGGGCCCAGTAGTACTACTTATAATTTCCCCGCTATCTAACCCAATACTAACGATCCGAGAGTTTGTCGAGGACTTCCGTGATATAGCTGCTTAGTGACCATAACGTACATTAACATTAACTTAGTGACCGAGTAGTTTAACGACGTTAATTTCGCATAACCTAAAAAGATAGAGTTATAGAATGTATACATGTTTCTCCCCCTGTTGTTTAAACCGGATAAAATAGGGGCCGTGAACTAACCTTTAATTGCTCGGTTAGTGTAACACAGAAGTAGCAAATGATGGGACCGCTAATTGCGTCCTAACATGTCAATCGATTTAAAGTTAGTGTGTGATCACACTGATACAAACCCTACACATAACTAACACACAATGCGGCACACATAATAGCAAATTCGAAAACACAATCATGCATGCAAAGTATTATGCATGCAAAGTTTTACAGAAGGTGTCAACTAAACTGTAGAATTTTATGTAAATTTTTCAAGTCCTAACATTCTACCAATTATTCATAAACATTTTTATACTAGGCTGCAGTCAGAATCGTCGCTTTCTGACTGCAGTCCACGAGAGAAATTATTTAAAAATCATCGTTCATCCAATTAACAAAATTCCAGTGGGGGTTTCCCGGAAATTTCCGTCTCCAGTTGCTGTACAGATTTCGTGACCCAACCCTCTACAGATTATGAGATCCGACTCGATAAACAACTAACAAATTTTCAGAATTTACACAGCTTCAGTTACTGAACTTAAATGACCACTTAAAAATATGAAACAACCTCAGAAAAATATGAATCCAGCGCCATTAGAAGCCTTTTTTAAAAAGATACGTTTTAGGCTTCAGAAAATCCACTTTTCGATAAAAAATGACCAAGTTACAGCCAATTGAAGTTGGATGTAAATACCATTCAGCAACCTGTTTTCGGCTTTCATCGCAATAGAACACGCTTAAACGATCGAGATGCTAAATATTAATGATCAAGAATAGGTTTATTAGTCACATATCATTATGTACATCAATACTCATGCAAACCCTAATCATATAATATGATCTTTATCACAAAACACAGCCTATGATTCTTGTATTCAACTAAACATCATAATCGCAAAAGCTCGCACAATTAATCGAACTAAACATAAATCATAACACTTTCATAACAATGATTCAAACAATACACACAATCATGATCAAGATTTCATAACCCTAATGTGATTTGCAAAAACAATTAAAATCCTAACCTTGATACGATGAAGATTAGCGAACCGGGAACAAGATGGGAATCGATTCGGGTTTGAAGGAGTTGCGACCTTGAGAGGGGGGGGGCTGCCGTCGGCTATCTTGATGCTAGGGTTTCTTGTTTGTTTTTTTTTTTTTTTAAACAAATACACATGCATGCCTATTTATACAAAACAAGGGAAAAAGAAAAGGAGAAGAGGTGGGGTGGGTTTGCGGCCGCAAGGGGGGGTTTGGGTGGGTAACTTGGGCCTCAAGTTTAGGCTAGTTACTTTGGCCACAAGGAAGTGAGGTCGAAACGTTTCGCGGCTCGGTTCGGTTCGGCTATCTATTTAATATATATCTATTTATTTTTTTTATAAACTAATAATCACGAAATCAAAACATGATATAATAATTCACAAAACTTATAAACGTCTAATAACACATAGCATGTAATTCACTCGATAAGTTCACAAAGTTAGCGTAGTTATTTCGAGCGTGTAATTTCATTCTCCGAATCAAATTATTGTAGGAATGAATTACCGTGAAGTAGTACGTTTAAGATACATGAAAAAACTGGGATGTCACACATATAGATCATTTTCTCTTGGAGCACGCATCAAAATCCATTCCTCCGGAATTTTGAAACCGGGTTTAGGATCAGACATTCTTTATCGTTGAAATGCGTCGTGAACTTCTTATCACAAATTTTCAAGATGCTAAGTAGATTGTTCTCAAGCTCAGCAATATAGTTCACTATATCAAACGAAACAACTCCGTTCGTGAGAAATCGTTCTTTGATGATCCTGCCTCCATGCGTTCCAGCAAAACCTACATACCCTCCACGGATAGCTTTGACGTCGTTGACCAATGCAAGCATCCATGTCATGTGGCGAGACGCTCCACTATCCATTATCCATTTTGACAGTATCGAACGTTGGAGCCCCTACACACATGATTAAAGAGACTATTTAAACGAAGAAACCCAAGCCAGTTTGGTCTTGGGTGGGTTTGGAATGTCAAATTTTGGACCCACTTTGTTATTATCAATCTTTTTAAGCTCAGTTTTGTTCGGGACAGAATGTTTTTGTTCAACCTTGGATGATTTGACTTTGATGACTTTAGCAACCCATTTTTGCGTTTGAGGTTTAGCCTTTTTGACATAAAATTTTGAATCTACTTGACGATTTTTGTTTGTTGTTTCACCAATTTCAAATTTAGAATAACGTTGGATAATTGGGTTAACATTTTGGTGAGATTCGTTATTTCTTTTAAGGATTTGTTTCGGCATAAACATGGGTGCTTTTTGCTTTTCATCCTTCGTGAACTTTTTCAGATAAGAAACAGGTTGTGGACTTTCTTGTGAGCAATATCATGCGATATGCCCAAATTTCTTACATTTAAAGCATGTCCCGCTGTCCTTATGAACAGAGGTATCCAAAACTTGCTTCTGATTCTGTTTCCTTTTTTCTTTAAGAAAATCATCGTTTGATTGTGTTCCGATGATCTCTTTTTCTTTCTCAATTGTAGTCCTAAAAACAAAGTTGATTTTCTTTGTAAAGTTCAATTTCTGGGACCTGTTGTTCTTATTTTGCTTCTGGAAGCCCAACCCTGCCCGTTCGTTTTTCGGATAATCTCTATTCTTATGATAGTAGGGTCGGTTGTCAGTTTTCGATTTAGAGTAGAAGGATGCATCATGTTTATCTAAATCAGCATGACTCACCTCCATTACCTTGAACATTTTATCCACACGATCCATTTTCACATTCTGGATCGGAATTTCCTCTTCTGAAAATAGTTTATCAGATCCTTTCATTTTATTAACTATGACATTGGGATCAACATTTAAACTATTTTCTGATATATCATCAGACTTAGACTTAGCAGATTTTTCAGACTCAGAAATCTCAGATTCACTTTTTAGAACTTTTTCAACCACATTGTTTACCACCTCAGAGTCACATTCCCCATCAATTCTAGTGTAAGTTACATTGATATCCGAAGGCAGCTCATTAGATGACTCAGTTTCAACTTTAGATTAAGCGCCTTTTCCACCCTAGATGGCTTTTTGCATGCATAACTATTCCACATGGGTGGTGGAACTCCATCGTAACTTGCACTTTTTCTTTCATTATTTTTATATTCATCATTCTTTTCGATTTTGGGCAAAATATGATCGATGACGTATGAGCTTGTTGAATAACTGATTAACGCTATGTTAACCCATTTAGATTCAACTTTAATTTTCTCAAGCTCACTTTTGAGCTCAACAATAGTGTTTAGATTAATGTTTATATCCATTTGTTTATCTATCCCTGTTGCTTTAAGCATCATAAGTGTTGCGTCATTTTCTCTAAGTGCTTTATTATATTGTTTAACAGATGCACTCAATTTGTCATTGGCTTCCTTTGTGGATTTGTAATCGCTGGACAAATTGTCTGTTAAACTTTGCAATTCAGCATATCGTGTGTCTTTCACAAGACACTCACCACATGGCTCTGCACATTTTAAACTAGGTTTTTCAACCACAATCTTAGACGTTGACTCGTTTACCTCATTGATATTGGCCATGCAAGCTTTAATGATGTCTTCTGACAACCTTTCTATCTTCTCATCGGCATTGAATGTTGACTTGTTGCAAAATAACCTACAAAAGTCTTAAAGATATCATTCGGGAAAAGGTGTTTGAACGGTCCGTTCAAAAGCTCCTCCTCTTCTGATGAAGTATGGTAATAGTAATCATCATCATCAGGTTCCTCATTAAAAGAAGCCCCCGATTCTTCTTCAGGTTCCTCTATGATCTCAGCAACCAAAGCCAAACTCTTTCCCTTCGAGATATACTTGTTCCAATTAAATCCTTCATCTTCTTGAGTAGCAACCAACGCTTTATCTTTGGTTTCAGGCTGCTTGTCTTCAATCGGCACCATTCGGGTTCTTGGCTGAGGTAGGTGGTAGATCGCTCTCTTGTAGTAATCATCGGCAAAAGGGTTATGGTTTCCTTGAACCTCTCTATTTAGACATTCTCTCTTGAGTGACCTTTCTCCCGACACTTAAAACAAGTAACTTTGGATTTATCAAATCTAAGTTTCCCATCCAAACCTCCTAAGTTTTCTTTACCAATAATCTCCATAAATCTCTGTGCGCGACGAACAATCGAATTCCTAGAATCCTAGTCCATTTCATCCACAAATTCGTCCAAAATCCAGTGAGTTCGGGAAAGTGATGAAGATGAAAGTAAATCCAAGTTTGAAATAGTTGGTAGCCTGTAACTACTTATCGTTTGTCAGTAGATCAAATTTCAAAGCTCTGATACCACTTGTGAACGCGGATCGTGCTCCCGAAATCAGCAACCGATCTGACCTCGCTCAACTAGCAGAGGCGGAATTCATTGCTAGAGAGGTAGACAAAACGAACAAGATAGTACTTACTGTTTAACTGCTTCTGTTGTATTAAAAGACGTTCAAGTACAGACGAGAGTAACAAACTGGCAGAGATTCGCCGTATCAACTGACCAATCACTACTCAGCTCTAACACAACACTCCTCTGTTTATAGGTTGACATGACTCGTACTAGAGTGCGTGTTGAACAGTGACTATGCTTCGTACGAGTATGTGGTTCGAACGAGTGAGAGTCAGTCGTACGAGCTACCTAGTTTGCTCGTACGAACCAAACGAACAAAACATATAAACTTACATTCTAACATATAAACATTGACATGAAAGCCCTATATACATTACAGACTCATCCTAGACGTAGGTAATAAACATTATGCACCAACAATTACCAAACCCGCATGAGTGTCACTTATGCTTATTTGACCTTTCTTTTATCTTGCATAAAAATACTTGATTCTTCCTACTTTGCTTCTTCTTATCTTTTGGTCTTGAAATATGCCTATCCTTATGGTGAAATTACACTACAACACTAAGACACTCGTATTTCACAAATGAAATAAACTCACCAAAAGAGTATTCCCTTACTTTGGTGACAACTTTCAATCTGCTCTTATTATTTTTATGAAATTACACCATTAAGATAGGAGTATTCCCTTACTTTGGTGATGACTTTCAATCCGCTCTTATTATTTTTATGAAATTACACTCACCTCACTCTTGTGGACCCTAATCAAAGAGTTAGAATGAACTTCCTTACCTCGATGGGTATCTACAAAATCAGATTGGGAACGACACCACCAAGTTAGGAATGATACTGTTAACTGAAATTTCGGCGAGAGTATTCTACTTATTAGGCCAAAGCATGATTTCCGAACTCAAAAGAAGTTTTGACCACTTTGGATTTTTTTTTAATTTGGTTTTGGAACATTCCAAACTTTAATTGAACCTCTTTTAAGCTTGTATTTATTTTATGTTTTAACCTTTATCCTTTTCAAATTTGAATTTCCCACGTCATGCTTGTAACACCCCTACCCCTCGTGGAGACTTCCCAGGAGGTCACCCATCCTAGTGGAGACTTCCCAGGAGGTCACCCATCCTAGTACTACTCCCACTTGAGCACGCTTAACTGTGGCGTTCTCCTCTCATCCACTAGTATTAAGCCTAAAACGCGTTGGTGATTTTAGAGGTAGGGCATTACTTATAAACCAGGAATCTCTCCTGTCCACGGACGATGTTGGGAGGTATGCCATTAGGTGTAATAATCACCCCCCCTAAGGGACTCATCGTCCTCGATGAGGTTTTGCCCCAACATGTAAGAGGTTGCCATTATCCTCGATGAGGTTTTTTGCCCCACATTTGGGAGGTTGCCATATGCTACCCTCGCAACCTAAAACAATAATATTCACGATCCAACAAAATTTTTAAACTCATTCAGTGTTGCTTAGATTATTCTCAAGGTGATTACATGCTTTATTTATGTGAACAATTTGAAACTTATGTGCTTATGTGACATGCTATTATACACTAAATGTGCAAAAATATTCTAAAACCATTGATCAAGTCTCACCATTCTTTTTATCAGACCTTGTAGATGTCTTCCAACTGCGAATCCCACCAAAACTCTAAGAGGAGTTCCAAGAAAATCTCCAACAAGAAACTAGTTACCTCCATGGCCAAGAAAATGGCCCTTGGGTTAACCAATATCATGAATAAAATCAATGCGACCACAAGCCCTAATGCTTTAGTGGAGTCCAAACATGATACCACCAAACCTACTTCTGTCACCTCTAAGCAATTCAACTCATGTAGCCCCGAACCCTTCATGAGTAATGATGGTGCTTCAAAAATGCTTTAGTGGTTCGATAGCATCCAACTCACTTTTATCAATAGTGACTTTCCCGATCACCTCCGTAGTCAGAGTGCATCGGTGTCTTCAAATCGAGGGCACTTGATTGGTGGAAAAGCGAAAGGAACACTCATGGAAACGAGGTCGCCTTAGCCATACCTTGGGAAGAGGTTAAAAACCTCATGTTGGTTGAATTCTGCCCGCTTCATGAGGTGAGGACGAGTTTTGGACCCTCAAACAAATTAGTGGCGACAACCAGAACGGTAAAAACGCAAGGTTCAAAACCGTAACTAAGCCATAGTAACCCCAACGAACTTAACCCCTAATAACCCGAACCAATGCCGCACCAAGAGAGCCTACACCTGATGCTTTCCCAAATGTAAATCGTGCCAATACCACCACACAACTTCCACTTCATGCTGACAATGCATAACTTGTAATCGATATGGGCACTTAGCCTTGACATGCCAAAGTGGTCCTTGACCACAAAGTAACCAAACCCAACCCAACCCCAAATCGGTAAGCGACGACCTACGACTAACACAACTGGTTATCCTTGCTATCGATGTGGTGATCCTAATCACCTTGGACCTTAATGCCCCCAAAACAACCGAGGATAACTGCAAATGTCTTATGGTCTTACCTTCAACATCAATGTGGCTCAATCATTCGTATTTTCCCTAAAGTTTTTTCTGAAGACTTACCCAATCATCCTCCCGCTCGTTCCGTTGACTTTCGAATTGACCTCATACTCGGTGCTACACCCGTCGCAAAAACTCCTTATTGTCTCGCACCTTCGTAAATGCAAGAGCTATCCAGCCAACTTCAACAATAGCTTGATAAAGGCTTCGTATACCCTAGCACATCCCCTTAGGGTGCTCAGTCCTTTTCGTTAAAAAGATGGACGGTTTGTTTTGCATGTGATTGATTATCGTGAGCTCAATAAACTCACTGTTAAAAACTATTATCTCTTGTCTCGCATCGACGACCTGATCAACTCCAAGGAGCAACTTTTTTCTCAAAAATTGACCTTCATTCTAGTTATCATAATATTTGAGTCCACAAAGAAGATATTACAAAAACCACCTTTCACACATAGTATGGTCATTACGAATTCATGGTTATGCCATTCAATTTAAACAACGCACCCGTGGTTTCATGGACTTGATGAACCGTGTGTGTAAACCGTAGATGGATCGTATTATAATAGTGTTCATTGACAATATTGTGATCTATTCAAAATCTAAAATCGAACACCAGCAACATCTACGTTTAATCTTGGAACTCCATTGAGCTGAATCATTGTATGCTAAATTCTTTAAATGTGAATTTTGTCAGCAAGAACTTCAAATGTTTTGGTCACATCATAAATGAGAAAGGTATTCACGTTGATCCTACCAAAATTGAAGCCATGAAAAATTCTATCGCATCCGAAACCCCTACCGAAGTTCGTTCTTTTCTTGGATTAACGGGTTCCTATGGTTAGTTCATCTCTAACTTTACCAAAATCGTTATACCTCTCACTTCTTTGACACAAAAAGATAAACCTTTTGTTTGGGGTCCCAAACAAGCGGAATAATTCCAAACTCTAAAGCGTATGCTTTGTGATGCTCCTTTCCTAGCCCACCATGAAAGAATCGAAGTTTTCATTGTTTACTATGATGCTTCGAATCAAGGTCTTGGTTTTATTCTTACACAACGAGGCAAAGTCACGCCTAAGTATCGTGGCAATCCACGAAAAGAACTACATCACACATGATCTCAAACACGGTGCATTTGTTTTTACTCTAAAGATTTAGAGACGATGCCTTTATGGTACCAAATATGTGGTCTTCACAAACCATAAAAGTCTCCAACACATATTTAACCAAAAAGAACTCAACATGCAACAAAGACGATGGGTTGAATTGTTGAATGACTATGACTGTAAGATTCGTTACCATCGACGGAAAGCGAATGTCGTAGTTGATGCTCTTAGTCCAAAGGGTTACGTCAAGGCTCTTAGCATTCGTGTGACCAAACGCCTTCGTTGTTTGCAAATCGAAACTAAGATCTAATCTCGTATACGTGAGTAAGGCTGTAAACGAACCGGACGTTCAGTGAGTAGTTCGTGAATCGTTCGCCGAGAAGTTCATTTACGTTCATTCGTTTATTTAATGAACGAATCTGGACAAGAGTTTTGTTCGGTTAGTTAAATAAATGAACATGAACAAATGTCTCGTTCGTTCAGTTGCATTCTTTATCGTTCAGTAATGTGTTCGTGAGCATTTTTTCATGTTTTTTTTTGTGTTGTTCATTAATGGTATTCTAGAATTTTTTTATTTTATGTAAACTTTTAATTTTCTGTAATTTGTATTTCTCTGATTTCCCACACAAATAAAATAGAAAACCCTATATCTACCTTTTTTATGCATCGTTCCACTATCATTGTCATCATTCATAGCGAAAAATACTATCGATCTTCGTTTGTTTATTAGGGCTTCAACATTTAACGCTGCTCCCTCTCACCATCCACCTCTAGCCAACTTCATCTTCGCTGATTTTATCTGTGTTCATTTGTTTTTGTGAACCTCTCGTTAACACATTCCTTTCCTTAATGAACGAATACCAATATAATATTTCATTTGGTATGTGTTCATGAACCATTCGTGAACACATTATATTCTTAATGAACGAACAGAACAAGGCCTTCTTCATGTTGGCTCAGTTGGTTTACAGCCGTATATGTGTCACACCTGGTCATAGCGGAAGCGCAAGGTGTGATCAGAGCGTTAATCAGTGCATTCAATCAAGTAAACAGCTAATATAAAAGTAAGATGTTCATCCGTAAGATTAATTTAAAACATGTTCACAAACTACATATTGTTTCAAAGGAAATACAAACTACAACTTTCTTTACATCATTAGAAATTTATAACAAAGTTTTACAATTTTTTTTTAAAACAACTAAGACTTTACATTCCATGTTTCACACGAGGGCGCAACATGTGAACCAAAGTCTACCAAAAGTGGATGACATCTTATCACTTGACTTCTAAATCCTATGATACTTATTTTTCGAAAGCTGCCCACTAGTTACCTAAAATACATCTTAAGTTTGAAAACGTCAACAAAGTTGGTGAATTCATGTGTTCAGTTTTAAACCTAATCTTTAAAACATTTGAAATATTGTAGTGAAAACCCAGTATGTAAAATCTTAATGAAATCGTTGATCATTAATGTTTTGCAAGGACACTAATATTGTGTGCTGACATAGGAGGCAACCAAACCTTCGACGATAAATTGTGTTTGTGACACCCGTTTTGGACACAAAAGCAGTCTAACAAATTATGTTATGTCGATAAGAGTTAGGCTCGCCAAAACCCAGTAGATCTATCCCTTTCGTTCCTTGGTACTTGTATATACATTAAGGGCCCCTTGATATAATCCTATCGCACATGATATTATGTTTGTTTCATTAACTAGCTTAACCATACCAATTATAATATGAATACTTCCCCAAGAGTTTAAAACTATAAAACATTTAAATAAAAGGGGAAACATGAACTCACAGATTTGCACTCCGTACAAATCTCTAGATGATATTTGAATCCGCGTTCGCGACGTAACCTACAAGTGTTCTAATCTCGTTAGACACTTAGGCCAACTTTGTTTTTGTACAAGTCTTTCATCTTAAATTTCAGTTAGACTGGTATTTTTTTGTTAATATATACTTCTTATATATTTTGCATTTTTTTAGTTTGAGTGGGCCTACTCCAAAATATAAGTGTAATGGCCTAATCCATTTGATTTGTATGTGTGGGCCTGGCTCAATTAAATTATATGTGTGGGCCTAGCCTAATCGAATTTATAAAAGTGGGCCTAGCCCAATTGCTTATATAAATTGGCTTAGGCTACTTGGTTATGTAAAATGGGCTTAGTCTATTTGATTATTTAAATGGGATTAGCCCAAATTTTAAAGTTTACTTATACTTTTATATAAAAGACAAGTTTATAAAAACTGCTAATAATTTTATATAACATACTTTTGTTTCGTTTAATATATATAAACTCTAGTGTGTATATATATACAATATATAATATGCATATCAAAATGGTCACTTAAGTAATTTGCCACTTCCCTTAAAATTCATTTAATGCATGAAGTACAACATCTTTAAGCACAATATGTTTGAGCGACCAAATTTTGCATTCAATTATTCAATTCCCGCTCATCCCAATTCCCCATACACCCCTGCCTTCTACCCCTAAAGAGAAACACACGGATACACATCTAGGGTTTTCTTGATTCATTCTTCAGATCTCACATTTTCAAAATGCTCTGGCTCCTTTCTCTTTTGCGATTTAAGAACATGAAGGCGATTCACAAGATCTATGAAGATTTCACAAGATCCAATCGATGGACCCCAATGATTTGAGATCTTCACTGACCCTCTCTCATTTTCATCTCATCTCAGGTTCAGATCTCTCATTTTCATCTCATTCTCTTTGTCTCTTCATGCATTCAAGATCCAGATCTTGGTGAGTACCAACATTCCTCTCTCATATGGTAGTTATATTATTTATTTTTCAATTTATAGTCATAATTTTAAATGTTCTTAATATAATGCTTTAGATGGTATCCATACAGATTCAGATAGTGACAGTTCATCTGAAGATCAGGTTACTCGCGTAGAAGTTGAATGGTGTAAATTAAGGTAAGCTAGCTGATTATTTTTATGTTTATCGTTGAACACAGGTCAATCGTCAAATAAAACCATTTATTAATTCAAGTTAGAATTATGAACTTTATGGTAAACATATATATTATGGTCTAACGAAAGGTTTACATTTTTACCTAAACTTTTCTATATTTATATTTACAGATCACAAAAAGAAAGTGGTCTGGTTATGCACATGAGAAAGTTTTGTGTGGTTTGTTAGTGTGATCAAATTTGTAGCTTTCAGGTATGGTAGGTCATTATATTGTAAAATATGCTATGTGGTTAGAGGGGTGGGTTGGTAACAGGTCAAAGTTGGTTCAGGCGGAAGCAAGTCGCTTGGGCTAAGCTGCAAGATTTTCTGTTTTTTCTCTGATGAAATATTCATAAATAAATAAAATAAAAATGATATATTTTATTTATTTTGCAACCACTTTTTATGAAAATGCATGGTGTTGTCTATTTCTAGATAACATTTTTAGTATTTGTAGAACTTTATGTTGCGTGTTAAGGGGATACAAAAAGAAAACTTGTTTTGTGTGGGCATTTGTTATTGGAGAAATAAGTTTGGGTTGTGCTCTAATTTGGTTTTGTTTTCCTTCAATGTTATTTTCCGGATTTCTTATATTTGATGTGGGTGACACAGTTCTGAATTTGTATTTGAATCCTATAAGTGTTTTAAAAAAAAAAGAATAGTGCTTTTTTGTGATATTTTGATGTATAATGACAGTATAATATGCTTTCGGTAACTTGGGTCAGACATGTTAGATGAATGATCAATCAGAATTCCCCGGTTCATCTATTATGTATTCAGATGCTAACTTCCAATATTTTCAAAATAAATAAAAAATTATACATTTAATTTAAAATTTTAGCTTTAAGTTTATGTTTAACCATCTGGTTTGCCCTAACCTATATCGACAAGCTACCCAAACTGACCAACTTGTTATTGATAGTGTCTTTGCAGGTTGCTGTTGATGGTATTTGGATGGTATGCCCTCAAGCTGGTCTTACTTCAAAAACACCATCAGTTCTCACTATGGGCTTAAATGTTATCTCAGTAGGCGATTTACAGCATCAAATGACGCAGCCGAGCTTCAATCAGCTGCCAGATCAGCATCAAATGATGCCCTATGGAGAGAAGCACCCATCTTGCTCCTACAAAGCAAAGAAAAATAAAAAAAAACATTATCATGAGAGATTGTCAGAAACAAATCATTGTAATTATTGTTACAAATTTATAATGTTTATTTTTTATAGATTAATGTTTATCGTTGTAATTTTGTTAGCAACTTTATAATGTCCAGCATATTGCATTTTGTGTTTGTATCAATTAATAAATTATGCTTAAATCATTATGTATTCATGATTGATTTGATGGAAAATTTGATAAACAAATAGCTAAAAAAATTAATAAAAGTATGTTGGAATTGAACCCTACAAAAGAACAGATGATAGAGAGCCAAAACATACTAAAATCTCTGGTCCAAACAAAAATGTAACATCTGCCCAAGTCAAGCTCTGCTGAAGACTAAATGTCTAAGGTCTGCCATAGCTAAACTCTGTTGAAGACAAAGCTCTACTAAAGACAAAAGCTAAAAGGTCTGCCAAGGCAAAACTCTGCTAAAGACTAAAGCTGAAAGATCTGCCAAGAAAAAACTCTACTGAAGATCAAAGGTTTGTCAAGGCAAAGCTCTACTGAAGACCAACAGAGGATGTATCATCAGTGTTTTCTATCAGTCCTTGTAATGCTAAGTGTATAGCAGTGGTTAGCTTTGCAGTTGTTGTTAGTTTGTTATTTTTGTTAAATGTCACTTTCATGCTGACATCATAATAAGATGCTATGTGGTTAGGATTGTAGTATAAATAGAACAATGCTTGTATCTCATTCCACCACCAACAACATTGATATCAGATATCACTTTGTGAGAGATTGCTATGAAAAAGGTTTGATTTCTCTTCATCATATTCCAACTAAAGACTAACTGCCAGATATTCTAACACAAGCCTTAGATGCATCTGTCACACCCTGGTCGTAGCGGAAGTGCAAACGTGTGACTATGAGGTAATCATTGCATCCAATCATGTAAACAAATGTAAATCGATAATGATGCCATACCGATATTAATTTGCAACCAACATTTACAAATTTCCAATAGTAACATAATAGTTTCCAATGGTTTCACATGGTCATCAAAAATATAGTTTGAAATACATTACTTCATAATAAAAGATTCTTTTCATCGTAAAAGCATATTGAGGTTTCGACTCATATATACCCATATGAGGTTGGGATATAAGAGGCAAATCCTCCAAAATGTAGCATTCGTTGTCATGTCATTCCCATTTCCCAAAGTGTTTCACCGGCTTATGTCTTGCGTCCTAAAATACATGTAATTTTAAAAGTCAACAAAAGTTAGCGAGTTCATATAGTTATTGTTTTCTCATAAAATGTCATGCTTGTAATCGAGTAATGAAATCTGAGTATGTTATTAGCATTCGTGGAGTTTAAGGATCTGTCAGTGTGTCGCGAGGACCCTGACATATGTGCTATAAGTATACAACTGAACCGAGAAAACTTTGTCCTTATTGGGATCACAAAAGTACTCCAAAAGGTTTACCAACTAGGAGTGGAACACACCTCAAACTCAATAGATCCATATCTTTTGCACCTTGGTCACTAAGTGATTAGTGGTTACTATTGTCATCATCCTACTTATGCACATTTGATCATGTTATCATCTAAACCCATAGCTAACATACTGTTTATTATGACATGTATTCCCCCTCGATGGTTTTAAAACAAAAGTTTGAAATAATTGAAAGGAGGGATATGAACTCACTGTTTTGCGTTCCGTAACTCGTAGTTATCGAATTCGGGTGTCCGTACACGTGTGTAACCTACATGTGTATATATTTATCACATTAGAAGAACTTGAATGTAATTATAGTGTTAGTAGTTGGTTTGTTCCATAATTATTTATATACATATATTTCACAAATATATATATATATTATATATATATATTGTCATTATTTGATCGTGTGTGAATGGGTCTTGCCCTTCACATGTCCTCATGCCTTGCACGCGTGTCGTTGGGCCTAGCCTTGTCATGTATGTCATTGGGCCTAGCCCATGTCTTCATATGATTAGGCCTAGCTCATGTAATTTATGTTAGTGGGCCTAGCCCATGTCTTTATGTGATTGGGCCTAGCCCATGTAATTTATGTGTTTGAGCCTAGCCCATGAATTTATGTGGCTGGGCCTAGCCTTGTAAATTATATGTTTGGGCCTAGCCTATGAAATTATATGTTTGGGCCTAGCCCATGTATTTTATGCCGTTAGGCTTTGCCCATGTTATTATATGTTTGGTGTATTTGGGCCTTGCCCATGTCTTCTATATAATGGGCCTCGCCCAACTTAATTTTCATGAGTCCAAAATGTTTATAATCTTACACTTGGTAATTTTTACCAAGTATAGAATTTTAAGTATAGACTTTTAATTCTTACACTTGGTAACTTTTATAAAATCACTTAGCAACTTTTCTACATCCTAACTTTCTGGATTTTGTCATTGTTAATATATATATTCATTAAGTGTCTAAAATATATTGTTTTTAGGCATGTCGTCGTTGTCGTTTGATATATATATTTCGGCGTGGAAAACCGCCCAAGTGTCGTAGTAGCTCTTCATATTGGCGATATGTTCGTTGATCGACGGCGCGGCGGTGTATTGTATAATTTCAACCATTGTCCGCCTAGTTCGCTCGTCCGATGATTGTTTGAAGGATTGTGTAAAAGTGTATGTGTTCATGTTATAATACTTGGTAATCCTTAAGTATTTGGTGTGTTGTATTAGTTGGGTATTTTGTGTTGTATACCCCAGACTTTCTAGATACATTCACATACATACACATGTATTTTTACACATTAATTTTGGTGACATATGTAATCAATACTCATTTTTAACTGGTTAGAATTGAGAAAATTCACACTGATGACCAAAAGGCAGATTTTTATTCCAAAGCTTTTGATAAAACAAGATTCAAAAATCTTTTAAAGTTAAATGGTTTAACAAATCTAATATCAGGGGATATACATGAAGTTGAGTTTGAGGATGATAACGACCTAATGTGAATTTTTCATCGGTTAGACGCTTTTCTGTGTATTCTTTCTTAAAAATTCTAAAAACCAAAAATATGTTTTTGATTTTAGGGGGAGAACGTTTAGGAAAATCCAAAAACATGATAAAATTCAAAACGAGTTGTTGTGAAAAAGGAGATATCATATTAAATCAAAAAGACAGTCACAGTATGCTAAAGAATTGGAATGAAAAACAAGTTGATTAAACAGGTCTTACTAAGGATGTGCTAGTAGGCTTTACTTGATCAGTAAATTGCTTTTGGGATATAAACATAAAAAGTCAAACTAAATAATTTGTGGGTTAACATCTCTCCGATATATGGACTTAGTACTACGAAATTTCGTTTGGGAGAATGCTAGATTCTGCGATGCTAGGTCTTTATATTTGATCGATATCTGGGGTATTATCCGAGTTCTTTTGATTTTGCGGAAGCAATGGCCTAGAACTTGTATAATACTTTATGCATTATTCGCCCAAGCTGCATAAAAATTATTATGTCATAATCTTTGTGACAAATGCAGTATAAAAGATTCCATGAATGGAAAACCACCGAAAGACGAGCCTTCATCTCTTTGTCTATATGGAAATACTAACCTGAGCTCTCAAGGTCTCACACTCACCACTTTACAGATATCAATTAGATATATTCACCTTTAAAATGATATTCTGGGAATCTCGATGCGGGAGTATATTTAGAGATGTGAAACACAGTTATTTCGTGTTCTTAAATCTACTTAACATATCTTGAAAGAATTGAGAAATGAGAACAAGTTTAAGAAGACAAATATATTTGCAATCTAAGTAAATCTGGTTAAAACTTAATGAGTATACCAAGATCAACGGTACTGGTGATTTGTTATATACTTGATATGATTCTCTAAAAACACAGAACTCACAAAAATATGTTTGTCATTTTTGATAAATTTCTTAAAAATCAAAAAAGATTTTTAGTTAAGCCTGATTATATTTATTTTAGTCTACCGATGTTAAGGACACTAATGGTTGAAAGCAAAGCAACATCTTGCTGAACTGAAAATTGAAACCATGGGTTGGGAGCTAATCTTTATCGGAAATGTATCTAAAAGTCAATAAAGTTCATTCATTTTACACTTTACATGCTCAAATAAATCTGTTATGGTTAAAAATGGTCATCCAAGGTCATTGACTTGGACTTGGTAGACAAAATCGAGTAACCAGGGTCATTAACTTGGACTTTGTTAACCGAGTGGATTTTAAACAGATAAAAAATGGATAAAATGAAAAATTCAAAAATAAAAAATCAAAAGTTCAAAATTTCAGCAATGTTTCGTACGAAATAAACTATTTCGTATAAAATGAGGATATTTCGTACGAACAAACAAGCTCGTACGAAGCAAGCCATCTCTATATAAACTTCTGAACTTCGTACAAAATAGAGTTATTTGTCTCTGAAGAACTGTTGAACGAGTTAAAGAATTTTGTAGGAAACATATGTTGAAATCATAGTTCTTGGCTTATTTTCGATTCTAATCACATTGGGAATGTTGATTTGCACACCTTCTACAATGGGGAAGGTAATTTTGTAGAAACCATGTTGTTATAATGTCAGATCTAATCAATTCAGACTTAGAACTTAGATCTAGGGAGATTGGACCGATAAAATTTAAAATTGACTTCAAAAACGTTAATATCGGCACTAATAACTTGAAAATCGACTATTAATTTGTTAAAATCGACAAGTTTTAAGTTCTAATTTCACTTAGGTATTTTGGAACGACGAATTGTTTCGTACGAAGAAATGGTTCGTACAGAATAAATCTTTCATTGTTTTGTTGTTTTGTTTTGTACGAGGAAATTATTTCGTACGAAGTAAACATGAAATGTTGAATTTTAAAATTGGTTAAGTGTTTGCTTCGTATGAAATGATATTTTGTACGAAATAAAAAATAAAATGTTGAAATTTAGAATTTTGCAAAGTATTTGCTTCGTACAAGACTATATTTCGTTCTAATGAAAGTGTTATTTTGTAAAGTTTAATATTTTTTCTAACACTTGTTTGTTAGGTGTGTGAACAGGCCAAGAAATCCGCATTTTCACGGTTTCACAATATTTGCTGCCTAACGAATGGATCAATTCCAGAAATTGTTGCGTATAGAGAAATTCTTGATTTTCTAACACGTATACGGGTGACTAAAGTGCTTACATATATACATACTGTTTACCAGTCACACATTGAATACTTTTGGAATACTGCAGAGTTCAGTATAGAGGATAATGATATTGTGTCAGCTGTGAAGATTAATGACGAAGATATTCCTGTCAAGATTAATGAAGAATTGATACGAACAGTATTAGAGTTTAAAGACAATGAGAATGATCCAACAGATTTTTCTGAGTACATGGTGAAAGGTTGTTTTTATCGTATGGGATATGCTGGATTTGTCAACTCTGCACCTTTCAAGAAAGCAAACTTGAGCGCACCCTTTAGATATCTGGCTCATATTATAGCTCACGGTTTTAGTCATCGTAAAGGTGGATATGATGATCTTGTGGATTACCAGATGTGCATGATTACTGCGTTGATACTGAATCTGCCATATAACTTTTCAAAAGTTATTTTCACGCAAATGGTTCAGAACATTCAAAGGGAGAAATTTTTGTAGTATCCAAGATTTGTACAGATGATGCTCGATTATTTACATCCTGATGTGAAGAAAAGTGCAGATGATATTTTTAAGCTAGAACACATGGACGTTTCTACATTGAGAAAGATGAACTTGCATCTAAAGACTGCGCTAAACCTATGTTCGGTGCAATTGTAGATAAAGATTTTGTTTCACCGGCACCAGGTCGATGGAGAAAGGATGATAGTGGTGATGAAGGTGAAGAAATTGAAGCTTTATCTATGTTTGTAGTGAAAAGAAGTCCATGGTTTGTGAAGAATGGTGAAAAGGGAGCTAAGCGTAAAGCTGCTACAACATCTACATCAGTTCCATAAGTTCAGAAAAAGAAAGCTACAGCAGCTGCTGGAAGTTCTGGTCTTCGTGATGAACAAGACACTAAAGAAAACGTTGAAGATATGGAAGCTGATATTGAACGTCAAGCTTTCGGTACTGAGAAAGTAGTTGAGGATGTTTCTTCGTCGAGTACTAATTCGGATGAACGTAGAGAAGGAGAAAGAAAGAGGGCGCAAAAGATAGAGAAAAAGCGTAAAGCTGAACTCAAGCGTAAGGCTGAAGAACGAAAACGAAAAGCTACAGGAGAGGATGATACAACATATGTACCATCTGAATCAGATTCTGAAGATGTTTTTAGCACGCCAATCAAAAGGCAAAGGATGATGAAACGATCTGCTGCTCGAAGTTCTAAATCTCCAACAGTCAGAACCAAAGAGACTACTGCTGAACCTAATGTTGAAGAAGTCATGGTCGAACCATCACAAGATATTCCATCAACACCACCATGACAAATACCACAGTCTCCACCACAACAAGCTCCAAAATCTCCACCACAACCACAATAGCAACCAACACCGCCACAACAACATGCTCCTCAACAACAACCTCAACAACGAACACCTCAGCCACAAAAGCAAACTCCACAACAACCGCCACATACTTCTCAAACCTCATCATCTCACTTTGATCTTAACTTTGATTTTGATGATCTTCCAGAGGGTGATTTGTCTTTCAATGATCCAAGGGTGGATGAGCTACAAAAGCAGGTTTTGCTTAACAAAGTAAAGATTGTTGAACTGCAAGAACAAATCAATGTGTTGACTGCTGAGAAACAGGAGATGGTTGAACACATTAAGGGTTTATCTGGGGAAAAGCAACAAATGGAAGCTATGTTGGCTAGTATTGTTTCAGAAAATGAAAGGTTGAGACTTCGAATGTCAGAATATGCAGAAGAAAGATTGCGAAGTGATAGAAGAATGAGTTTGTTTGAGAAGATTTTAGTGAAAAAGTTGGGTGTGAATATTGCTGAAGAAATAGACGAGATTGAAAGATCTGAAGCCCGAGAGCGTTATGCGGAAAGCGAAAGACTTGCCAAGCAACAATCTGATGCTCAGGAAAGGGAAAAGCTAAACTTCTGGAGGATTCTATCACTGATCATTATGAGCCAGAAGCTGAATCTGCGCCAGTAACTTGTATGGATATAGTGGTATATGTGGAGCCGAGAAAGTTTATTTTGATTGGACGACCGACAGATGTTGAAATTAATTCACTTGATATTTCTCAAAGACATCGTGATTGGTTGTTAAAGAAGAAGAGTGAGAAAGAGATTGAAGATGTTGCTGAAGATGTGAAAAAGATGAAGAGTTAGAGGATGCTGATAAAGATGATATTGTTCGTAGTAGGTCTGATAAGAATGATGATAATGATGATAATGTAGGTGGTACTGGTATTCCAGTCACAGAGTCAAAAATGAATGAATATGTGGATGTTTCTAAGTATCTTGATGACTCTGCTAATCAGATTGTTGAAGAGGAAAGGAAAGACAAGGTAATGAATTTGTTGATGCTCAGCAGACAGGAATCTTCCCAGAAATAGAAATATTTTCTGTTCCTGTCATGCCAAAGCCCAAAGTATTGTATCTTGAGCATGATGTGGAAGAGGGAGAATTTGTGCATAGTTACATAAAGGAGGCGATTGCAGAGATGTTGGGAATAAATGAAGGAAATTTAGAGTTCGATTTTGAAAACGAATTGAACGAGATTGATGCTTTTGAACCAAATGCGTATGTATTTGAAGACGTTGTGGATGCTAGCGAATATGATCGAGTTATCGTGGAGGATGATTCTGATGAAGATGCTAATATTGCCGATCAGGGTACAGTGGACACCCCAACTTTTGTCGAATTATTTGCAGCTGTGAATGCAGATATGTTAAAGCATAAAGTTGAAGAAGCTGCAAAGCAAAGAACTATTCCTCAACAATTACATACTGCTGAAATTGCTGAGTTGAAGAAGAAATGTTTCAAAAGTGCACCAGCCGAGTGTAAATTCAAACGTCCCTTAGCATTTTTCACTCGTAATGCTGATGTTTCACTAGGGGATATCATAAGTTGGGGTTGGATCGAAGAGTTGAACGTCTATGCGATCAAAAGGGAGTTTGGTATTCAGTATTTCTGATATCTTAGCGAAATCAAGTCCTTGCCTTACTTGGATATTAAAGAATTGGTGCAAACAAAGATGATTAATCTCAAGATGAAATTTCACGACCAGAGGCTTTGGAAGTTGATCAAGTTTGAGGCTTTACATGGATTTACTCACTGGAAACCTCACTTTCCTAGACGCTCACAAAGATAGATCCAGTGACAAAAGAGAAGGATGTAACGCTCGTCGTAAAGAGGCCGAAAGTAATGAAAAATATGCGTATGTTACGGATGGAGTAGGATTTTTATACGATCTTCAAGTTGTGGCATTATGATTCGGATACAGGAGAGGCTGTTATATGCGTGCACCCTGACGAAGACTTGTGGAAGATTACAGAGGAGCTAACCGAAGCTGTCATAGTGCATAAACGCATATACGGGCTATGGTGTGGCATTCAAATACTAGACCCAATGTGGCTAGTAAATTGTTCAAAGAAAGAAATTGAATGTCTATTTTACAGTAAGATAAGTTTTGATGAAAAAGACAAGGAGCAAGCTCTCCAATTCTAGAAGATTGTCAATGTCTACTTTGCAAATGACATACATTCCGGATCGACTTGGAAAACTTCATGAAGGATGCTTGAAGAAAAAGAGACAAAGAAAAAGGAAGAAAATGAAGCTCGGATTGCAGAGCGTGCTAGAATAGCATCGCTAAAGAGCTTCCAGTTTCTTTTGAGGAACGTTGCAAGCCACCGAAGAGATTCTTTGGGCGTTAAAGTCAAATATAATTGAAGTTTTTTGAAGACTATCCAGACTACGACAACATCCAAGGAGGAGTTTGTTGGTGCATAATATATATTGCCTATATGTCTGTAATGTATATAGAGTTTTCACGTTAATGTATATATGTTAAAATGTATGTTTTGTTAGATTGGTTCGTATGACATCTAAGTGATTCGTACGAGTGTCTCACTTGTCGAAGCATAGTCATGTCACTGTTATAACACGCACTCCAGTACGAGTCATGTCGACCAATATATAGAGGAGTGTTGTGTTAGAGCTAGTTAGTGATTTGTTAGTTGGTACGGCGAAGCTCTGCCAGTTTGTTTACTCACGTCTATATTTAAACGTCATTAATACAACAGAAGTAGTTAAATAGTAAGTACTATCTTGTTCGTTTTTTCTACCTCTCTAGCAAAGAATTCCGCCTCTGGTAGTTTAGTGAGATCAGGTCGGTTGCTCATTTCGGGAACACGATCCCCGTTCACAACTCCATGACGTGCCATGATTTCCTTAAGGTACTGTTAAGCTAACTTCTCGGTACTGTCTTTCTCACGGATCGATAAGAAGTGAGCTGACTTGGTTAACCAATCAATGATAACCCAGATCATGTGATGACCTAAAGAGGTTCGTGGTAGTTTTGTAATAAAATCCATTGAGATTTGTTCCCACTTCCAAACAAGTATATAAGGTTGTTGTGATAGACCAGATGGTTTTTGGTATTCAGCCTTGACCTTTGCACAAGTTAGGCGTTTCCCAACATAGGTCGCAATATCTCCCTTGAGATTAGGCCACCAAAAATACTCCTTTAAATCTTGATACATTTTATCAGATCCTGGGTGTATCGAGTATTTGGACTTGTGTGCTTCGTCCAGCACCAATCTCGCAGAACGCCAAAATAGGGAATCCAGATCCTTCCCATGAAATGTAGAGTTCCATCCTTGTTTGGTTCCATTTGTTTGTCCATTCTCTGTAATGATTCTGCTTGAATGTTTTCCGGTTTTAGAGCTTCTTATTGTGCATCGTGAACTCGAGTCGTAAAGTTCGTCTGAACTTTCATTTCTAAAGCTCGTACTCGTAAAGTTTTTACTCCTTCCTTTCGTCTGTAGGCATCTGCCACTACATTTGCCTTGCCCGGGTGATACTTGATCTCACAGTCATAGTCATTCAACAATTCCACCCAACGTCGTTGGTGCATATTCAGTTCCTTTTGGTTGAATATATGTTGAAGACTTTTATGATCTGTGAATATGGTACACTTGGTGCCATATAAATAATGACGCCAAATTTTTTAATCAAATAACACTGCGCCTAGTTCTAGGTCATGAGTGGTATAATTCTTTTCATGAACTTTCAACTAATGTGACGCGTACGCGATGACTTTTTCACGTTGCATTAACATGTAACCCAAGCCTTGATGCGATGCATCAGAATACACCACAAAGTCATCAGTACCGTCCGGAAGTGATAATATCGGCGCCTTATATAATTTTTACTTTAATAGTTTAAATGCTGAGCAACTTTTGAGAAGTTCTCAATGAATCTCCTGTAATTTCCCGCTAAACCTAGGAATTGTCGTACTTCCGTGGGGGTTCTTGGCGCGGTCTAATTCTTTATAGCCTCGATCTTTGAGGGGTCAACATGTATCCAGTTCTCGTTCACCATGTGTCCGAGAAACTGTACTTCGCGAATCCAAAATTCGCATTTCGAGAACTTGGCATATAATTGTTCCTTCTTTAGCAACTCCATTATAGTTTTCAAGTGTTGTTCGTGTTCTTCCTCAGTTCGTGAGTATATTAATATGTCATCAATAAATAGAATCACGAACTTTTCAAGTTATGGATTACATACCCGGTTCATCAAAAGCATAAATAGTGCAGGGGAATTTGTTAGACCAAACGACATAACAAGGAACTCGTAATGACCGTAGCGAGTCTAAACGCCATCTTAGGAATACTTTCCTCTTGGATTCTTAACTGAAGATACCTGTATGTTAGATAAATCTTTGAATAAAAACTCGACCGTTGTAATTGATCGAATAGATCGTTAATCCTCGGTAATGGGTACCGAGTCTTGATAGTTAACTTGTTTAGTTTCCGGTAGTCGATGCACATTCGGAAGGTTCCATCCTTCTTTTTCACAAACACCATCGAAGCTCCCCAAGACGAGAAACCCGGTCTTATGAATTCTTTGTCAAGCAACTCCTGAAGCTGAGTAGCTAATTCCTGCATCTCCGAGGGCATTAGTCGATATGGGGCTTTTGCCACAGGTGCCGCTCCTGGCACTAGGTCGATACAAAACTCAACCTGTTGTTGTGGAGACAAGTCTTTCGGAAAGACCTCGGGGTATTCCTTTACTACAGGTATGTCCTCCACCTTGCGCTCCTCGGCCTTCTTGTCAACCACCTGGGTAACAAAGTCGATGCATCCTTTCCACAAACATTTTCGAGCCTTCATGAAATGAATAACTCGTAGTGGCGTGTCATGTTTCTCACCGCGAACCATCAAATGTTCTCCGATAGGTAGGGGAATGCGAATGATTTTCTCTTGACATATAATTTCGGTTTGATTATCGGATAGCCAATCCATACCAATAACGACATCAAAACTACCTATTTGAACTGGAAATAGATCTATATCGAATTTTTGTACGCCAAGTTCTAAGGTACATTTCTTTATAATTTCCCCCATCTCTACCAATTTTCCATTAGCTAGTTCAATCGAGTATAGAACATCTAATTTACTGGATTCTACCCCAAGGATGTCTATAATTTCTTTAGAAATAAAACTAAAATATGCCCCAGTATCAAAAAGCATAGATGCGAAGTGATCGTTGATAGGAAACGTACCGGTGACCACATTCGGGTCCTGGCGAGCGTCCTTAGCTCCAATCATGAAAGCTCTTCCCTGAGCTTGGTTGTCTATCAGGCAATCATTCTTGAAATGCCCTTTGTCAGCACATCCAAAAAACCTTGATCTTTGCATTAGTTCCCCGGCATGCATTGGTGGGATGCCCAAACCTACCACATTTACCACACTTGCAACCTCGGCATTCCCCGTAGTGGTGGAAGGGGCGTTTGGGCCATTTTTGTGCGTCCCTAGTATAAGACTTTTTGATGGCATTGTTTGTAGTGGTGCTAACGCATGCCTTCGCTTCCTTGACTTCCCTCGTGGCTTCCTTTTTGTTATTGTTGTTATTACTACCTCGTGAGCCTGTCTTGAAATGAACGAACTTTCTTTTGTTGGAGTCCGTAGTTTCCACAGTAGTTTCCTTTTTGTTCGCTCCACACTTAGGCAATTTTCCCTGGCGCAGCTTCCTCGTTAAGGCTGACAGCTAGATCAATTGCTTCTCAAATTTCAGTGGGTTTAAAAGAGTTACCCAGACTGAGGATTTTAGGGGCCAGTCACCAGATGTACCTCTCGATCCTTTTGAATTTAGGTTCCACCAAGTATGGCACCACTCGAGACAAATCATGAAATCGCTATGTGTAACCGGTGATATCTAAACCAACATCTTTAAATTACAGAACTTCGTTTCCAACTTCTGAATTTCTGACCTTGAATAATACTTTTTCCTCATCAGTTCCTTAAGTTCCTCCCAGGTTAGGGCTACGCAGCATCATTGCCCTTAGTTTGGACCTTGAGGTTCCACGAAGATAATGCTCCAGCTATGAAGATTCCAGTGACATAAGTGATTCTTTGTCCGGCAGAGCACTTGCTTATCTGAATGACCGAGTCAGTCTTCTCAGTCCAACTTATGAAAGCAATGACACCTCCTGTACCGTCATAATTCAGAGGTTTGCAGTCTAGGAACTGCTAGTAAGTGCAACCTGGAATCATTGGATGCACCATTTAAGTGTGAGTATTTCGAAAGCACGAATGGAATAAATGAGAGTATCGTGCGGTTTTACGAGTAACCGACCATTACGAGTTGGAGGGTTGCCTCTGGTTAAACCTCCGGTGCCACCACTATGTTCGAAACGGTTGGCTTCGTACTGCGCAATTGCCTGAGAAATGCGTTCGTTTAACTCTTCTTGAGTCGTCGGAGATGCGTTAGTATTGGAACTCTTCGGCGGGGCGGCATCGTTTTCTAGTATAAAATATCGCTCACAATTAGCCGAATATATAAATATATATAGTAAAATCATACAAATATATATATATAAACACGTCGGGTATAGTGATAAGTAAGAAAAATATATGTATATGACGTAAACACACCAATCATCACCATAACCAGATAACTCAACATGTAGGACATCACACATCATAAGACATCAATCATATGCTCACCACATCATAACTATATCAACCGTAACATCACCACATCATAATAATAACAACCTCAACATAAAAGAGATACAATGTCAAATAAAGAAAATACACTTTTGTATAATGATAACTTTTTACATTTTGTTCATAAATATCAAAAGAACTTAGGGATACATAACCCTAGTCAGTACAAGTTTTACAATACAAAAGTAAGATTTCCTTCTACATTGTTTGTTCATGTCTTCAAGTTGTCTTCAAAAGTTGGGATCTTTTAAGCTAAGTCTTCAAGAGCTACATGGTCAAAGCGTGTCTGATCCCCAAAAGATAAAAATAAGCATACTACTGCGATGGAGGGGGTGGTGGGGATGGTGATCAATGGAGTAAACCGTGATGATAGGCCACCTCTCCTCCAGGCCAAAAATGCGCCTAGTGGCGACAATCTGGAAGTGCTCCAAGTCAAGCACTCGCGCCTCAGATGGGCAGGACGAGTGGTGAAACGGATAGTGGAATGGTGGGGTCGGTGGTGGTGATAGTGGTAGTGGTGATGATGGTAATGGGGGTGTGACTTGGCAATGGCATGAGTAGCACGCTGGGTCTCCATCTCCCAGATCCTCCGAAAAATCACGGAGAGCTGAAGGTCTTGAGATGTCACCTTCTCCTCCACAGTAATTGGAGGGAGGTGAGAAGGATGGTAAGGATCAGACGGGCTCATGCACGGGTGGTATACATGGGTGGTGGCCCAGCTGAGAATGAGGGACCGGCCAGGTGAGAGGTCCAGCTGCATATGGATTGTATACAGGTTGATAAGTGGACCTTTCAGTGTAAAGCAGCGGTATCTACTCAGGGACATGTGGGGTACCGCTAAAAAAGTAGTATGGTGCGGGTCCATGAGTAGGGGTACCAGTAGGAAAGGGGCTGATACGAACATGTGAGGTTGCAGGGGTGAGTGCATCGGTACGAGTGAAGCTGAAGCGGCAGAAGAGGCATCATCCGCTATGTGCTCTCTTTCGGTAGCTGCTGAGGATGATAAGATATCGACAATTATAAGATAGGGGATGGTATCTCAAGGATGTCTATGTCGTCGAAAACCTCGCCATCTCTAAGCTTGTCCTCCATATGGTTAACGTGGAATACAGGGATGTCGTCATCATCATCATCTAGGTCGATAACGGGAGGGACCATGGCAAGAGGTATGGCTAGGTGTACTATCGCGTGCTCTCCCTCCGAGTGACTATAAACAATTCACGTCATGTGGAGGCTACGGGATGGCCAACACATCATCTCCCGGTGAGGTGTCATTCGCCACAGGATCGGGAAGGGCAAGAGGCTGAAGATCGTCCTCATGGGGTATGGCCTCAATGTCAGAGCTGTATTCATCATCAGACACGTACTCCATCGGATCCTCCTTGTAGCGTAACGAAGAAGACATGATCCTGGCAAATAATCCGTACAATGCATATATATACATGTTAGTAATTTATTATTACTTATGATATATTTTATATTAATCACCACTTCTCATGCAAAATTTATTCTTTGGTTTCACGTCTAGTCTTAATGTTTCTTGTCTATCCCTTACAGACTGATCATGTATTGATCCTTGTTCGTTACTTATGGTTGAGCTCGTGTGATAGATCCTCATGTTATCGTGACACAATGAAAACCTTTTTTCATAATTCTGAAAGTACTTTTGTGATGTTATAAACTTTGTTTTCACGTGAGAGCACTTAGTGATTGTAAACTAAACTTTGATAAAAGTTTTCCCCGGTTCATTACAATCGGAACTCTCATACGAAACTGTCACAGCCTGGTCGTAGCGGAAGCGTAAACGTGTGACTATGTGTTTATCATTGCATCCAATCATATAAACAAATGTAAATCAGCAACGATGCCATACTAATATTAATTTGCAACCAACATTTAAAGGTTTCCAAAAGTAACATCATAGTTTCCAATGGTTTCAAAAGTATAGTTTGAAATACATTACTTTATAATAAAAGATTCTTTTCAATGTAAAAGCATATTGAGGTTTTGAAACCTATATACCCATACAAGGTTGGGATATAAGAGGCAAATCCTCCAAAAGGTGCCATTCGTTGTCATGTCATTCCCATTACCCAAAGTGTTCACCAGCTCAAGTCTTGCATCCTCAAATACATGTAATTTTAAAAAGTCAACAAAAGTTGGCGAGTTCATGTAGTTATTAGCATTCATGGAGTTTAAGGATCTATCAGTGTGTCGCGAGCACCCTAACATATGTGCCATAAGTAAGCAACCAAACCAAGATGACTTTGACATCATTAGGATCAGAAAAGCACTCCTAAAGGTTTACTAACTAGGAGTGGAGCGCGCCTCAAACTCAATAGATCTATATCTTTTGCAGCTTGGTCACTAAGTGATTAATGGTTACTATTGTCATCATCCTACTTACGCACATTTGATCGTGTTATCATCTAAACTCATAGCTAACATACTGTTTGTTATGACATGCATTCCCCCTTGATGGTTTTAAAACAAAACATTGAAATAATTGAAAGGAGGGACATGAACTAACTATTTAGCATTCCGTAAGTCGTACTTTTCGAATTCGGGTGTTCGTACACGTGTCTAACCTGCATGTGTATTAAGTGCATTATACACCTAGGTCTCATTGGACCCCGTACCAGTTGTTCATCTTTAATTCTTGTTGTGTATATATTTATCACATTAGAAGAACTTTAATGTAATATAGTGTTGGTAGTTCGTTTGTTCAATTATTATTTATATATATATGTATCACAAAAATATATGCATAGTGTCATTATTCGATCGTGTGTGAACGGGCCTCGCCTTTCACATGTCCTCGTGCCTTGCACGCGTGTCGTTGGGCCTAGCCCATGTCATGTATGTTATTGGGCCTTGGCTATGTCTTCATATGATTGGGCCTAGCCGTGATTGGGCCTAGCCCATGTCTTTATGTGATTGGGCCTAGCCCATGTAATTTATGTGTTTGGGCCTAGCCCATGAATTTATATAACTGAGCCTAGCCCATGAAATTATATATTTGGGGCTAGCCAATGAAATTATATGTTTGGGCCTAGCCCATGAAATTTTATGTTTGGGCCTAGCCCATGAAATTATATGTTTGGGCCTAGCCTATATATTTTATGCCTTTGGGCTTAGCCCATGTTATTATATATTTTGTGTATTTGGGCCTTGCCCATGTCATTTATATAATGGGCCTAGCCCAACTTAATTTTCACGAGTCCAAAATGTTTAGGTATACTTTTATAAAATCAATTAGCAACTTTATACATCCTAACTTTCCAGATTTTGTCATCGTTAATATATATATTCGTTATGTGTCTAAGATATATTTGTTTTTAGACATGTCGTCGTTATCGTTTAATATATATATTTCCGCGTTGAAAATCGACCAAGTGTCGAAGTAGCTCTTCATATTGGCGATATGTTCGTCGATCGACGACGCGACGGTGTATTGTATATTTCAACCATTCTCCACCTAGTTCGCTCGTCCGATTATTGTTTCAAGGATTGTGTAAAAGTGTATGTGTTCATGTTATTTATACTTGGTAATCCTCAAGTATTGGTGTGTAGTATTAGTTGGGTATTTTGTGTTGTATACCCTAGACTTTCTAGATACATACACATTTATTTTTACACATTAATTTTGGTGACAAAATATATGTACATATTTTTATCTCCAAAAATATATATATGTATATATACATATATATACAAATATATATACACACACATATATATATATATGTATATATATGTATTTGTTAAATCCTTGGAAGGTTAAGGTTAAACCCTTGTCATTAAAACTTCCTTAATGACGGTTTAGGTCACTAATCGCATTGAGTCCCATTAATCACCCCTTAATCATACTTTATTCGTGATTAGATTTTTAGAAAATTTCGCCATAGTTTTCCCTAAACTATTGCGTTTTCCACGTTTCAAAAATGTATTTAAATCATGTTTAAACCCATAATCACAATCAATCATCAACTCAAGTTTACATACCGCCTTTGTATGCAACATTTATTCACTTTTCATCCTCATTTCCATGGACTTTTTGTAAATATATATTTAAACAACCTTACTTACAAATAATGAGATGTTCACATATTTATTAGAACATTTAAGACATCATTCTTGTTATATCTTCAAATCAAGATTTCCACTTTAATCCACTTTGTTTACTATACTTTTTAAAATGATTATAACATAAATCATGGTGTTTATTCTTTATAAAAGTCACATATATGTAATAAATCATTTTTAAGTTGTAGTAAAGTTCATGCATCATGAGCTTGATGATCTTGTATAGATTTACATCACCATGTTTAAATCAACATTTATATTCTTATTCATACAAGATCATCCATTTTAAACAACTTGCTTTAACATAATCAACATAATCATGCTAACTAGTTAACACTAATACACAAAATCAACACATAGTAAACTATATTTAGTAGATTATTAAGGTGAGGTTAGGGTTTTTAAGTAGGATTTTTCTTTATTTTCAAGATGATCAACAAGTACTTTCATAAACCATAGATCATAAGGAGCTTAAATATGGTAAAAGTTTATCTTACAAGTTTGCACAAGACTAAGTGAAGATTAAGAAGACAATGAAGCTCTAAAGAAAGTTAAAGGGAATAAAATGAGGAGTTTAATGGTGGAAAAATGGTGGTTTATGGTGGTGGTGGTAGCCGTGAATGAGAGAGAGACCAAGGAGGTTTCTTATATATATTTTTTTTTAAATGATAAGATGAAGTATGATGATGATTTTATAAGCTTACCAAGTGAAAATCACATCTTTTTATCATGCCTAAATCTTAATTTTTCAATGTTAATCAAGTGGGTGGGGGCCCACTTGAAATTGCGCATGTGGGGGGGGGGGTTAAGTGTAACTTTAAGTTATAACATGTGTTGAAATGTAAGATATTTTGGTGTTTAGATTAAGTATGGTAGTTAGTGATTTTGTCATCCATCATTAGTGAGCAATTAGGGTTTAGGGTGTTAATTAATATTAATTATCCCCCTTGATGCTAAAAACACCACTAGTTTACTCATCGGTGCGATACCGGTTGATCCACGAAAGTTATTGTTTCGTACCAGAAGCTTTGGTTTTCGTTTACCATAAGTGCCATGGCGTTTATTAACTGTTTGTTTTAAAATATCTTCATCGTTCAGAGGCTAACACACGAAGTGGTAGAACAACGTGGCTATGCGAGAGTACTACTGTTACAAGTTTCAGATTCGATCTACCGAAAACGTGCTTCTGTTCGGTGGTAGACTGCTACAACAGCTTGTGGTAGATGTTTACATAAAGATTGAGAAGTCACGTTTAGAATTTTGTGAGAGAAACCAGGCTAAGATATGGGCCGACTTGTACCAAGGTATTGTTGATTGCGTCAATGGTGGTGAGGTTCAAGCAAACAGAGTCGGAAAAAGAATTGAGTTGCATGCATCTTTCATCATAGGGCCTCGCAACATGCGACGTTGGTTTCTAATGCGATGACTTTAGTTCAAGATGACGACAAGCCTGATATATTCCTTACAATGATATGTATACCTAAATGTCCTGAGATATGTGATAATTTACATGTTGTTCAAACTACACAAGATCGTCTAGACCTTGTTTCAAGAGTCTTTCGGGCTAAAGTAGAAGATCTTAAGGAATAACTCTTCAAGAAACATATCCTCGGGGAAGTTAAGGTGTACGTTTATGTCATCCAATTTCAAAAGTGTGGTTTGCCGCACCCACATTTTCGCCATATCATGTACCCGCAAAAAAAAAATCAATAACGCGGACCATTATGATAAGGTTGTGTGTGCTAAGATTCCTAACAATCTAAGACATCCCAAATTGCATGAGGTTGTTGTGAAAGCACATGATTCACGGCCCTTGCGGCGGTTTACGATTAAGCAGTCCTTATATGCAGGGTGATCCTAAAATTTATCGTTTTCGCTATCCTAGACAATTTAAAGAAGAGATAACACAAGGAGAAAATGCATATCTGTTGTATCAAAGGAGAGACACCGGAATAGAAGTGGACGTACGAGGAAAAAACACTTGATAATAGATGGGTGGTCCCATATGACCCAAGGCTTTTGATGATATTTAAATGCCACATCAATGGTTAAGTTTGCTCAAGTATAAAATTTGTGAAATATCTTTTCAAATATGTTCATAAAGGACATGACAAAAGGTTATTCAAGTTGATCACAGTGAGCAACAGGTTGCTATTAATAAGATAAAGAGATTTCAGGATGTAGGCATATCGCCCCCAGAGGCTATGTGGCGCATTTTTTTCCTTCTCTCTTTCTCAAATCTTTCCTTCTATTCTAGCCTTACAACTTCATCAACCATATAATCAGATGGTTAGATTTTAAGATGATGAATACTGTCTAAAATTGTTGATAGGGAAAGGAATAAGAGAACCATGCTTACAACATTTTTTGAGAAAATTAGAATTGATGAAACAACAAGGGTATATTTGTTTAAATATTTTCCAAAACACTTCAAGTGGAATAGAAGCACACGTCGTTGGAATCTTCGTTTCGGTAAAAAACAAAGAGGTAGTATCGTTTCCGCTAATCCAGCCGAAGGAGAAAGGTACTACTTACGCCTACTTTTGTCAAATGTTAAAGGGCTTACTTCTTTTGAACATCTTTGCACAGTTAATGGTCAAAGGTGTAAGACATTTCGAAAAGCGGCTCTTGAGTTAGGCTTAATAGAAGATGTTGAATATCTATCACAATGTCTTGTAGAAGCCTCTATATTCCAGTTTCCCAATGCACTTAGAAGCTTATTTGCGACCATAATGATTTTTTGCTAACCTGGAGATATTCGAAAGTTATGGAATAACCACTTTGATTCACTTTCTGAAGATCATCGATTACACTGTTAAAGTATCGAATGAGTTAAGAATATGGTCTTACCGAAATTAGTGTCTTTCTACAATCCATGGGTAAAAATATCAATGAATTCGACCTTCCTAAGATAACAGATGATGTTAACTTACAGGATGTAGGTTATCATGAGTTACAAGAGGGGTATGGGATTGTTTTGGAACCTGAACACTTGAGTGCCAAAGATTCACTTAATCCAGACAAAAAAACTTGTTTGATGAGATTATGATGCATGTTGATAATGATCTTCCACGTGTCTTCTTTATGGATGGTCCGGGTGGAACTAGAAAAACATTTTTGTTCAATGCCTTGCTTGCTGATATTCAGTCACATGGTCTTATTGTTGTCGCAACAGCTGCATCAGGTGTTTCGACTAATAATATGCTAGGAGGTAGAAGGCTCACTCGAGATTCAAGGTTCCTATTAATATTGAAATAATTCAATGTGTAATATCAAAAAACAGAGTGGGGCCGCTAAACTGACTCGGTCTGCCAAAATAATCATATGGGATGAAGCGTCGATGGCTAAATAACAGGCGATAGAGGCAGTTGATCGTACATTGCACGACATTATAGGTGTTCGTCTCCCATTTGGTGGGAACATAATGGTTATGGGAGGTGAGTTTAGACAAGTGTTGCCGGTTATTAAACGTGGCACTAGAGCACAGATTGTAGATTCCAGCCTACGAATGTCACCTCTTTGGTCTTTGACTAAACATATATAGTTGATCAAAAATATGAGAGCGTTGAAGATCCACGGTTTTCTGAATTTCTTTTAAGAGTCGGCGATGGAACTGAAGAATCAATCGAAGGAAACTATATCTGCATACCTGATGACATGACAATTCAGTGCAACACTAGAGAAAACTCTATAAAAGAATTGATCAATGCCATCTTTCCATCAATTGAAGATAATGTATATTCTTGAAATTATATAATCTCTAGAGCAATATTGTCCACTAAAAATGAGAAGATTGACGAGGTTAATAATCAAATGATGGACATTTTGTAAGGGGAGGAAAAAGTGTATTACAGTTTTGACGAAGCTGAAGACAATCAGCACAACTTCTATCCGATCGAGTTCTTAAACTCGCTAAATGTTAGTTGTTTGCCGCCTCATAAGCTTCGTATAAAAATGGATGCCCAATAATATTGTTACGGAATTTCGATCCATCACATGACCTGTGTAATGGCACGCGGTTGATATGTAAAGGCTTCATGCAAAATGTTATTGATGCAGAAATTGCAATTGGTCGACATGCCGGTAAACGAGTATTTTTGCCAAGAATCCCTCTAACCCTTTCAAAAGATGACATGTTTCCATTCAAGCTGAAAAGAAAACAATTTCCAATTCGACTAAGCTTTTCCATGTTGATGCACTTAACATCCGTCAGTGTGCGAATAGGCTAGAAAGAGTGTGTATTGAATATTGTATAGATTAGACACGAACACACGACCTCAAGTGCGAACAAGAACTGGCTGGTACGAGTGACAGTGTGCCTCATACGAGTGACAATGTGCCTTGTACGAGTGATAAACATCTCACTCATAAGAGTGTGCTTATGTGGTTCATACGAGTGACATCTTATCACTCGTATAAGCAACCATTCGCACGAGTTGCTCATGTCTATATATATATGTGTTGTGTGTTCATTGTTTTGTAAGTTTTGTAGGTTCCCTGAGGGGAAACGCTGGCAGATTCTCTTCAGGAATTCCACCAGCCAGACAAGACGTATACTCTTTCGGTATGAATGAATGAATGCTCTCGCTGATTTCGTTTCTACTCCCTTCTTATATCATTCTGCTGAATCGGTACTATCATACGCCCAAACTTTCGTCTAGAACCACCGTTTCTGGGACCCACATTCGATGACGATTAATAAAGCTCATGGTCAAACAATTCCGCACATTGGTGTTTATTTACCGGATTCTATATATTCACATAGACAACTTTATGTGGCATTATCAAGAGGGATTTCAAGACAAAATACGAAGGTGTTGGTACATCTCGGCAAAGATTTTTAAACAACGTGGAGTTCACACATCAAATGTTGTCTACCCGGAAGTGTTGCGTGATTGATGAACCGCATTCATATCAAAACGAAGGTAAGTTAGTAGATTGTGTGCCTTAATTGCTTCCAGGAATTACTTTTTTAAAACACTTGTATGCATCTAACATTGTTTTTTTATGTGTCGAAATCTAGTACAGTAGAGGAGAAGATACAAGAAATTCATGAGCGAATGGATGTATTGGTAAAACAGGACAAGATACAAGAGACTCCACGTATTTTGTTTTTGGTGTTTTGTCCAGCTACTTGCTTGTATTATACTCTTCTTGTTTTTAATTACATCTACTTCCTTGTTTTGTACTCTTCTTGTATATTGATCATGCCAAAGCTACAACTAAAAAAATTTGGAAAAGTATATCACCAAAGAATTGATAAACTATAGAAAAACAAGTGCCAACATATCACGAATAAGAAAACAAACTTAAGTTCTAAACAATATATCACGAGACGACTGATAAACTAACGGTAAACGAGTATCTTATTGTAAATCGCCACTCCCGCCGCATCGCACGGGTAAATGACTAGTGTATATATATATGTATATATATATTCATACATTTTCATATATATGTTTTGCGTGTGGGTTCGTGTGTTCGTTTTCGTTCGTGTCGTCGGTGTTGTCTGTTTTGTCTATTTTGTCCAAATTGTCTGAATTTTCTTATACGTTTGTTTTGTCCAAGTTTGGAAATATATATTTTTATACTTATCAAGTTTCAAGTAAGTTTATGTTGTGTATTCTGTAAGTATTTAGGTTAGTATCTATAAATACACAAAATTATATACACATAATTTTTGGTGATCAATAAATATATATATATATATATATATATATATATATATTTTGGGGATGGATCATGAAAAACTAGTTTAAATAGGAAAAACAAAAAAACTAACAAAAAACGCCTAAAACAACTTATTTTTAAACTTTTAATAAAATCGCTATATATGATATATAAAAAAAGTTTTTTAAAAAAACTATAAAGTTGTAATGCACATGTGCATTAATATGAAAAAGCCTAAACCACCTAACCCACCCCCCACCGACACCCCCAAAAACCTAAACCCCCCACCCCCGCTCCTCAAAAACCTAAATCCACACTTCCACCAAAAGCCTAAGCCCACCACCCTCAAGAAACCTAAACCCGCACCCCCCCTCCCCTAGAAAAACCTAAAACTTAACCCCCCCCCCCCCGCACCCCCCAAAAACATAAACCCCCACCCCCAACACCCAAAATGTATTCTTAATCCTAAACCACCAAAAAACCTAAGCCTAAAAGCTAAACTAAAAAGTTAAATTTAAGCATATAATACACATGTGCAGCACATACATATAATGCACATGTGTAGTACATATATAATGCAAATTTGCATTACAAGTAGCGATTTTTTATAAAAAAAATTATAAAAATAATTTGGTATGTTTTCTAGGCTTTTTTAGTTCTCATTTATATGGAGTTTTCTCATGATCATATATATATATATATATATAAGTTTTGGGTAAAAAAGTTGAAGTTAAAAATCACTGTATTTTCTTAAACTAAAAATGGTTAAATATATATCTTTCAGGATAAAATATATATATATTTTATCCTGAAAGATATATATTTAACCATTTTTAGTTTAAGAAAATACAGTGATTTTTAACTTCAACTTTTTTACCCAAAACTTTTATAATCATGATTAAAAAAATCTAATCATTTTTAATCAAAATAGTCCTTAGTTAAACACACTTTAGTCATTATTAAAAAAGTTGAACTATGGGCTTTTTCGATGTTACATAAACATGATTTTATACATTTTTCAACTCTAGAATTTCCAAATCTTTTATAAGAACAATATAAACTCAAAATCTTAGCAAGAAATATTATGAACTTGTATGTGATATTGTATAATTCAAAAATCATGTTTTAAAGTGTGTTAATCTTTATTTTTCTTTACATGTTCATGTAAACTTTTTAGTTTATACAAAAGCTTATGTAAATATTTTCAAGACTTTAGTTTTGTGACATGATTTTTATATAAATCTATGGATTACATGTTTCATAGAAACTTTTTTTTAAAGCAAGATTAAAAGTTCATAATATTTATGTTTATGGATATTGCTAGATCTAAATGTGCATGTGTTTAGATCATACTTTTAAACATAAAAATGCAAACTCAACTTTACTAGATAATCACAACATCAAAGATTATCAAGAATTATAAAAAATGACGTATAATAATATTAGTTTGTTTAGTTTTAGTTGAAGTTTCATGTGTTTTTTAGATGAACTCAAGATGATTACTTGTATTTTTGTGTTTAAACATAAATAAAAAAAATGTAAATACAAGGTTTAGACATTACAACTAGCATTAAACAAGATGATTAAAAAGACGAAGATGATTAAAAGATGAAGATCTGAAGCTCCAAGACTTGAAATGATTCAAATAACTTCCATCAACTTGCAAATGCCCTTGATCATCATGAAGGAGCCATGCTTGTAATAAAATTGATGTTTTATGAATCTCCAAAAGTTGGTGTTCTTGAGGATTATGAAGATATGAAGATGGTGATGGTGAAAGATAAGAGAAGTGTTCGTGAAAAGTGAAAGTTATAATAATGTTGTGGGTTGATTATAATCTTCTCATCACATGAACATACACTTAGCATGCTTAGACTTTTTACAACACACCAAAAAGTGGGATGCTTGGTCTTTCTTAATTATTTTTTATAAAGTTTACCTGTATAACTTATATATTTTATAAAGTTTTTTTATAAACTTTAATAACTAAATGGTTATTTTTTTATAAAAAAGAACAACCCGACTCATTATTTGTGATGTTAAAATTTATATAACTAGTTTACTTTACTAGTCCTTTTATTGTTTGGATAACGAATTCAGCTCGTGTTTCGTTATCGGGTCAATTACAGGCAATTTATACCACTTAAACAAAAATTATTAAAACTTCATTTTTGTGAGATTTTTGATGTCTGAAATTTGTTAACTAGTTCACTAGACTAATAAACTTGCTATTTTGGTCATAGTTTTGTACTGGTTTTCTTATCGGGTAGTTACTGAATGCGTTATGTAACTTCAAACAATAAAATTTATATAAGGATTTTTTTGTTGTTTTCAATATCCTATATATGGCTTATGATAAATAACATTTATTTTTGGATTTCAGACATTTGCTTTATTGTTTTGCGGAGTGCTGTACGCTAGCGTAGAATTCTGAATTTGTCTACAGACAAGAAAATTTAGTATTTATATAATTTTTTTGAAAATATTAATTGTAAGTTGTTTCCAACTAATGTTTTTATGTAATATTTGTTGTGGATATATTTTCATATCTAGTTTTTGCCATGTCGGGCTGTATCACGACTAGTCCTAGCATGAATTGTGTGTTCGCATTTTTACCGCCAGTGTATAATATAGTTTTGTACTGCTTTTAATTTTGGCGGATATGTTATCATAATAAACTATGATTTTGTTCATTTCTAGACTTTTAAGACTTAATTAAATAAAAATCAAGTCGAATATGCCAAAATAAATAATATAGTAGTTCTTTATGTTGTACAGAATTACAGGTATTTTGCCGAGTGTCACATTCTCCCCCTGTTAAGGAAAGTTTCGTCCCGAAATTTCAGTTACATTATCTATTGCAGGGACTTTCTCAAACAGGTGAGGGTATTTTCTTTTCATGTCGTCTTCCCGTTCCCATGTGAACTCGGGTTCGCGCTTTGAGTTCCAATAGACCTTGACTAATTTAATACGACTCTCCTCATCATTTGGACTTTCCAATCCATAACCTAAACGAGTTTTGTTTGTTAAAATGGATTTGTCGTATAAGCGAATTTCGTCCGTGGGAATAATAAGTGATTCGTTCGAAAGACAGTTTTTGAGATTTGACATGTGAAAAGTACGCTACTAAGTGTTTTCGACAATTTCAACTTGTGTTCAACAGTTCCAATCTTTGCCAGAATCTCATAAGGTCCTATGTATCTTGGGCTAAGCTTTCCTTGCTTCCTGAATCTAGTTACTACTTTCCAAGGCGAGACTTTTAACAACACTTTATCTCCGACCTCTAAAGATAACGGCTTGCGGCATTTATCCGCGTAGCTCTTTTGTCTGTCTCGAGCCACCTTGATACGGTCTTGGTTGAAATATCTTATTAGTAGTCTCTTGGACTAACTCCAAACCTATTAGATGTTTGTCACCAACTTCCGCTCAACGTAGCGGAGATTGGCACTTACGACCATATAACACTTTGAATGGAGCAACTTGAATAGTCATGTGATAAATATTATTGTATGAGAACTCTACTAAAGGCATGTGAGTATCCCAATTTCCGCCCAAGTCCAACACACAAGCACGCAACATATCTTCTAAGGTTTCAATCATGCGTTCACTTTGGCCGTTGTTTGAGGATGAAAGGTAGTGCTTAGATCTTAACGGGATCCAAAGACCTTTTGAAAATATTGCCAAATTCTTGACACAAAATGACCATCTTGGTCTGAGACTATCGACACAGGCACTCCATGCCTTGCCACAATCTCCTTAAGAAAGAGTTTAACTAACTTCTCAGTCTTGTCTTTCTCGCGTACCAGCAAAAAGTGAGCTGACTTGGTAATCGGTCGACAATTACCCAAATCATGTCATGACCACCAGAGGTCCTAGGTAATTTAGTTATGAAATCCATAGAAATTTGTTCCCATTTCCAAGTGGGAATTTCAGGTCATTCTAATAGTCCTAAAGGGTTTTAGCATCCGGCCTTAACTTTAGCGCATGTTAAACATTTCCCAACATAAGTTGCAATATCACCTGTGATATTAGGCAACCAATAATATTCTTTCAAATCGTGATACATTTTGTCTGCCCTGGGATGTATCGAGTATTTGGATTTGTGGGCTTCATCTAGAATTAGGTCTCGAAGACTACCAAAAAGAGGAACCCCAATTCTACGCATAAAGTACAAGGCTCCGTTCTCTTTCAGCTCTGGATGTTTTTCCATACCTCTAAGCATTTCTACTTTAAAGTTTCCTTCCTTCAGTGCTTCTTGTTGAGCGTCATGAATTCGAGAGGTAAGGCTATTATGAATTATGAGTCCTAATGATCATACACGCAGGATCTTAACTCGTTCTTTTCGGCTCAAGGCGTCCACGAAAACGTTTGCCTTGCATGGATGATATTTGATCTCACAATCATGGTTATTCAACAATTCAAGCTAACGCCTTTGGTGCATATTCAATTCTTTATTATTAAATATAACTTGAAGCCTCTTGTGATCAGTAAATATTGTACACTTGGTGCCATAAAGATAATGAACCCAAATTTTTAATGCAAATACCACTGCCCCTAACTCTAGGTCATGTGTGGTATACTTCCTTTCGTGAACTTTTAATTGGCATGATGCGTACGAAATACTTTCTCTCGTTGCATTAATATGCATCCTAACCCTTGATGTGATGCATCGTAAAAAACTACAAAATCATTTGTGCCATCCAGAAGGGATAAAATTGGCACATCACAAAGTTTGTCCTTAAGCTGTTGGAAAGTTGCTTCTTGCTTTTCTCCCCAATCAAACTTCTTATCTTTTTGAGTGAGGGAAGTTAGTGGTTGAGCAACCTTTGAATAGTCCTCAATGAATCTCTGATGATAACCTACTAATCCCAAAAAATGGCGAACTTCGGTTGGTGTCTTTGGTGCGTTCCAGTTCTTAATGGCTTCTATTTTATATGGATCGACATGTATTCCTTTCTCATTGACTACATGTCCGAGGAATTAGACTTCGTGAAGCCAGAATTCGCATTTAGAGAATTTTGCATATAGTTCTAAGTTGATGTTCGTGTTCATCCTTGTTTCATGAGTATATTGATATGTCATCGATAAACACTATTACGAATTTATCAAGGTACGGCTTGCACACACGGTTCATTAAGTCCATTAACACTACTGGTGCATTTGTGAAGCCAAAAGGCATAACAAGGAACTTGTAATGCCCGTAGCGAGTTCGAAATGTCGTCATTAGAATACTTTCTTCTTCAACTCTAAGTTGATGGTATCCTAACCTTAAGTCAATCTTTGAATCGAAACTCGATCTTTGAAGTTGATCAAACAATTCATCAATCCTCTGTAATGGATGCCGACTCTTGATCGTGATCTTATTCAACTCTCGATTGTCTATGCACATCCTAAAAGTTCTATCCATTTTCTTCACGAATAGAATTGGAGCTCCCTAGGGTGAAAAACTTGGTCTAATGAAACCCTTGTCCTACAACTCTTGGAGTTGTGTGGATAGTTCTTGCATCTCTGAAGGAGCTAGGTGGTAAGGAGATTTAGCCACCGGTGCGGCTCTCAGAATTAAGTCTATGCAGAATTCGACTTGTCGTTGTGGTGATATTCCTAGTAACTCTTCTGGAAAAACTTTGGGGAATTCCATCACAATAGGGATCTCCTCAAGCTACAGCTCCTTGGCTTTCTTGTCCACTATGTGTGCTAAGAATGCTATACATTCTTTCTGTAGGCACTTCTGAGCTTTCATACAAGTGATAACTCGTAGTGGCGTTTCGTTCTTTTTACCATGAACAAGAAGCATTTTGTTATTACGAAGAGGAATGCGAATGATTTTGTCGCAACACACAACTTCGGCTCGGTTTTTGGATAACCAATCCATACCAACTACAATATCGAAACTACCTAATTGAACGGGTAGGAGGTCGATGTTGAATTTTCGTTCGCCAAGCTCTAACGAGCAGCCTCTAATAATTTCTTAAGATTTGATTACTCTTCCATTCGCTAATTCGATAGTGAAAGGAATAGCTAATTTATTTAAATTTAGTCTAAGTATATCTTTGAATTCTAAAGATATAAAACAATAGTCTGTGCCAGTATCAAATAAAATAGATGCAAAGTGATTATTGATAGGAAACATACCCGTGATGACATTAGCATCTTCGCGTACTTCTCGGGCTCCTATCACAAAAGCTCGACCATGGCCTTGATTTTATTTTGGGTAATCCTTCTTGTAATGGCCCAATCTCCGCATCCATAACAGCCTTGGTTCTTTCCCTTCACGTTTTCATTTCCATTTATGCTACCACCTTCTTTCTTGTCCCCATTCCTACCCCTTATTGTTGCCCCAACAATTTCAGTTCGATGACCCAACTTTCCACATTTAGTAGTTCGGCCTCCACCGTGGTGATGATATCCATAGTTGTTGCATTTCGATGCATTCGCAGCATATCCCTTCTTTCTAGTTTCGGTAGTAGCCACAAATACCTTGCTCCCTTTTGTTGTGGGGGTTTCCATCTTCTTGTTGTTTGGTATCGATCCCTCCTTGAGATGAGAAAATTTCCTCTTGTTGTTATGTGAAGAAGACTCCACATGCATCACCTTTGTTTTCTCAGCACCTTTCCTAGTCAACTTATTCATTCTTACCGCTTCTTTGGTAAGACTCACAACAATATTTATGGCTTCAGTGATCGTAGCTCGATGTGATGACGTGACCTTACTCCTAATCTCAGGGGCTAATCCCCAAATGTAACGTTCAATTCTTTTAAACTCGGGAGTCATCATATATGGGACAACCCGTGAGAGATCATGAAAAGGCTTAATATAGTCGTACACATCAGCTCCGATCATAGTTAGATTCCAAAACTAAGTCTCCAACCTCTATAGTTCTGCTCTTGAGGAATACTTTGCTTCCATCATTTCCTTCGGTCTTTCCCATAAAATAGCATAAGCACCTGCATATCCTAATGTTTGTACTTGTGGATTCCACCACGAAAGAGCTTCTTCAATTAACAAACCCGAAACATACATAACCGTCTGATTGGGAGAACAATTACTCATGCTGATCACTGAGTCCTTCTTGTTAGTCCATCGTACAAAAGCCATGGCACCACAAGTGCCATCAAAGTTTAGTGGCTTGCAATCCAAGAATTACTTGTTCATGAATCCTGAAATGTTTGTTCTCAAAATTGTCAAAAATATAAATTTTTGCAAATAAATATTGATGAAAATTCCTTTGTAAGGATATGAATAACAAAACGTTTGCAAGATTCAGAGCTCTCCGTGGGTTTGAACCCTAGCTTCGTCATCCTGATTGGTTTGGCTTGTTTTGTGTTGTGCATTCGCTTTGGTGATTCAATAGTTCAACTTGTGATGCAGGTAGAGGGGTTTGTCGGAGTCGGCGTACATTTCTTCTTTTTGGTGCCATTATCTTTATATATATATATATACATATATATATATAACATATAGAAGTGATTAGAAAAATATTTAAAATAAATATTGTCAGTCATGGACTCAACTTGAATAAAATACATTATCCTATAATACTAGTATATAAAGGTAGGATAAATCAAATCATCTCTCACGTAAAGCATCCACACTATATTCACCATAATATGTACACAATGAATAATAACAATGCATAATAAAGGAAAAGATACCAACTTATATGTATATATATATACACACACATATATATTGTCAACTTGATACATCATTGTAAGCATGCAATCCTAAAAAGTGTAATCACATTGTTTTGTGCGAGTCAATCCAGTTTTGCAAGTCTATCCCATATAGACTATGCCCCAAATAATATCCTTGCATTATTTATTTGAAAAGAGTTTTATTAGTGGATTTTGCATTTTTATATACGCAATAAAAACCTTTTTACAAAATCAAAATGTTTTCATGAGAGGATCCTATTGATTGTAGATTATACTCGAGAAAGAATCCTGGTTCACTACAATCGAAGCTTTGATACCAATTTATCACACCTGTTCATAGTGGAAGCGCATGGTGTGAACTTGTTAAGTTTTCATCGCATATGATATAAGTAAACAACTATATGAAATAAAAGATGTTTGGCAATAAAAGATGACATAGGTAATTAAAGTTTACAAAAGGCTTGTTCATAATAACTTTTAAACATTAAGGCTTTTCATCTAGTATTCCATTCGAAGACGGAATTGTTGATGCATAATGTCTATGCCTACGTCTAGGATATGCCGGTTTTGTATATAGGGCTTAGAATGTCAAATATTGTTTGTTAATATATCATTTATATGTTTTGTACATGGCTCGTACGAGTGAGATTAGTGGCTCGTATGGGTGACACCTTGTCACTCGTACAATGCACCACTGGTGTCACTCATACGATGCACCACTTGCACAAGTTAAACACACCTCTCTCCTGTGCGAGTCATGTTGACCTATAAAGAGAGGAGCTTAAGTGTTGTGTTAGAGATCTGGTGGTGTGTGACTATGGCGAAGCCCTGTCAAGTTGTTTACTTGTTCTATAATCGTTCACGTTTTTCAATACAAATCAAGGCGTTTAAGCAGTATATCTTTCTTGTTTGTTTGTCCAACTTGCTAACAATGAATTCCGCCTCTGTTAGCTGAGTCAGATTAGTCCAGTGCTCATAAGAGGAGAGCCGATCCCCTCTCACGAGTAGCATCAGAGCCTTGAGGCCTGATTTGAGGAGAAACATCAAGTTTTTGCAGTCAACCAACAGTTTCAGCAATTGCAGATCCAGATTCAACCTTTAAAGTTTCTCTACATCTATTTCCTTTCACACAGATCTCAGATTTGGACGAATTCATGGACAAGTTGGACTAGGATTTTAGTATATCACGTTAAAATCAACTATAATAAATCCTTGAAAATTTCAGATCTAAAATCAAACTTAATCATGTCGAAAATTGTAAAAATCATCTGTTTGGTGACCCGAGCTGACTCATACGAGTAGAGACAACTCGTACGAACGGTCGCCCGTCAAATTAGACGCTCTTACGAACAAGTAAACAAGTTTTTCTTAAAATCTACAAGTTACAAAACTGTCATCGGTACGAGGCTGTGATTCACACGAACTAGTCAATCGCACGAGTAATCTGTTCATTCGCACGAGCATCTCGCTAGCATGATTCTTTGATTCGCACGAGTATATTACTCGCACGACCATCTAAGTCGGATGAGCAGCTTTTTCATTCACACGAAGAACATTTTTAAGAAATTTGTTTTTTAGATTTTGTAGTTCTTGTCATTCTAATCAGTGTTTTTCGAAAGTGTGTTTCTAAAATTTTGCAGAAAAAATTGAAGAAGAATTTTACAATGCATTTGCTGCTTCAGTAGTTACAACCACCGCAACTCCGAATATCAATCTTGAAAACGAGATCGGCATAATTACAAAGCCTCCAAAGCTTATGAACCTTGAACACTATGATAGCTGGAGTGAAAGATTTATGAACTAGGCTCAAGCAAATCATTTCACCTGCTGGTTTGCCATTGAATCGAAATATCAAGCTCCGATTGGTGAGAATGGTCTTGAGAAAACGTTAGCTCAACTCTCAGAAATCGAAAGAGAAAAGTTCATTAACAAGAAGAAGATGATGAACATCCTGTAGCAAGCCATCAAGGAAGATATCTTAGCACTCCTACAGCATGATGATGCTCAATCCTAATGGAATGCTTTACGGTTTAAATTCCAAGGAAGCGCGTAGCTTCGGAAGGAAAGAGAGCGTTACTAAGTAAATAATTTGCTATCTTTACTCTTATCAACGGAGAGACACTGAAACAATTGATTGAATGATCCTGTCACTTGGTGGTCCAAATGAAGCGCATGGAACTGTGAAGACAAATGAAGAATTGGTCGATAAGCTGGCAGATTCTCTATCTCAAGGAGAATCGTCTACTTACTTGGCTATTCTAAAGAATGGAACGGGGTATGGTAATTTTTCATTACCAAGATTTATTGAAAGGTTAGAAGGGCACGGGATAGAGATGCAAAAAATGGCAAAAAACAAAGGCGCCCAGATACAACAAGATGTAAATATGTATTACAAGGGTAGTCCTGTCACGCAGATACAGTCTCCAAAAATTGAAACTGCCTTCAGCGCTTTCAGCACACCAAGTCCACAGTCAAGTCAAGCAAGTGGATTTCAATCTTTTGCATCTGTCAACCCAAATATGCCTCCAGGCCTACAATCATCCCATAGTTCAAGCAAATCACAGAATCACCAGAACAATCAATCTAATCCCAATCAACGAGTTCTACAACGCAATATTGTTATTGATTTCCAAAATGCTCAAAACTTCGACGAGAACACTGCAAAGCAACACATGTCATTACTTGCCTCGGTACTTGAATTGTATGAAAGTTTAATAGCAGGAAAAATTGGGAATTCAGAGATGACGATAGAGGATTATGATCAGATTGATCTGGTCGAGATGCAATTGATTGACATTAAATGGTTGATGGCTTCCATCGTCAGAAGAGCGCAACGTTTCATGGAGATTACCGGAAAAGACAAATTGGGAGGACTTGATGGGAAACTTGGCTTTGATAAGTCTAAGGTTACATGCTTCAAATGTCGAGAAAAGGGGCACTTCAAACGAGAATGTCCAAATAGAGAAGTCCAGGGCAATCAGAACCCTTTTGCTGATGATTATTACGAGAAAGCCATTTATCATCGTCCTCAACCCAAAACAAGAATGGTGCAAATCGAAGATGGGCCGTCAAACTCCAAAGACAAAGCTCTAGTCGTCACTCAACAGGACGAAGGTTTCAACTGGAACAAGTACATCACGAAGAACGAAAGTTTGGCATCGGTGGCAGAAATCATTGAAGAGCCTGAAGTTACTGAAGAATATTCAGAGGCATCTTTTGATGAAGCTCCTAAGGAGTATTACAACACATCATGAAGAATGACATTTAAACATCTGTTGCCTAATGACATTCTTAAAACTTTTGTCGGTTATTTTGATTCAAGCAATCGATCGTCTTGTGAACTTGAAAAAATGAAAATAGAAACAAAATGGGTTAACAAGTTGTTAATAAGTTATTCTACATGTTCTTACATCATTGATCACATTCTTCCAAAAAATGGAAACAAGGAAAATAATCAAATTGATGAAAACAAAGGTGCAAGTTACGATCGTGTTCCACCACCCATGTGGAATAGTTATGCAAGTAAAAAGCCATTGTGGGTGGAAAAGGCGCTCAATTTAAAATTGAAAACTGAAAAGACAAACGAGCTGCCTGCAAACATTGATGTAACTTACACCAAACCATAAAATGAATATGATTCTGATGTGGTTTAAACTATGGTTGAAAGTGTTTTGAAGAATGATTCCGACAAATCCGAATTTGATGTTGAATCATCAGAAAAAAGTTTAAACAATGATCCAAACGTCATTGTATACAAAATGCATGGATCTGATAAACTATATTCCGATGAGGATTTCCCAATTCAGAATGTTAATCTGGATCGTGTTGAAAAATTGTTCAAGCTTGTTGAGGCGAGCCATTCTTCTTTTGAAAAAGGAGACGTTTCATTTTATTCTAAATTAAAATGTGTTAACAAACTCTACCATCAGAGGAACAAAGACTATCCTAGAAACAGGAGAGCTGGGTTGGGTTTTCAAAAGCAATAAGAGAGAAGAAAAAGGGATTTGGATTCCTCTGTGAAAAAAGACAGCAGGACGTACTACAAGTGTAACAATGTGGGGCATATTGCACGGTAATCTTCTCAAAGATATCCAAAACTTGTTTTCAACTGGAACAAATCTGCCAAAGATGTGAAACAAAAAGCACCAATGTTTGTACCTAAACAAATTTTGAAAGGAAACAATGAATCCAACAAAAATATAAAATCAACGATTCAACTTAATTCTAAATTTGAAATTGGTGAAACTTTTATTCTAAAAGGGAAATTTTGAAAACACAAACTTGGTTGCAAAAGTTAAACCATCTTTAGTAGAACTGAAACCACCTTGTCCAGCCAAAACAGAGTTCAAACAAAATGTCAGGATCAAAGTTGGTCCAAAATTTGATATTCCTAACCCACCCAAGACCAAGTAGGCTTGGGTTTCTCTATATAAATATTTCTTTTGTATGTGTGCAGGGGCTCCCAAGGTCGATCATGTTAAAATGGATTATGGATAGTGGAGCTTCCCAACACATTTCTGGGATGCTTGCGTTGTTGCACGACGTCAAAGCTATCCGGGTAGGTTACGTTGGTTTTGCTGGAACTCATGGTGGAAGAATTGTGGGAGAAGGTATTCTTACATGGAGTGGTTTCCTTTGTCAAGATGAACTAGATTTCCAAGAGAGAATGATCTTCATGTCTTAGACATGAGCGTCGTATCCACTACATCTAAGAAGGTTCAATGCTTCATTTCTAAAGCAACCGAGAAGGAGTCAATCTTATGGCATCGGAGGATGGGCCATATTCACTTGAGAAAGATAAATTATTTGGTGCACAACGACCTAGTGGAGGGTGTTAATCTGAAGAATTTTCATTTATCTGATGATTATCTGAGCTGTAAGAAGGGGAAACAGCATAAGAAATCACACCAAGAAAGCTTCTAAATTCTATCAAGCTACCACTAGAAAGGCTTCATATAGATCTTTTTGCGCCAGTAAACGTGAAAAGTAGATCTAGAGATCTATATTGCCTGGTCGTGACAGATGATTTTTCTAGATTCTTATGGGTTTTCTTTCTGGAGAGTAAAGATGAAACGTTTGAAAGTCTTATGATTCTCTCCGGGAAGCTTGAAAACCTGTATCACTTGCCTATCAAGAGAATCCGTAGCGACAATGGTACTGAGTTCAAGAACAAGAGGATGCTCGAATTTTGCAATGAAAAGGGATTCTTCACGAATTTAGCGCTCCCTATACTCCTCAACAAAATGGAGTAGCTGAACATAAGAATCGCACACTGATCAAGACTGCAAGAACCATGCCCGCTGATTCAAGACTTCCAATTAGTTTCTGGAGCTAAGCAGTCGCATCTGCGTGTTACACCCTCAATCGTGTGTTGATAGTCAAGCCTCACAACAAGACCTGTTTTGAACTGCTTAACCATCAGAAACCTAACCTCGCGTTTTGGAGCCTTTTGGATCGCCGTGTACTGTTCGGGACCCCGATGGTAAATTTGGAGCCAAATCCTTGGAAGGATTTTTTTTTTGGTTATGCTAGCCCACAAAAGCGAGTCTTTTTGCCAAGTCTTAATCAGGTTATTCTTGCACAACATGTTAATTGTCAACGATATACTATGCCAACGTGGAAACCTAGGATCCATGGCTATTTAACTACGAAGGTTTGTGGAATTCATTTGACCTACCGAAAGTGTCATCAGAAGAAGAACTTGTTATGCTCTTTCAACAGCATCAAATCTCCAATCAAGAGCAAGTTTCTAGACCGTTGGTGATTTCCCCGTCACTTCCTGTCTCGAACACTTCTGATGTAGGTCCGAGTAATGCTCTGCAGGAATCAGTCTCTGTACTAATCTTGAACACTGCTGAATCATCTTCCCATCAACCGATCAATGCCGACTATGATCGTGAACCGACTTTTGATGATAGAGGATCTAGTTCTAATGAAGGATCTGAGCATATTGAAAATTTTATGAATTCCTGGGCTGATCAATTCAATGACAGGAATGAAGCTACATCTTCTACACCAGTTGATGATGAAGTTGTCACGAATTTGCAGAATCAAGTAGATGTTTCGAGTGAAGTAATGCCAAGGACACTATCTTACCATCTGTCAGAGAATATCATTGCCAGCTAACAAACTGGAGTGAAAACTCGCAATCAGATCAACAAGGATCTAAGTTGCTTTTATACCGATGTTTCTCCATTGCAAACTAGACTTTCTTACAGTTGTTTTGTTTTGCAGGTTGAACAAAGAAAATAGAGAGATGCGTTGAAAGAGGAAAGCTAGGTGGATGCAATGCAGGAAGAGTTGCTTCAATTGCAGAAACTTGGTGTCTGGAAGCTTTTTGACCTACCGGATCATCATAAAAAGATCAATCAAGAGAGATGACAGAGGTATTGTGTTCAGAAACAAAGCTCGGCTCGTGGCCCAGGGTTTTCACTAGCAAGAAGGGATAGACTACATTGAAGTCTATGCCCCGGTCGCCCGTCTTGAAGCTATTCACATATTCTTGGCCTTTGCTTCTTGGAAAGGATTCAAGGTGTATGAATTGGATGTCAAATCTGCTTTCCTTTACGGTAAAGTCAAAGATGAGGTTTCTGTTTGCTAACTACCGTGGTTTGTCAATCCTTTACACAAGGATAAAGTCTACCTTCTGAACAAGGCGTTAAATGGTCTACATTAAATCCCTGAGAGCTTGCTATGAAACGCTTTCAAGACATCTTCTTGACAACGGCTTTCTTAGAGGAACTGTCGACTATACCCTCTTCACAAAGGAAGTAGATGGACATCTGATTTTGGTACAAATATATGCGGATGATATTATCTTTGGATCGACAAATGATAAGCTATGCAAAGACTTCGAAGAAGTCATGTGGAAGAAATTTGAAATGAGTGCTATGGGGGATATGAAGTTCTCCTTAGGACTTCAGGTTGAACAATTTCCTGATGGTATCTTCATTCATTAGACGAATTATGTTCATGATGTGTTAGAGAAATTTAACATATCAGGGACTCCACAAGCATCAACTCCATTAGCTCCAAATCACGACATTTGTCCAGACGCTCATGGTGTCAAAGTTGATGAAACATTTTATCGCTCCATGATCAGATCCTTGATGTATCTTACAGCTTCGCGACCTGATATCATGTATCCAACATACCTATGCGCCCGTTATCAGTCCAATACAAGAGATTCGCACTTGTTAGCCATCAAACGAATCATGCGATACTTGAAAGGATGTCCATGCACCGGCTTGTGGTATCCTCGATATGACGACTTCAACCTTGCGGGTTATTCGGATTCTGCTTTCGGCTGCTGCAAGCTTAATGTCAAATCTATTATGGCTGGTTGCCAGTTCTTCGGAACTCGTTTGGTAACATGGCACTGCAAGAAGCAGACCACAGTCGCTCTCTCTACATGTGAGGCTGAATATGTTTTAGCATCCAGTTGTTGTTCCCAGAGTACTCTGGATACAACAGCAGATGAGAGACTACGGACTGCAAGTTCGTGATACGCCAATTCATGTAGATAACAAGGCGGCTATTGATATCACCAAAAATCCTATTCAACACTCACGCACTAAACATATTGAAATTCGACACTACATTATCCATGATTGCTACGAGAAAAAGTTGGTTAGAATTGAAAAAATTCATATTGATGACCAAAAAGCTTATTTTTACACCAAATCATTTGATCAATCAAGATTTATAAATCTTTTAAAATTAAATGGTTTAAGAAATCTGGCATTAGGGGATATACATGAGGTTGAATTTGAGGATGACGAGGGCTTAAACTATCTTTTCTTCAAAAATCTTTAACATGTTTTTCTGTAAATGTCTTTTCTTCAAAAACTAAAAACAAAAAATATGTTTTTGATTTTAGGAGGAGAAAAGTTGTGAAAAATTCAAAACCCTTAAAAAGTCAAAAAGAGTTTTTGTGAAAAAGGGTAATAAATATTACATTAGTTGACTATTACAGTATGCTAATGATATGGAATGTTTAAACGGGTAATTAAACAGATTTACTAAAGATGTGCCAATAGGCTTCACTCATTTAGTAAATTATTCTTCAAGATATAAACCTATAAGAAATGAAAACTGAGTAACTTGTGGCTTAACATCTCTCGGATATATGGACTTAGTACTCCGAAATTTCATTTGAGAGAATGCCAGATTCTGTGATACTAGGTCTTTATATTTAATCGATATCTGGGGTATTATCCGAGTTCTTCTGATTTTCGTTGGCAATGACCTAGAACTTGTATAATACTTTACCTATTAATCGCCTACAAAAGTTGCACAAAAAATGAGTATGTCATAAACATTTACCACATCTGCAGTTCAAAAGATTCCTTAATTGAACACCACCTAAAGTCGAGCCTTCATCTCTTTCTCTGTATGGAAATACTAATCTGAGCTCTCAAGGTCTCGCAATTCACCCCATTTACAGATATCAGTTAGATATATCCACCTGTGAAATGAAATTCTGGTAATCTCGATGCAGGAGTATATTCTGAGTTGGGAAACACAGTTACTTATGTTCCTTAATGTTACCTAACATATCTTGAAACAATTGAGAAACGTGTAGAGGTTTATGTGGATAAGTATATTGGATCTGGGTAAATTTGTTTAAGAACTTAAAGTTACTACCAAGATCAACGGTACTTGTGATTTGTCTAAATATCTGATATGATCCTCTAAACACAAAACTCACAAAATATGTATGTAAATACATGTTTATATTATTGTCCTTTCTTTTCAGAAAAATCCCAAAAAGATTTTTAGCTTATTTTTAGCAATCCATCTTAGATTTTAGTCTACCGATAATGAAAATACCGTTAGTCAAAGTCAAAGCGACAGTTGCCGGAGGAAAGCTGAAGAGCATGGGCTGGGAGTTATTAAAAAAAAATCCTAAAACGTCAACAAAGTTCATTAATTTGAAACTTTAAATTTTAGAATAAATCTGTTTTGGTCAAAAAATGGTCAACCAAGGTCATTAACTTGGACTTGGTTAACTAAGTGGGTCATAAAAACAGATAAAATTTCACAAAAAAATCAAAAAGATAAACAAAGTGCATAGGAATGAATCGTACGAGTGACAAAAAGCTTCATTCGTGTGAACCATCACTTGTACGAGTGAACCTGAAATGAGTATAAAAGGTCTTCTGATTCGCATCAGTCACACTATTGACTCTGTGCGACTAAGAGGTTGATTAGCACACCTCTTACGATGGTCAAGGTACTAATGCTTGTTTTGAGCCGTTATAATGCCGAAATTGGACCAAAAGAACATAAAACGTAGATTTAGGATAATCGGATTGGTAAAATACAAAATTGAACTCAAAATCGTTAAAATCGGCCCTTTTAACCTATAAATGAACCTTCAATTTGCTAAAGTCTACACGTTTTAAGTTCGGTTTGGTAAGGTGTTATTTGGTGCGATGCATAACTCGTACGAATCATCACTCATACAAGCAAGGATTTCAAATGTTTGTTTATCATATTCACTCATACGAGTGATCGTTCGTACGAGCAGGTCCTTAAACTTCTATATCTTTGTGACAAGTATGAAATATCACTCGTACGAGGGAATTCTGTTCAAAATCCTTAAAATTTGTTAAGTTTGATTTCAGTTGGTACAAAGAAGTGGCTCATACGAGTGGGGTTTTGACTCAAACTTAAATTCTTGTCTAAGTATATGACTCGTACGAACGATCACTCGTACGAGTGTTAAGAGTTGAAATTTTTGAAAATTTTTCTAAGTGTTTGAAATATTTATGTTTGCAAATCAAGAAGTCTTCATTTTCACGGTTTCACAACATCTGTTGTCTTCTTGATGAGACTATTCCTGAAATTGCAGCATATAGGAAAGTTCTAGATTTTTTAAGCTGACTTCCTATTACCAAGGCCCTTACTGACCAACACACGGCTTATCGTTCACACGTCGAATATTTTTGGAATGCCGTTGAATACCGTGAAGAAGCGAACGCTATTTTGTCTTGAGTGAGGATTGATAATGAAGATATTCAAGTCAAAATCACTGAAGAATTAATCCAAACGGTGTTAGAGTTTAAAGATCATGAAGAAGACCCAACTATTTTTTCAGAATACATGGTTAAGGGTGCTTTTATCGAATGGGATATGCAGGTTTCGTCAACGCAGCTCCTTCTAAGAAGGCAAATCTCAGTGCTCCGTTGCGTTACATTGCACATTGTATTATTCATGCCCTCAGCCACATAAAGGGTGGCTTTGATGATCTAATAGACTATTAAATGTGCATGATTACAACACTTATTCTGAACATGCCCTACAATTTTTCAAGAATGATCTTCTCACAGATGGTCCAAAATATACAACGCGAGAAGTTTCTGTAGTACCCGCGTTTTGTTTAGATGTTGCTCGATCACTTACATCAAAACTTAATGAAGAAGAAAGATGATGTTTTAAAGCTTGAACATATGGATGTGTCAACACTGAAAAAGACGAATTTGCATCTTAAAGCCTTCCCCAATGCCAAGCCTGTATTCGGGGCTATTATTGACAAAGACTATGTGGCGCCACCGAAGGGGAAATGGCGGAAAGATGAAAGTGGAGACGAGGATGAAGAGTTAGAAGCATTAGACGGTTTTGTTGTGAAGAGAAATGCGTGGTTCTCTAAAGAAGATGAGAAAGGGGTAAGGGGACGAAACGAAAGCAAACGTCCACATCTTCCTTGACGAAAGCATTAGACAGTTTTCTGCAAATATGTTCAATGACACATGAATTGAAGAGTTGGAAAACCAAGTTATGCTGAACAGTGTAAAGATTGCTTAACTACAAGAGCAAATTAAAGGGCTGAAAGAAGAAAAACAGCAACTTGAAGCTATCTTGGCCAGTATTGTGTCAGAGAACGAAAGACTGAGGAATTGAATGGAATAATATAATGAACAATGCCTCAGCAATCAACGAAAAGTGAGCTTATTCGAGAAAATTCTTATGAAGAAACTCATAATTAACTTAGAGGGTAGAGGCTAGAGAAAGGGTTGCTGAGCGGGAACGCATTGCAAAAGAATTATCTGACGCTCAGGGGAAAGGTAAAGCAATGGTTGGCGAGGAACCTGTAATTGATATAGCTGAGCCAGAAGCTGAATCTGTGCCAGTATCTTCAAAAGTGGTGGTGTATGCAAACACAAAGAAGTTTGTTTTGATTGGAAAGCCAAAGGATGTTGACATTGACATGATGAATCTTTCAGGTAAACATCAAAGAATGGCTAAATAAGAGAAAGATGGAGAAAGAAATTGACACAGAGGTAGATAAATTTGATGAAAATCCTAAGGAGAAAATGAATACCTGGATGATACTGATGATGAATTTAAGGATAAGTCTGATAATGATAATTGTGGTGATGATGATGATTTGGAGGTTCAGGTATCCTAGTAACAGATTCAGATTTAAATGAAGATATTATTTTATCTGTGTAGTTGGATGATTCTTCCAACAAAGTAGAAGGAGATAAAGGACAGGGAAAGGCACCTAAAAGCTCTAAAGATTCTACGTAGGCAGGGATTTTCAAAGTGACCGATGTGTCAGCTGTTCCCGTCGTGCCCAAATCAAGGATCTTGTATTTAGAGCATGATGTAGAAGAGGGTGAGTTCATCCACTACTATACAAAGGAAGAGATTGCACAATTATGGGCATGGATGAAGAGGCTTTTGAATTCGATTTCGAGGACGAGCTTAATGACGTCAGTGCTTTTCAGCCGGAGAGGTTGTCATGGAGGATGCTTCTGATGACAATGATGCAGATATTGCCGAAGAGGGTACAGATGACTCCCCAACCTTAAGTGAATTGTTTGCAGCCGAAAATGATGATCTACTGAAGAGAAAGGTTGAAGAGGCTGTCAAACAGGGAACAGTTTCTCAAAGTTTCTCTAACGAAGAAATTTCTGATATAAGGAAATTGTGGTCTAAGGAAGGCCTAGCAGAGCATAATTCAAATGTTCCCTAGCATTTTTCACTTGTGATGCTAACGTTTCTCTAGGGGACATCATAAGCTGGGGATGTATCGAATAGCTTAATATTTATGCAGTTAAACGGGAGCATGGGATCCAATACTTTCAATACTTAAGCGACATAAAGAGCCTGCCGTTCTGGGATATCAAAGAGCTTGTTCAAACTAAGCTGATTAATTTAAAGAGGAAATTTCATGACCAACGACTATGGCAATTGATAAAGCTTGAGGCTACACATGGTTTTATTCACTGGAAGCCATATATCCCTAAAAGAATCACGAAGATTGATCCAATAACGAAGAGCAGGATGTTACATTGATTGTAAAGAGGCCACAAGTGATAAAAATATGCCTCTGATTAAAATGGAACAAGATTTTCACAAGATTTTCAAATGATGGCACTATGATTCGAACACAGGCGAAGCTGTAATTTGTGTCCAACAAGATGAAGATTCTTGGAAAATTACAGAAGAACTACCTCGATCCGTCATAGCGCACAAACGTATCTATGGATTATGGTGTGGTATTCGAATACTAGACACGATGTGGCTAGTAAACTGATCGCAAAAAGATATTGAATATTTATTCTTTAGCAAAATCAGTTTTGAAGAAAAAGACAAAGAGCAGGCTCTCAAGTTCAAGAAGAATGTTAATGTTTGTTTTGCTAATGACATACATTCAGGAACATCATGTAACACTTCTTGGATGAAGCTGGAAGAGATAGAGAAGCAAAAGAAAGAGAAGAATGAGGAAAGGATTGTAGAGCGTATGCTGATTGCTTCGCTAAGGCGCTTTCAGTTTAGACGTTAACTGTCAAATTTTTGAAGAATTTTTTGAAGACTATCCAAGACTATGGCAACATCCAAGGGGGAGTTTGTTGGTGCATAATGTCTATCGCCTACGTCTAGGGTGTGTCGGTTATGTATATAGGGCTTAGAATGTCAAATATTGTTTGTTAGTATATGATTTATATGTTTTGTACATGGCTCATACGAGTGAGATAAGTGGCTCGTGTGAGTGACACCCTGTGGGTACTATTTGTAGGGGAGCCTTGGAATAACTGTGTGTATTTGGACTTGATTTTATCCTCATGTTCCCATGTATAGTCGGGGTCGTGACTTGAGTTTCAACAAACAACTCATGTGATATGGTTTACCAAACTTAACATCCTGATTTGGAAAGGATCCTAAGTGCTTTTGACCAATTATGACTCGTTAAGGTAGTTTATGCTACTTTAACGGGTCATTAGCATAAACGCGTGATCGTCCTATGATAAATCTTAAATGCCCCAAACATGTTTGAAAATGTTACAACATCAGTTTATATGATAAAAATTTGGTTACATGTGTTTAAAATGAATTTATGCGCAAAAGGGCATTTTGGTCATCATTTTTTAAGAACCTAAAAGTAACTTATCATAACACTAACCAAACGACGTGACCATAAGGTATAACCTCAGTAGGTTATTCCCTATACAACTAGTCACAAATATGTGTTTGGTCGGATCCTGAGATTGACTAAAAGGGTCAGATTCGAAAGTCAAAGCCGTGGTCAAGACCGCTCGACTTACGACCCTAAATAAGCACTAAACTAGAAGTGACGAGTTAGACATATCAAAATATGTCTACTAAGTTTATAAAACTGGCTTGGTATCAAAACTTGGTGTTTTGATACCTGAAAATAGTTTCGTCGTAAAATGCACATCATGCGCATTTTTGACCGAAACTTTGACTCGTCACTTCGACTAGTAAACGTGGTAATCAGAAGGTAAAATCGTTATGGATTATAACCTTCGTGATTGCGATCACATTTCAAAGTTCAATTAAATTTGGCTTGACCAAATATGGTCAGATCCAAAAGTCAATCAGGTTGCCAAATTGTTCGACTTTTAGCTCAAAATAGCTAAAAAATGAAAGAACTAGGAAGAGTACTTATTCGTGTTGAAGAACACTTTCGGAAATCAAGACAGGAGGCTTCAAAAGGCTGAAAACAAGCTCTAAGAAGGATAGAAAGAAGAACTTGATACTTTGCTTTGAAGTGTTTTGAAGTGGTGTGAAAAAAATGGAAGAATCATGGGGTATTTATAGTATTTTAGGATGAAGGAGGTGATGACAAGTGTCCTCAAGTGTGGATTAGTGTCCTAACATGTATCAACACCATATTAAGTGTGGGAAAGTGAGTGCTAGATGACAAAAATTGGAGATAGGTGGCAAACTTGGTGAAGAAGCAAAAATATTTATTATTTTTTTGACATTTTTGGCCCTTGGACTTGTATTTTCACTTGTTTGCCATTTTTAACCCCTTTAACCTAATATTTAGGTTATATAAAGGTGTTAAGACATGTATAACTTGGATTATGCCTGAAAATGTCATGGATGTTAGTTCATTCGGTTGTACGGTTACACGTTTTGCAAAAATGCGTAAAACACTTTAACAAACACGAACATGATCGAAATTGTGCAACGATTGACATTTTTGCATTCTCATCAGTAAAATAAAAGATTTTATTGAATACAAAAATATTTGGAAATAAAATTGTTAGGACGTTTTGAGACCGTTGGTACTTTAGTATTAATAGTTTGAGCTGGTTTGTAATAGTCTGTTAAACTAGAAGGGTCAAAAGTGCAAATACATTGGGTAGTCAGATATGTATATATATGTTCTTCAATGAATATCTTGTCCAAGTTTCTTGGACAGATTTTGGTGATTACTCTTGTGTTGTGATTCTTGTTATTGTGCTTAATCCGATTATCCAGGTGCTTTTATTGATTACATCTTTTTGGGATTTCATATATAACACTTGTTGTTTGATCCATTCAAGAATCTTCATCTTCTTAGTTTGGTTTTTCTTAAATTTTACACATTCAGATTTTAATCTATAGTTGTTTGAGTGATAACAATCAACCACTATGATTCGAATCTGTTCTGGGACTCACAATTTGGTATCAGAGCCTTTGTGCTCTTGATTGTTTGAGTTTTTGTTAAGATTCCTCAAGTTTTATAGGTTTTTCAAAAGTTTTCAAAGTTTCAAGGTTTTTCAAATTTTTGGACTTAAAATGGATTGATCTGGTGTGTTTAATCATTGGGTTGTTGTTAATCAGTGGGTTGGTTGTAACACCCCGACCACGTAAAACAACAAATCTCGGAGGAAACGTCAGGGAGTCATGTCACAGAACTATTGTTTCACAACTCATAGAATTTAAAATTATGTTTGATTAAGTTAAATGTTTACATTGTCTTGGGATAAACAGAAACAACACATAAATAAATTGTCTTTCATGTTTTAAGTCGCTAAGGGTCGCGTCCATTCCTACGTGAAGCATGCATCATATTATCAAGTATTGAGTCCTGAAACATATGTGAAAAGAGAGTCGCATAAAAATGTCGGCGAGTACATAGGTTTTGTGAGTGTGTCAAATTCATGGCCTTGTATACATATTGCCACACCTCGTCCGACTACAAGAGTCTTTAAGTGAAAACCTCGTATCAAAAGTGTTTGATATTGCACTACAGTTAACCAACTAAAACAAGTTGGTTAGAGTTGTGAAAACCTTGTAGCCATGAATCTTTACAAAAACATTTCTTTTGTAAAATCCTTGTAAGAGATTGATTCAAAAGAAAACTTTGTATGGTTTATATCTTTAAGTGAAAATCATTGCGTGACATTGTTCAAAACAATTTGTCCATGTTATAAACCATTTGTCTGTGTTATAAATCAATCGTCCGTGTCATAATTCAATTGTCCATGTCATAAACAAAATCGTCCATGTTTTTAATTGTAAAAATTTTGATCATTCTTTAATGAACACATTCGAACCTTTGTTGACTATACCACCAAAGGGTATCTTTAATAGACCACCAAAGGGTCTCTTTAAATAGACTAACAAATCAACAAATGATTTGTTAATCAGAAACAGTTTCTGTCATTACCCAAACTTCCACCAAATCAGTGAACATTCCGATAATGAGATTGTCAGTCATATGGTACCATAACATACTATAGGTTGGCTTGGCCAAAGCTAATGAATGTCATTCATGTTATGGATAACGCGTCAACAAGTTGTTCACATTATTGAAATCGTATTGTTTTAAATATAAACGATAGACAATGTTTTTGAAAACTTGAAAATGATTTAGCACATATGAGTCACCCCAAAACATTTTCAAAACATAAAAGAGGGGGCTATGTACTCACTTGAGATTGCGAAAGTGTTCTTGATTAACGTAATAAACAAAGCTCAAACGTGTCCTAATGTGTCAGATAAATATGTTAGCGTGTCAGGACTACAAACAGGAGATCAGAAAGAATGAAGTCTTATAAACCAAATGAGTGTTGGAACTCATGTGATATGGTTTAACAAACTTAACATTCTGATTTGGAAAGGATCCTAAGTGCTTTTGACCCATTTTGACTCGTTAAGGTAGTTTACGGTACTTTAACGGGTCATTAGCGTAAACACGTGATTGGATGGCTAAACATGTCCTATGATAAGTCTTAAAAGCCCAAACATGTTTGAAAATGTTATAACATCAGTTTATATGTCAAAAATTAGGTTACATGTGTTTAGAATGGATTTATTAGCAAAAGGGCATTTTGGTCTTTTTTAAGAACATAGAAGTGACTTATCATAACACTAACCAAACGACGTGACCATAAGGTATAACCTCAGTAGGTTATTCCCTATACAACTATGGTCACAAATATGTGTTTGGTCAGATCCTAAGATCGACCAAACGGGTCGAATTCGAAAGTCAAAGCGGTGGTCAAAACCGCTTGACTTACGACCCTAAATAAGCACTAAACTAGAAGTGACGAGTTAGACATGTCAAAATATGTCAAAATATGTCAAACTAAGTTTATAAAACTAATTTGGTATCAAAACTTTGTGTTTTGATACCCGAAAATAGTTTCGTCGTAAAATGCACATCGTGTGCATTTTTTTTACCGAAACTTTAACTCGTCACTTCGACTAGTATACGTGGTAATCAGAAGGTGATATCTCTACGGATTATAACCTTCATGATTATGATCACGTTACAAAGTTCAATTGAGCTTTGACTTGACCAAATACGGTTAGAACCAAAAGTCAATCAGGAAGCCAAACCTGTTCGACTTTTAGCTCAAAATAGCTAAAAATAATTAAAGAACTAGGAAGAGTACTTACTCGTGTTGAAGATTACTTTTGGAACTCAGGATATGAGGCTTCCAAATGTTGGAAACAAGCTCCAAGAAGGATAAAAAGAAGAACTTCACACTTTGCTTTGAAGTGTTTTGAAGTGGTGTGAAACAAAATGAAAGAATCATGGGGTATTTATATTATTTTAGGATTAAGGAGGTGATGACAAGTGTCCTCAAATGTGAATTAGTGTCCTAACATGTGTCAACACCATATTAAGTGTGGCAAAGTGAGTGCTAGATGTCAAAAATTGGAGATAGGTGGCAAACTTGGTGAAGAAGCAAAAATATTTATTATTTTTTTGACATTTTTGGCCCTTTGACTTGTATTTTCACTTGTTTGCCATTTTTAACCCCTTTAACCTAATATTTAGGTTATAAAGGTGTTAAGATATGTGTAACTTGGATTATACCCGAAAATGTCGTGGATGTCGGTTCGTTCGGTTGTACGATTATGCGTTTTGCAAAATGCGTAAAACGCTTTAACGAACACGAAAATGACCGAAATTGGGCAACGATTGACGTTTTTGCATTCTCATCAATAAAATACAAGATTTTATTGAATACCAAAATATTTGGAAATAAAACACAGGGTTTCATTGAATACGTAATTGTTTGTAATTGTGCAATGATTGAAAAGGCACAAATGTTACAGTCTCCCCTACTTTTGGAAATTTCGTCCCGAAATTTAATTAGAGGAAACTTTGTGAAACAGATGTGGATATTTCGCTTTCATCTGATCCTCTCATTCCCAAGTAAATTCTGGGCCACGTTTGGATTCCCAGCGAACTTTAACTATCGGTATACGTCTACGCTTGAGTTTCTTGACTTCACGGTCCACTATCTCCACAGGTTTCTCGACAAAGTGCATAGTGTCTTTAATGTAAATTTCGTCGAGGGGAATGTGGAGGTTTGTATCGGCTAAACACTTTTTCAAATTGGACACATGGAATGTTGGGTGAATATTCCCAAGTTCAGGAGGTAGCTCAAGTCGGTAGGCCACCTTTCCGATTCTCTCAACGATCTTGAATGGTCCAATATATCATGGTGCAAGTTTTCCTTTCTTTCCAAATCTAATCACACCTTTCCAAGGGGATACGTTGACAAGGACGTGACCACCAACTTGGAATTCCAAGGGTTTGCGTCGTTTGTCCGCATAACTCTTTTGACGGCTTCTAGCTGTCAGAAGGTTATCATGAATTTTCTTGACTTTGTCTATTGTGTCGTGAATGAGTTCAGGCCCAGTGAGCTGAGCTTCACCAACCTCATTCCAGCAGACAGTGTGAACGACCTTTTCGACCGTATAGAGCTTCGAAAGGCCCCATATTGATGCTGGCGTGATAACTATTGTTGTAGGAGAATTCGACCAATGGTAGATGGGAATCCCAACTACCACCAAAGTTGATCACACATGCTCTAAGCATATCCTCCAGTGTTTGAATTGTCCTTTCGGATTGTCCATCCGTTTAAGGATGATAAGCAATGCTCAAATTGAGTTTGGTTCCCATGGCATATTGCATGGTCTTCCAAAAGTGAGATGAGAATCGAGCATCTCGATCAGATATGATGTTCAAAGGAATACCATGACGAGATACAATCTCATAAACGTAGATCTTGGCGAGTTTGTCAGCAGATAGATCCTCACGAATTGCCAAAAAGTGTGCTGACTTTGTTAGACGATTGATGATTACCCAAATGGCATCATGACCTCTAAGTGTGCGTGGTAGTTTAGTGACGAGAACCATCGCAATGTTCTCCCACTTCCATACTGGTATTTGTGGTTGCTCAAGTAAACCAGATGGGCATTGATGTTCTGCCTTAACTCTAAGAAAAGTTAGGCATTTAGACACATATAAGGCAATGTACTTCTTCATACTCGGACATCAATACTGGGTACGGAGATCCTTATACATTTTGTCTCCACCAAGATGGATTGAATAAAGAGACTTATGAGCTTCGTCCATCAATAAGGTGCGGAGATTGTCTTGACTAGGAATCCACAAACGGTTCTTGTAGTAGAGTAATCCGTTATCTTTTGTTTCGAGTTGAAGTTCGAGATTTTGTGGCAGCTCATTTTTCAACAAGCTTTGGGTCACACATGTATGTTGTGCTTGAAGGATACGTGTTGGATATCAGATTGAACTCGAACACAATGAAGTTTGACACGTTCCTTACGACTAAGCCATCAGCCACAACTTTCGCCTTACCAGGATGGTAGCGAATCTCGCAGTCGTAGTCGTTCAGAAGTTTGACCCAACGTCGTTGTCTCATGTTAAGCTCCTTTAGATTGAATATGTGTTGGAGACTTTTGTGGTCAGTGAAAACCAAACATTTCGTACCGTAAAGGTAGTGTCTCCAATTTTTAAGAGCAAAAACTACGGCTCCTAACTCAAGATCATGAGTTGTGTAGTTCTTCTCATGGATTTTCAATTTTCTTGAAGCATAGTCTATGACTTTGTCTCTTTGCATGAGAACACAACCAAGGCCTAGGTTTGATGAGTCACAATAGACAACGAAATCATCGTTGTTGTCGGGTAAGGATAAAACAGGTGCATTACAGAGTTTTTGTTTCAGTGTTTGAAAGGCTTCCTCTTCTTTGGGTCCCCACTCAAATGGTATATTCTTTTGTGTCAAAGTGGTGAGGGGAACCACGATCTTTGAAAAGTTTGCGATTAATCGTCGATAGTATCCAGCAAGACCAAGAAATTAACGAACTTCGGTAGGAGTAGTAGGTGTACTCCAATCCCTAATCGCACTGATTTTGGCGGGATCTACATGTATACCTTGTTCGTTAACAATGTGTCCCAGAAATTGAACTTCGTTTAGCCAAAATTCACATTTGGAGAATTTGGCGTAAAGTTGTTCTTTTTTCAGGAGTTCCATCGTTAGACGAAGATGTTGTTCGTGATCGGCACGAGACTTAGAATAAATGAGGATGTCGTCGATGTAAACAATGATGAACTTGTCTAAATAAGGTATACAAACCCTATTCATTAAGTCCATGAAGACGGCAGGAGCGTCGAACCAAAAGGCATGATAGTGAACTCGTAATGGACGTATCGAGTGCGAAAAGCAGTCTTGGGAATATCTTCTTCGAGTACACGAAGTTGATGATACCTAGAACGCAGATCAATCTTTGAAAAGCAGGTCGGACCTTGTAGCTGATCAAAGATATCATCAATGCGAGGTAGGGGATATCGATTTTTTATTGCGAGTTTGTTGAGCTTACAATAATCGATACACATACCGAAGGATCCATCCTTCTTTTTCACGAATAGGACAGGAGCGCCCCAAGGTGAAAAGCTCAGACGAATGAATCCCCTTTATGAAAGTTCTTGGAGTTGCTTTGACAACTCTTGCATTTCAGACCGTGCAAGTCGGTAAGGAGATTTAGCAATTGGGTTTGCACCAGGTACCAGGTCAATACGAAACTCAACTTGATGAATTGGGGGTAAACCAGGTAGCTCTTCAGGAAACACCTCAGGAAATTCCCGAACAATAGGGATGTCCTGAACAGTCTTGCCTTTGCCTTTTTCCTCTATGATATGTGCCAAAAAGGCTACATAATTCTTTCGTAGGTATTATTGGGCCTGGGTACAGGTCATGAGTATTAGACTACTAGAGGGTTTCTCTCCATGAACTTCTAAGGTTTCGCAAGACGAAAGAGGTATACGAACAACCTTGTCGAAATAGATCACCTCAGCATGGTGTTTGGTTAACCAATCCATTCCTATGATGATGTCAAAACTCCCGAGTTGCATTGGTGTGAGGTCAATGGGAAAAAGGTGGTTATCCAAGTTCAATTGGCAACTACGAAAGACATAGTCAAGCACAAGGGGTTCACCACTAGCTATTTCCACCGTTAAGGGTTTTCCTAGTAGAGTTCTAGCCATCAAAAGAAAAGGTTCAAAGGCTAGTGATATAAAGCTTCTATCGGCACCCGAATCGAAAAGAATAGAAGCAGGATGATTGTTAACAAGGAACGTACCATTAATGACTTTATTATCAGCACGAGCCTCATTGGCATTGATGTTGAATGCGCATCCACGGGCTAGATTTCCATTTGGGTTCACCTGGATCTGCCCCACTTCAATTACTTCACATGGATCTTTTCGGCCCCATAAGTGTATAAAGTTTAGCTTAAAGATCTTATTGTTTGGTAATTACAGATTATTTTTCAAGGTTCTCATGGGTATATTTCCTCGAAGCAAAGAGTGAGACTGCTTCCTTTCTGAAAAGCTTCATCTATATGATTGAAAACGTAATAAAGTTGAAGGTGAAATCCGTAAGAAGCGACAAAGGGACAGAATTCAAGAATCATACGTTTGTCTCCTTCTGTGAAGAAAAGGAATTCGTCTTCAATACAGTGCTCCCAGAACTCCTCAGCAAAATGGGGTAGCAAAACGTAAGAACAGAACTCTCATCAGTACTGCTAGAACTATGCTTGTCGACTCTAAGCTTCCCATAATCTTCTGGGCTGAAGCGGTCAACACAGCATGCTACGTTTTGAATCATGTTCTCATTGTCAAACCTCACAGAAAGACAGATTATGAACTACTTTTCAAAAGGAAACCTCTGATAGATTTCTTCAGACCGTTCGGATGTTCATGCACGCTTCTCAACACTGAAGATAATCTCATCAAGTTTGAAGCGGTCGGTGACGTATGCTACTTCATGGGCTACTCATCTTCTCAAAAGGCATATCGAGTCTACAATAAATGGACCAAGATGGTGATTGAATCGTATTACGTCGATTTTCAAGAAGGAAACTCCACTAAAACTGGAAGCGCCCCAAATTGGTTTTATGACGTAGACATTGTATTCAACACTTTTGACATTACTGAACCTGTCACTGAATCCGACCCTGCAGAATCAACTCCATTAGAGCCATTGTTTGATCCTTCAGACATTGGTTTCACTCCTTTTACAACTCGTTTCACCCCAGCCTCTGCCTCTCCTACCCTTCCTTTTATCGAAGTAGATGGTAACACATCGGCTGAGAATGCATCTACACAAGATAATTCTTCTTCACAAACAGATCGTGGATGAACCACCTAAAGAAAACGAAACTCCAATTATCTACGTCGATGAACATTTCTCTAATCTGCCTCAACAAGTAGAAACTCACACCAATGCAGGATACAAGACCAATCGAAACCATCCAATTGAAAATATCATCGGTTCTGTGGAAGATGGAGTTCGAACTCGCGAACAAACACATACCATCAACACAGGACTCCATGCAGCTTTTCTCTCATAGTCAGTCCCAAGTGGGTGTTTCATTACAAGATGGACGATCGTGGTGTAGTTATCAAGAATAAGGTAAGATTGGTATTTCAAGGTTTTTGGCAGGAGGAAGGGATTGACTATGAGGAAGTTTTTGCACCGGTTGCACGGTTAGAAGCTATCAGAATCTTCTTGGCCTACGCTTTGTTCAATAACTTTAAGGTGTTTCAAGTAGATGTAAAGAGTGCATTTCTGTATGGGAAAGTGAAAGAAGAAGTCTATGTCTGTCAACCTCCAGGTTTTGAAGATCCTCACTTCCCTGCAAGATACTATAAGCTTGACAAAGTTCTCTATGGTCCTCACCAAGCTCCTCAAGCATGGTATGAGACTTTGTTAATATATCTTCTGGAATGTGGGTACTCAAGAGGGAAAATTGATATGACTCTTTTCACAAAAAGGATCGGAGATGATGTGATGCTGGTGCAGATCTACGTAGAGGATATCATATTTGGGTCAACTAATGAAGCTCTTTGCAGGGAGTTTGAGAAAGTTATGAAGGCAAAATTCGAGATGAGCATGATGGGAGAACTTACATGTTTCTTAGGATTAGAAGTGAAGTAGAGAGAAGACTACATACTCATTCATCAGACTAAGTACATCAGAGATATTCTCTCCAAGTACAACATGATTGATTGCAAATCTATCAGCACTCCCTTTGCTGCTCAGACGGAACTTACTTCGGATTTTCATGTGAAACCCGTGAACAAATCTTTCTACCAATCTATGATAGGCTCGTTAATGTATCTGACCGCAAGTAGGCCTGACATTATGTAGGTTGTCTGTCTCTATGCGCGATTTCAGACGGGTCCGAAAGAATCTCATGAAGCTGCTGTCAAAAGAATCTCTCGCTATCTAAAGGAACTCCCAATCTTAGTTTGTGGTATCGTAAAGATAGTAATTTTGATTTAATTGCTTATTCCGACAGTGATCATGCAGAGTGTAAAGTTGATAGAAAGTCCGTCTCTGGAGGCTATGAATTTTTAGGAAATCGTCTCCTTTCATGGCAAAGCAAAAAGTAGACAACAGTCTCCACATCTACTACTCAAGTTGAATACACGGCAACTTACAGTTGCTGTTCTCAAGTTCTGTGGATACAAAATCAGTTGTTGGATTATGGAATCAACATTATGAAGACTCCTATATTCATCGACAACTAAGCGTGTCTTGGAATTGTGATGAACCCTATCCACCACTCCAGATCAAAACACATCGAAATTCGCATTCATGCGATCAGAGATGCGTATGAGAAAGGATATATTCAAGTGGTGCCAGTGGATACAATGCAACAAAAAGCTGATATATTCATGAAAGCCTTTGATAAAACTCGCTTCAACCAGTTGGTAACCTGCTTGGAAATGGTTAATTTTCTTGAGTGGAAGTGATTAAAAAAAACGGTTTTCATAATAAATAATAATCTCATAAAATTTGCCCAACAAAAGATTTTCTGCAAATTTAAAATTTCTTTTCAAGCAATAGATTCTCGAAAGTAAAATTTTAGGGGGAAGTATTCTAGAAAATATTGTTGAAACAGAATCCTTTATTTGATACCTTCATGAGAAATGATAGAAAAACTACTGACACTTTGTTTAATCTTAAAACAAAATCAGGTTGAGGAACCAAGCAACGACGTGTCAGTAGATTTAGCAATACCTTGAAGTAAACTGCGAATAGGAGACAAAAGCTAATGATCACACAAGAAATCTGGATACCCACAATGTTGTGCAACTTGCGGGTAACATGTTGCGGCGTATGGCTTAATGGTCTTAAATCTTGTGTTGATAGATTGCCAAAGTCTGAGATTTTGGGTCTTTATATTGGTTAATCATTCGGGGATATCATAGTTGCTCTTCTGCTGCATGAAGATATAGGCTAACCTAGGCACAACTATGATATCTTTTCAAAAAGAGCCAATGCGGCCAAAACCCTACAAAGATGAAGCTCTCATTGAGAATCATTCAAGTGCTTAAATCGTATCGTATATGGTATCTGTCATAGGCCTCGTTAGACTTTGGTCTCTTTGCTGTACAGAAGTACTGACCTGATCACCAATTGTCTAACGTTGAAATTTCAAGAACGAATGTGGTCAATATACTCACCTACTATGAGGAATCGTTGCGCATACCTTGATCGTGGGGGTATGTCCTGATGTGGGACTTACGGGCACAAGATTCTGACAGTCTAGCATGAGTGGGGGAACATCGAATTTCTTGTCAATATTACCACAACATGATAAAATGTTCACTGATCGCATGTTGAAAGATAGGTGCATGGATTTAAAAGGACAAACATACTGACAATTTTTCTTATGCCTTGATTATATAAAATATCTAATATTTTATCTCAAACTAACAAACTGTACCAGTTTGATTTTCTGCAGGAAAGTCATAGGATCCGAATCAGTAAGCATAAGTTTTATGTGAAAAAGGAAGCTTCCTGGCCCTAAAAATAATTTTCATAATTCAAATTGCAAATCGTCACTTTTCTTAAACTTATCCTTAAATTTTTGCACTATTTTTAACCAAAAAGGGCACATTTTTCGAGAAAGAGTTTCGAGCGTATTTGTTTTCAAGATTCTTAAACTTGAAGATATCTCACAAAATTTCCTAGGCGGCGTAATTATTGCTCCAGCGTAATTATTAATTACACTGGAATATAAATTTGTATATATACTTCATTTTTCATTTTGTGTAAATATGTTAAAATTCAAAACCCATCATCTTCTACATTCAACCGAAACCCACTCTTAAAATTCTCAAACTTCATTAAACAATCCGTTCGGCTTTTGTAAGATCAATATCGGTATGTTTTTCAGTTTTCAAATGTTGATTTATTATTGTTGAGTTTGTAAATCATCAACACAAGATCGGGGTTAGTTAATATAAATAGATTGATCAGTTTTCATGGGGTTTTCATGGGTTTATCAAGAAAGTTTTGAATATGGCGTATTTAATTTTGAATATGGCGTATTTACTTTTGAAGATGGCATATTTGATCAGAACAATGATTGGCGGATTTAAGCCTTGAACAAGAGTTCAAGCAACTAGCATATTAGACAAACACGCTGGTCAAGCTAGCGTAGATAAGCAACTACGCAGGATATACTTAAATTCGCTGGTCTATGATCAACGTAAATATATCATATCAGGCGTGAATACTATTTCGCTGAGTTTATGTAAATTATTTATTCAGCGTATTTGTCCGCTCTTCTCAGCGTATTTGTGTATAAAGTGTATGTCCGGGGTAAATTAAAATCAGTGTCCAGCGTAGATAATAGCGGATTTATAACTTCCATTTTAATTTCTTTTCTGTTTTTATATATTATCCAAAATACTTTTTGTATAAATATTTTTGTATATATATGAATTTACATTTATCTGCTATCTAATTACTATGCTTTGCAACAGAAATCTAACTTGATTAGTTTTCACATTTCAGAATTGCTCAACCATTAGTATGGGATGGCACAAGAAAGCACAATCAGCCCATCACTCTAGTTCCTCTAGAGCCCGATTTCAAAGATGTGATGGACTGGCTATCGCGGAGCAAAATAAGTTATCCTGTTCAGACAAATCCAAGGATTTACTCAATCCACATAGAAGAATTCTGGAGAATTGCAAGGATAAGAACACTTAACAAGGTCAAGCACATCACAGCGACAGTGCGAAACAAAGAGATAAAAGTGACTATGGAGCGGATTCGAAAGGTTCCCAGCCTCAGAGACAATGCCAGTGATCCATTAAAGCTATGCAAAGAAGTAATTCTAGAAGGTTTTCGCGGGATTAACTATGTTTGAGATTTTGGCAACAAAAATGAGATCAAAATGTCAGGGCTTACAAAAGATTGGAGGTTCATTCTTCACACTTCTGCATTAGCATTTTTCATAGAAAAGGCGGTTACTATGGGCTAAACTTAGAGTGGTTCACGACAATACTAAACTTGTGCACCAATCAGCCCTTCAACATTTCTGGCTTAATCTTCTATTGCATGATCGACAACGTAAACAAAGGAGGATGGGCAATGTATCCAAGATTTGTGCAATTGCTTATTGATGATCAGCATCAGAACCTACCACACGCTGGAGATCTGTATCAATTTCAACTCCCCAAAGGAAGAAAAATCACAGAGTTGAAAATAAAAGAGTGGGTGATGTTACACAACTGGATGTATCGTGAAGAAAGACTTCTTGTGGTTCTGGCTGCATACAACAAGTATCGGGAAAAGGCAAGGAAAAGTCGAGAAGGTCGAAGCGATCCATTGATGTTGCAGAAGAGGCTGAATTAGAAGAAGAAATACCATTGGTTCGTAAGCGTAAAGACAAAGGGAAGAAAGTGGTTGAAGAAGAACCGTCAAAGAAAAGAAGCAACAAAGATGCACCTGATCCAGAACGAATCATGGCCGATAGCATTGGTGCTGGATCAACGAGAAAAGAAATCAAAAGAATGCAAGCCATCCACGCAGTTGCGGAGGCTGAAAAATGAGAAAGGAGAATGAAGAGAAGAGAAATGACAAGATTCAAAACACCTGTAGTAGTGACGTCAGAACAGGAATAGTTGGATCAATTCGTGGAAGGGCTTTTGACTGGTCCACTAGAACCCTCTCCAAGCGAGACTGCTGCATCAAAGAAAAGAAAAACAGGTGAAGGATCCTCCGCAAACGTTCCACCCAAACAACCTGTATCGGCTCAACCTCCTCCTCAGCATGTTCCCTCAAGACCCAGACCATTTCAAGAGCTTTATAACCGTTTATCCAAAGAAATTGGTCTATTTCCTGCTAAGGAGCTCTGTTTGTGGAAGAATCAAGTGAATGATACTGATGTGCTAAAGAGAAATCTGAAAGAACAAGGAAAGAAGAACAAAGAATTGCACTCCTACGTCCATAAGCAATCAGAATTCATCAGATTTCAACAGGAGGGTCTAGAAAAACTGCATGAGCTAGTGCGGGAGCTGTATGGCGCTACAAATAGAAAGCCAAAGTACACGAGCGAAGACATTTTCAACTTTGACTTGTTTAGAGAAAGAGAACAGAAAAAGAAAGTTGACAGAGCCGAAAAAAAAGAAACGTCTTGAATAACCAGTTGATGTCAGTCTTGATGAAGACAGTGATGAAGAGGAAGTAGACAAAACTGAGATGCCCACAAAGTTTCTCGCATGGGGATTGGAAGATGATGTGTTATATGAGACGGATGGTAGAGAAGAGTTCGAACCGCAACATCCAGAATGGTTTAAGAAGGAAAGAGCGAAGATGCTAGACTTTTATCAGGTGATCACAGTTGTGAAGACTGAGATCACGGATAAAATCATCAGCTGGAAATACTACAATCTTACTGGATGGTTCGTGGTAAAACGAAGGGGTGGAGTAATTCAATACTTTTGAAATACCAACGACATGCAAGCTTACCAACATGGGATATATGAGAGCTCAGCAGGCATGATCTGATAAATCCGACAAAACCCAGCTTTGGTGGAGATCTGTAAATATTAATTCAAAGAGAATGCATGTGTGGATTTTCAGTCTTCAAGCCTCAACGCCCAAGAAAACATGCGTCAAAGACCACCAAAGACCCGTTCACTGGAAAGGTAAAGATAACATGTGTCATCAATCCAGAGAAAGTGGTAACAAGGGTGAAGATGGGTGAAGCCTGTGATCTCACTAACTTCAAGAAGTGGTTTTTTGATGGCAAGACGGGTGAAGCAGTCATCAGGTCAAACTCGAATGAAGATATCTGTATCCTGGATCCTATGGACGTATTTATGTTTTGTCTTTCAGATCTGAATATTCTGTACGGACACAAGATAAACGTCAGAGCAGGAAACGAGTACCTAGATGAAAGGATGCTATTTCAAAAGGCAGTTGAGTGCGTGCGAGCTCAAAAGATTGAAGTAATGGAAATTTTGCTCAGGATGGACGCAAATAAAGAAAAAGAGGAATCTAGAAAGAAGAAAATAGTTGAGACTGGACCATCCTCTCCGCCAAGCAAAGATCCTTCATCTGACTCCGATCTTCAAATCGTTCCACCACCTCCGACTTCATCCACATATGGAGTCACTATGGAGGCCCAACAAACCACAAGTGAAGTTGTTCTTAACCAACCCACTGAAGCAACAGCCGACCAACAAACAGATCAAGCTGCATGAGAAAAGGATCAAGGATCAGCCGCAGGTCCTGAAGCTCTAGAACAAGCCTGAAGAAGCTCAAGTACGCAACGGTCTAGGGGGGATATTGTTAGGACGTTTTGACACCTTTGGTACTTGAGTATTCATAGTTTGAGCTGGTTTGTAATAGTCTGTTAAACTAGAAGGGTCAAAAGTGCAAATATTTGAAATCTAGAATAGGGCGGCGTATTTAATAACCCAGAATATTTAATAAATACGCTGGGTAGTCAGATTTGTGTATATATGTTCTTCAATGAATATCTTGTCCAAGCTTCTTTGACATATTTTGGTGATTACTCTTGTCCTGTGATTCTTGTTATTGTCGTTAATCCGATTATCAAGGTGCTTTTATTGATTACATCTTTTTGGGATTTCATATACAACAGTTGTTGTTTGATCCATTCAAGAATCTTCATCTTCTTGGTTTGGTTTTTCTTAACTTTTACACATTCAAACAACTAATCTATAATTGTTTGAGTGATAACAATCAACCACTGTGATCCGAATCTGTTTTAGGACTCACAAAAACACAGTGTTTCATTGAATACAAAATTGTTTGTAATTGTGCAATGATTGAAAAGGCACAAATGTCTTAGTCTCCCCTACTTTTGGAAATTTCGTCCCGAAATTTAATTAGAGGAAACCTTGTGAAACAGATGTGGATATTTCGCTTTCATCTGATCCTCTCATTCAACGATCTTGAATGGTCCAATATCATGGCACAAGTTTTCCTTTCTTTCCAAATCTAATCACACCTTTCCAAGGGGATACCTTGACAAGGACCTGATCAGCAACTTGGCATTCCAAGGGCTTGCGGCGTTTGTCCGCATAACTCTTTTAACGGCTTCTAGCTGTCAGAAGGTTATCACGAATTTTCTTGACTTTGTCTGTTTGTCGTGAATGAGTTCAGGCCCAGTGAGCCAAGCTTCACCAACCTCATTCGAGCAGACAGGTGAATGACATTTCGACCGTATAGACCTTCGAAAGGCGCCATTTGATGCTGGCGTGATAACTATTGTTGCAGGAGAATTCGACCAATGGTAGATGCGAATCCCAACTACCACCAAAGTCGAGCACACATGCTCTAAGCATATCCTCTAGTGTTTGAATTGTCCTTTAAGATTGTCCATCCGTTTGAGGATGATAAGCAGTGCTCAGATTAAGTTTGGTTCCCATGGCATATTGCATGGTCTTCCAAAAGTGAGATGAGAATCGAGCATCTCGATCGGATATGATGTTCAAAGGAACACCATGACGAGATACAGTCTCATCAACGTAGATCTTGGCGAGTTTGTCAGCAGATAGATCCTCACGAATTGCCAAAAAGTGTGTTGACTTTGTTAGACGGCATCATGACCTCTAGGTGTGCGTGGTAGTTTAGTGATGAGATCCATCGCAATGTTCTCCTACTTCCATACTAGTATTTCTGGTTGCTCAAGTAAACCAGATGGGCGTTGATGTTCTGCCTTAACTTTAAGACAAGTTAGGCATTGAGACACATACAAGGCAATGTCCTTCTTCATACCCGGCCACCAATACTGGGTACAAAGATCCTTATACATTTTGTCTGCTCCGGGATGGATTGAATAACGAGATTTATGAGCTTCGTAAATTAATAAGGTGTAGAGATTGTCTTGACTAGGAATCCACAAACGGTTCTTGTGGTAGAGTAATCCGTTGTCTTTTGTTTCGAGTTGAAGTTCGAGATTTTGTGCTAGCTCATTTTTCAACAAGATTTGGGTCACACATATATGTTGTGCTTGAAGGATACGTATCTGGATATCAGATTGAACTTGAACACAATGAAGTTTGACATGTTCTTACGACTAAGTGCATCAGCCACAACATTCGCCTTACCAGGATGGTAGCGAGTCTCGAAGTCATAGTCGTTTAGAAGTTCGACCATCGTTGTTGTCTCATGTTAGCTCCTTTTAATTGAATATGTGTTGGAGACTTTTGTGGTCAGTGAAAACAACACATTTCGTACCATAAAGGTAGTGTCTCCAAATTTTGAGAGCAAAAACTACGGCTCCTAACTCAAGATCATGATTTCTGTAGTTTTTCTCGTGGATTTTCAATTGTCTTGACGCATGAGAACACAACCAAGGCCTAGGTTTGATGCATCACAATAGACAACGAAATCGTGGTTGCCATCAGGTAAAGATAAAACAGGAGCATTACAGAGTTTTTGTTTTAGTTTTTGAAAGGCTTCCTCTTGTTTGGGTCCCCACTCAAAAGGTTTATTCTTCTGAGTCAAAGTGGTGAGGGGAACCGCGATCTTTGAAAAGTTTGCGATGAATCGTCGATAATATCCAGCAAGACCAAGAAATGAACGAACTTCGATATGAGTAGTAGGTGTACTCCAATCCCTAATTGCACTTTTTGACGGGATCTACATGTATACCTTGTTCGTTAACAATGTGTCCCCAAAAATGAACTTCTTTTAGCCAAAATTCACATTTGGAGAATTTGGCGTAAAGGTGTTCTTTCTTCAGGAGTTCCATCGTTAGACGGAGATGTTGTTCGTGATCGGCACAAGACATAGAATAAATGAGGATGTCGTCGATGAAAACGATGATAACTTGTCTAAATAAGGTTTACAAACCCTATTCATTAAGTCCATGAAGACGGCAGGAGCATTCGTCAAACCAAAAGGCATGACTGTGAATTCGTAATGGTCGTACCGAGTACGAAAAGCAGTCTTGGGAATATCTTCTTCGAGTACACGAAGTTGATGATACCCAAAACGCAGATCAATCTTTGAAAAGCAGGTCGCACCTTGTAGCTGATCAAAGAGATCATCAATGCGAGGTAGGGGATATCGAGTTTTGATTGTGAGTTTGTTGAGCTCACGATAATCGATACACATACAGAAGGATCCATCCTTCTTTTTCACGAATAGAATAGGAGCGTCCCAAGGTGAAAAGCTCGGATGAATGAATCCCGTGTCTGAAAGTTCTTGGAGTTGCTTTGACAACTCTTGCATTTCAGATGGTGCAAGACGATAAGGAGATTTAGCAATTGGGTTGGCACTAGGTACAGGGTCAATACGAAACTCAACTTGACGAATTGGGGGTAAACCAGGTAGCTTTTCAGGTAACACCTCCGGACATTCCCGAACAACGGGGGTGTCCTGAATATCTTTGCCCTTGCCTTTTCCTCCACGATATATGCCAAGAGGGCTACATAATTCTTCCGTAGGGATTTTTGGGCCAGGGTAGAGGACTTGAGTTTTAGGCTACTAGAGGGCTTCTCTCCATGAACTTCTAAGGTTTCGCCAGACGAAAGAGGTACACGAACAACCTTGTCGAAAAAGATCACCTCAGCAGGGTGTTTGGTTAACCAATCCATTCCTATGATGATGTGAAAACTCCCGAGATGCATTGGTGTGAGGTCAATGGGAAAAAGGTGGCTATCGAAGTTTAATTGGCAACTACGAATGACATAGTCGAGCACAAGGGGTTCACCAATAGCTATTTCCACCATTAAGGGCATCGAAAGCAAAGGTTCAAAGGCTAGTGATATAGAGCTTCTATCGGCACCCTAATAAAAAAGAATAGAAGCAGGATGATTGTTAACAAGGAACGTACCGTTAATGACTTTGTTATCAGCACGAGCCTCATTAGAATTGATGTTGAATGCGCGTCCACGGGCTGGATTTGCATTCGTGTTCACCAATTTTGGCACTTGTCTCTAAAGTGACCCATCTCGCCACATTTGTAGTAAGAACCAGGTGGGAACGGAGGTCCAGCACGGTTTGCTTGGGGTTGAACAGGGTTCTAAATAGTTTGTTTTGGGGCCGAATGACAAACATTGGCTAATCTAGAGAGATGTTAATAATATCGATGAAATATAAGGATGGTGGTCATTCGTTTATTACTTAAAAACAAACAAACGACACACTAACTAATCAAAGTAAATGGGTCTTTATAATGTATCGCGAAGACATGCTTTAGCCTATAAGTGGACACTCACCCCAAGAGTTCCCAGGTAAGAGTGATTGGTCTAATAATTCGGATTTGTACGAACACTCTAGCCTTAGACAGAAAACTCAAGGTACAGGCATCCACCCTTCCAGATTGCACGTGTTCACATTAATAAAACCAAAACTTTGATGGGATTTCGAAAACTTACAAGGCTTTAAGCCAAAACAAATCATCTAAGGATAGATAATTGATTTTCAAAATGAATTTGTAACTTGTGTATTTGTTTTGGTAATCACCTAAGGATAGGTGATGGCATTGTTTTAATAATCTAAACGCAAGATAACTCGCATTAGGGTCTTAGGAAGGTTATAGTATAGGTCAAAGCGTTACTAATAATCTAATTCCCAATAACCATAAGCTCTGATACCAATCTTTCTATAACACCCCGACCGCGTAAAACAACAAACCACGGCGGAAACATTGGGGAGTCATGTCACAGAACTATTGTTTCACAACTCATGGAATTTAAATTTTGTTTTATTAAGTTAAATGTTTACATTGTCTTGGGATAAACCGAAACAACACATAAATAAATTGTCTTTCATGCTTTAAGTCACTAAGGCCCGCGTCCATTCCTATGTGAAGCATTCATCATATTATCAAACATTGACTCCTGAAACATATGTGAAAAGAGAGTCAGCATAAAAATGCCGGCGAGTACATAGGTTTTGTGAGTGTGTCAAATTCATGGTTTTGTATACATATAGCAACACCTCGTCCGACTACAAGAGTCGTTAAGTGAAAACCTCGTATCAAAAGTGTTTGATATTGCAATACAATTAACCAATAAAACAAGTTGGTTAGAGTTGTGAAAACCTTATAGCCATGAATCTTAACCAAAACGTTTCTTTTGTAAAAACCTTGTAATAGATTGATTCAAAAGAAAACTCCGTATGGTTTATATCTTTAGGTGAAAATCATTGTGTGACATTGTTCAAAACTATTTGTCCGTGTTATAGATAAATCATCCGTGTCATAAACCAATTGCCCATATCGTAAACAAATCGTCCGTGTTTTTAATTGTGAAAACTTTTGATCGTTCTTTAATGAACACATTCAAACCTGTGTTGACTATACTAGAGGGTATCTTTAATAGACCACCAAAGGGTCTCTTTAACTAGACTAACAAATCAATAAATGATTTGTTAATCAGAAAAAGTTTCCATCATTACCCAAACTTCCACCAAATCCAGTGAACAGTCCGATAATGGTATTGTTAGTCCTATGGTACCATAACATACTACTGGTCGGCTCGGCCAAAGCTAATGAATGTCATTCGTGTTATGGATAATGCATCAACAAGTTGTTCACATTATTGAAATCGTATTGTTTTATATATAAACCATAGACATTGTTTGCGAAAACTTTAAAAGATAGTTTAGCACATATGAATCACCCCAAAACATATGAAAACGTAAAATAGAGGACTATGTACTCACTTGGGATTATGAAAGTGTTCTTGATCAATGGAATAAACAAAGCTCAAACGTGTCCTAATGTGTCAGATAAATATGTTAGCGTGTCGGGACTACAAACGGGAGATCGGATAGAATGAAGTCTTTTAAACCAAACGAGTGTTGGAAGTCATGTGATATGGTTTATCAAACTTAAAATCCGGTTTTGGAAAGGATCCTAAGCGCTTTTGACCCATTATGACTCGTTAAGGTAGTTTATGCTACGTTAACGGGTCATTAGCGTAAACATGTGATCGTCCTATGATAAGTCTTAAATGCCCCAAACATGTTTGAAAATGTTATAACATCAATTTATATGATAAAAATTTGGTTACATGTGTTTAAAATGGATTTATGCGCAAAAGGGCATTTTGGTCATCATTTTTTTAAGAACATGGAAGTAACTTATGATAACACTAACCAAACGACGTGACCATAAGGTATAACCTCAGTAGGTTATTCCCTCCAACTATGGTCACAAATATGTGTTTGGTCGGATCCTAAGATTGACCAAAAGGGTCGGATTTGAAAGTTAAAGCGGTGGTCAAGACCGCTTGACTTACGACCCTAAATAAGCACTAAACTAGAAGTGATGAGTTAGACAGATCAAAATATGTCTATCTAAGTTTATAAAACTGATTTGGTATCAAAACTTGGTGTTTTGATACCCGAAAATAGTTTGGTCATAAAATGCATATCATGCGCATTTTTTACCGAAACTTTTACTCGTCACTTCAACTAGTAAACGTGGTAATCATAAGGTGAAATCGTTAGGGATTATAACCTTCGTGATTACGATCACATTTCAAAGTTCAATTGAACTTTGACTTGACAAAATATAGTCAGAATCAAAAGTCAACCAGGTTGCCAAACTGTTCGACTTTTAGATCAAAATAAGTAAAAAATGAAAGAACTAGGAAGAGTACTTATTCGTGTTGAAGAACACTTTCAGAACTCAAGACAAGAGGCTTCCAAAGGCTGGACACAAGCTCCAAGAATGATAGAAAGAAGAACTTCACACTTTGCTTTGAAGTGTTTTGAAGTGGTGTGAAAAATGGAAGAATCATGGGGTATTTATAGTATTTTAGGATTAAGGAGGTGATGACAAGTGTCCTCAAGTGTGGATTAGTGTCCTAACATGTCTCAACACCATATTAAGTGTGGCAAAGTGAGTGCTAGGTGTCAAAAATTGGAGATAGGTGGTAAACTTGGTGAAGAAGCAAAAATATTTATTATTTTTTTGACATTTTTGGCCCTTTGACTTGTATTTTCACTTGTTTGCAATTTTTAACCCCTTTAACCTAATATTTAGGTTATATAAAGGTGTTAAGACATGTGTAACTTGGATTATGCCCGAAAATGTCGTGGATGTCGGTTCGTTCGGTTGTACAATTACGCGTTTCGCAAAATTGCGTAAAACGCTTTAACGAACACGAAAATGATCGAAATTGTGCAAGGATTGACATTTTTGCATTCTCATCAATAAAATACACGATTTTATTGAATACAAAAATATTTGGAAATAAAACACAGGGTTTCATTGAATACGAAATTGTTTGTAATTGTGCAATGATTGAAAAGGCACAAATGTCACAAGAATTCCTTTAAATCTTGTACATCTTATCTGATGCGGGATGTATTGAGTACTTCGACTTGTATGCTTCATCTAAAATAATTACCCGAAGATTGCCAAAGAATGGAACCAAAATTCGTCCCATAAAGTATAATGTTACATCTTCTTTTGTGCACCAACTGCTTTTCCATTCCGTGCAATGACTCGGCTGGTATATTCTCAGGTATAAGTGCTTCTTGTTGCGCATCGCGAATCCGAGAAGTAAGGTAATTTTGTATGCTCATTTCTAAGGCTCGAACCCTTAAAGGTTTCACTCGTTCTTTGCGACTCAAGGCGTCCGCCACTACGTTCGCCTTGCCTGGGTGGTATTTAATTGCACAGTCATAATCGTGTAATAGCTCAACCCATCATCTTTTTCACATATTTAATTCCTTCTGATTAAATATGTGTTGAAGGCTCTTGTGATCCGTAAAGATTGTACAACGAGTACCATATAATTAATGACGCCAGATTTTTAACGCGAATACCACCGCACCTAGTTTGAGGTCGTGCGTGATATAATTTTTCTGGTGCACCTTAAGTTGTCGAGACGCGTACACAATGACTTTGTCTCATTACATCAACACGCAACCGAGACCTTTATGCGACGCATCACAATATACATCAAATTCGTCGGTACCGTCCGGTAGAGATAAGATCGGTGCGTCACAGAGTTTATCCTTTAACAGTTTGAATGCAGCTTCTTGTTTGTCACCCTAGTAAAACTTTTTGTCCTTTTGAGGCAGGGACGTTAGTGGTTAGAAAATCTTTGAAAAATCTTCTATAAATCGTCTGTAATAACCCGTTAATCTCAAAAAGTATCACACTTTCATCCAGGTCTTAGTTGCTTCCCAATTCTTTATTGCCTCAATCTTAGAAGGATCGACATGAATTCCTTTCTCGTTCACCACGTATCCAAGAAATTGTACCTCGTAAATCCAAAATTCACATTGGAAAACTTCGTGTAAAGTTGTTCTTTCTTCAAAAGTTCCAAAATTTTCGTAAATGTTGCTCATGTTCGTCTCTCGATCGCGAATATATTAATATGTCATCAATAAATACAATCACGAACTTATCCAAATACGGCTTGCACAGGCGGTTCATGAGACCCATGAACACCACCGGTGCATTCGCTAAGCCGAACAACATCACAAGGAACTCGTAGTAACTGTAACAAGTTCGAAACGCCGTTTTGGGTATGCTTTCTTCTTGAATCCTCAATTGATGGCAACGTGATCGTAGATCGATCTTTGAATAGAAGCTTGAGGTTTGTAGTTGATCGAACAAGTCATCAATTCCAAGTAAGGGGTATCGGTTCTTGATAGTGAGTCTGTTCAACTCCCGATAGTCTATGCACATACGCAAGCCCCCGTCCTTCTTTTTAACAAATAATACTGGAGGTCCCCAAGGTGAGAAACAGTGTCTAATAAATCCTTTATCTAACAACTCTTGAAGTTGAGTATATAGCTCCTGCATCTCGGACGGAGCTAATCGGTATGGAGACTTCGCCACTTGTGCCGCTCCTAGCACCATATCGATGTGAAACTCCACTTGGCATTGTGGAAGCATTCCTGGCAAGTCTTGTGGAAACTCCTTCACGACCGGAATGTCTTCTAACTTTGGCTCCTTAGTTTCTTTGTCTACTACGTGAGCGAGGAAGGCTATATAACCTTTTCATAGACACTTTTGTGCCTTCATATAATTAATAATCCATAAGGACGTCTCGCGCTTTTCTCCATGTACAACAAAAGTGTTTCTCCATTCGGTAAGGAACGCAAATGGTTTTCTCATGGCAAACCACTTCCGCCCGGTTGTTAGACAACCAATCCATTCTGACAACCACGGCAAAACTACCCAAGTCGACGGGTAAAAGATCGATACAAAATTTTTCGCGTTCCAAGTTCGAGTGTCCAACCTCTAATAATTCTCCGGTTTCGAAAAATTTTCCGTTCGCTAATTGTAAAGAATATGGGATGTCTAATTTACTCGACTCTAGGCCAAGTATATTTTTAAACTCTATAGATTTAAAACTAATGTCGGCGCCTGTATCAAATAGAACGGGTGCAAAGTGTTGGTTTATAGGAAACGTACACGTAACCACGTTCGGGTCCTGGCATGCAGCCTTAGCTTCTATAAAAAAGCTTTCCCTCGAGCCTAGTTTTCCTTCGGGCTATCCTTCCGATAATGTCCCTTATCTCAACACCCGTAGCATCCTTGACTTTTGCCATTCCCGTTTCCGCTTGGATTGTTATTACTGTTACCACCTTGGTTTCCATTACGCCTTGATTTCCATTCCCACCTTGATTCCTATTTCCACGTCTGGTACCCACCCAATAAGTTTCTTTGATGTGCTTGGTCTTACCGCATTTGTCACACTTGGTATTTCTACAAGGGCCCAAGTGCTGATACTTACACTTATCACATTTCGGTAAGAAGCCCATGTAACCTCTATCACCATTTACGTTAGCTACTGCAAAGGACTTATCTTCCTTTGGTGCATTCACTTCTCTTCGCTTGTTAGAATTGTTGTTGTTCACTCAGGTGCCCTTCTTAAAGTTTGAAAACTTTCATTTTCCATCACTCATAGACTCCACATGAGTTTCCTTCTTTTAAGAACCAGTCCTTTACAACTTTCCTAAATGAATAGCCTCCTTAGTGAGACTAACAACAATATCAATTGCCTCACTGATTAGCAGGCTTAGAAGAAGTAACCATGCTCAAGATCTCAGGAGCAAGTCCCCAAATGTATCGCTCGATTATCTTGAACTCTAGTTCCACTAGATATGGAACAACCCTTGACAAATCATGGAAACGTTGCATATACCCAGCAACATTAGCCCCGATCATCTTCAAGTTCCAGAACTCGGTCTCAAGTTTTTGTATTTCAGCCCTTGAACAGTAGTATTTCCTCATTAATTCCTTGAGTTCTTCCCACGTCAAAGAATAAGCGGCTTCTTCCCCTTTTGACTGAACCTGGAGGTTCCACCATGACAGTGCTCCGTCTACGAATAACGGAGTAATATATGTGACCCTTTGATTAGGAGGGCATTTGCTCATTGTGAGAGGGGATCGGCTCTCCTCTTATGAGCACCGGACTGATCTGACTAAGCCAACAGAGGTGGAATTCATTGTTACCGAGTTTGACAAAGAAACAAGAAAGATATACTGCTTAAACGCCTTGAATTGTATTGATAAACGTGAACAATTATAGTGCGAGTAAACAGTTTGATAGGGCTTCGTTGTATACCAACCAACAGATGTCTAACACAACACTCAAGCTCCTCTATTTATAGGTCAACATGACTCGCACAGGAGGAGTGTGTGCATGTGACTCATGCGACTGATGCCTCGTACGAGTGACAAGGTGTCACTCGTACGAGCCATGAAGCTCACTCATACGAGCCATGAATAAACCATATAAATCATATATTAACAAACACTATTTGACGTTCTAAGCCCTATATACGTACACAACATATCCTAGATGTAGGCAATAGACATTCTACACTAACACTCATTCTGATGACCGAATCAGTCTATTCAGTCCAACGGACAAACACCACGACACCTCCAGTGCCATCAAAGTTTAGAGGTTTGCAGCCTAGAAACTGCTTGTATGAACAACCTGAAACATTGTATGAACAAATCATGAATGAGCATTGTCAAAGGCACGAATAGAATAAACGAGAGTATTGTATGTTGTCATAGACAACCAAGTATTACCGGTATTGGGGTTGCCTCCAGACGAACCTCCAGTTCCACCATTGTGCTTAGAGCGGTAGGCCTCATATTGCGTTATCACTTGGGAGATGCGCTCATTTAGCTCAGCCTTAGTCGTTGTTAGTGTGTTCGCGTTGGTCCTACGTCTATGTGGCATTGCCTTCTAGTAAAAGATATTGAACTAGATTAGACATATATTTAATAATAAATATTGTCGGCTAAAGGTATATATATATAATATATATAACTAATCATCACATCAACCAAACATCATCTATGATAACAAGGCATGCATACGATATCAGCAAAGTGCAAATAAAGAAAACATAACATGAAGCTTCCATATGTATATTCGACAACTTTTTACGTTGTTTTCAGGAAAGTAAAACAAAAGGACATGGGAATACATAACCCCGGTCATACAAGTTTATAATACATAAAAGTGGTAAAATCGTTTCCTCCCATCGGTCTTCAAAAGCATTCAAGTGTCGATAGCTTGAACCTAGTCTTCATTTATACATCAAAAGCGGGTCTTCTAATCCCATAACAAGTACTTGCAGTAGAATAACACTACGGTGCGGGAGGCGAATGGGTGGGGTAGGAATGACCAAACTATGGAGATGATCCATCTCATCCTCCACACGCCTAACACGAGTGTCAGAGAGGTTGGCTCACTGCTCCAAAGTCAGCACGTGAGCCTCAAGGCTAGTAGTTGGATGTGAGTGTTGTGAAAACAGGAGTGGTGGTGGTGATGGTGGCGGTGGAGTATATGGTGGTGGGTAGGCTAGGGGTGGTGGTGGCAGGGTATCACCGAAACGCTCCAACTCCCAGACCTTACGGGACAGGAGCTGGATCTGTAGCTATAGGGATTAACGAGATCGTCCCTAGTGTAGGTAGGGTGTTGACTGGGGTGGTAAGGGTCTAATGTGGACATATGAGGAGGTGACTGAAATGGCTGGTGTGAAGATCCCTCTCTAGGATGTGGTGTAGGAATCTCGTAAGTGAAAATGATAGATGTACCAGTATGAAGGAGGGGTCTCAATGAATAAATCTTGTTAGGCCATGGGGTGTCGACAGGAGGAGCAGGTATGTCGGCAGGTGCGTCAGTGGTATGAGGAGGGGCAGGGATATCAGGAGTGTGTCGTGATGCAGGAGCAGCTGGTGGGGTAGTAGTGGAAGTATGGATCGGTGTACGAACATGTGTGGCAATGGGAATGGTATTAAAACTGTTATCGGTGGCATCCGCCCACAGCCCGTCTCGACAGATGACTGATGAAGAAGCATGATCCCTCGCGTCTGATGAAGATGAAGATATGTCCATGACTGACACAATAGGGGATGACACCTCTAAGATGGCGATGTCAATAACCTCGCTATCACCTAGATCGTCATCTAGGTGATCCACATGGAAGACGGGGACCTCGTCCTCGTCGTCGAACAAATCGATAATAGGTGGGACAACAGCAAGAGGGATCGCATCAATGGGTATGATCTCCATAAGATGCTCACCATCCGGGTGGCAAATAATAACGATATCATGGAGCGGGAGTGGTGCAGCTAAAACATGGTCCTCCATGGGGACGTCATCCATGACAGGGTCAAGCAACGCGAGTGGCTGAAAATCCTCTAAGTCCTCATCGTCGGACTCATGTCGTGAGCCTCGTCTAGCTCCAAATTTCCATCGGAGGAAATGATCTCAATCACGTGTGAATACTCATCGTCTGATGCAACCTCCATCGGATCAACATCATCGTATATGCCACTACTAGCAGAGGAAGCCATCGTACCCTTGCAATATAATCGTACAATATGTATATATATATATATCAATAAATAATACCATTACTTATTAAGTATATAAGCATGCAATCATATAAAGTGTAATACATTGGTTTGTGCAAGTCAATCCAGTTTTACAAGTCTATGCCATATAGACTGTGCGGCAAATAATATCCTTGCATTATTTATTTGAAAAGAGTTTTATTAGTGGATCTTGCTTTTTTTATATGCAATGAAAACTTTTTACAAAATCAAAATGTTTTCATGAGAGGATCCTAATGATTGTAGACTAGACTCGAGAAAGTATCCTGGTTCACTACAATCGAAGTTCTGATACCAATTTGTCACACCCGTTCATAGCGGAAGCGCACGTTGTGAACTTGATTAGTTTTTATCGCATAAATATAAGTAAACAACCATATGAAATAAAAGCATGCACGATGTTCATCCATTCACCATAAATAAACATTACAAACCACAAGTTATTTGGCAATAAAAGATGACATAAGTAATTAAAGTTTACAAAAGGCGTGTTCAAAATAACCACTAAACATTAAGGCTTTGCATCCTATATTCTGTACCAAGACTGAATATATAGACCAACCCCTTCAAAATACGAATGACATCGACTACTTGTTAATCTTGAAAACTTCATAACTAACTGCACAAAGATCCACTTCAATTTCCTAAAATACATGTAAGTTTGAAAACATCAACAAAAGTCGGCGAGTCCATGCGTTTTGTATGCGCACCAAATGAATCTTAAAAACATTTGAGAGTTCGTATATGAAAATATGTGGTATGTAAATCGTCAATGACTTGATGATCATTAATGTTTTGCAAGGACATTAATATGTGTGACGACATAGGAAGTACTCAACTCTAGACGATTTCTTCCGGTCCACCCAGCTGAGACAACAAAAGCACTACATGCGGCCACACAAGGACCCGTGAGTGGGGCCCGCTACAGCCGATAGATCTACCACTCTTGTTCCTCGGTCTTATAAAATATTAATGGCACCTAAGAGACACCATATTCGCACATGATCTACTATTCCATTCCATAGCTAAACCATACCATCAAAAACATATATTTCCCCTGAGACTGATAAACCGAAAACATTTAAGAGAAAAAAGGGACATGAACTCATTGATTTGCGTCCATATATATATGCTAGCAATTTGGGTATCCTAAAAGCGGATAACAACCTACAAGTGCTCTAATTCATTACACCCTAGAGTTAATGTTAAATGTGTACACGTTGTTCATCTTGAACGTTATTGTATAAATTACGTATTTGGATCCCTTACGTATTTACTTGTCATTTACCCGCGCGATGCGGCGGGAGTGGCGATTTAAATAGGATACTCATTTACCGTTAGTTTATCAGTCGTCTCATGATATATTGTACAATACATAAGTTAGTTTTCTTATTTGTGATACGTTGGCACTTATTTTTCTGTTAGTTTATCAATTCTTTGGTGATATACTTTTCCTAATTTTTTTAGTTGTAGCTTCAGCGTGATCGATATACAAGAAGAGTACAAAACAAGGAAGTGGATGTTTTAAAAAGAAACAGTTAATAAAATAAAATGCACTAGGATATTTTTATGATTGTCACTTAAAAGAATAATAAATTGTTGGTACCTTCCATTTCCCCTTCGGTGTTGTCATTGTTGCCAATCTCATCGAGCGATACTCCATGACGTGGTATGTTAGCATGCCAACCCGACTCACCATTAGGAAAAAAATAGAGGATACGACAATGGATTGTAACAACTAAAGTACGGCTGAATAGTTTGGCTATATTCAGACCTACCATAAATAAAAATACTTCGTTTATAAGAAGTGATATTGTCATTTCAACCCAAATACCAGCAACCTATATAATTGTCAACTATAAGTAAGTAAAATAAGCAAAACTATTAAATAATTGTAATTAGTATAATCTCTGGTATTAGACAAACACTATTAATAACATGAGATGTTAGACAAACACTAATGATGTTGCTAACCTCTGATAGAGTAATAACATCATATTTTAGGCGAACACTGATGATGTTGCTAACCTCTAATGGAGTAATAACATTAGATATTAGGCAAACATAGTTGGTGGAAGACAACCACTGCTGAGTATAACATCAGTGGTTAATGAGTCTGTGTTTGAATTAGTGGTTTTGCTATACAACTACTGTTGGTATGTTAAGAGTGGTTTGTCATCAGTGGTTTGCGTCAGTGGTTTCTGATCAATGGTAGTTTCTGATTAGTTGTTTATATTTCACGGTGTTTTTGTAACATTTTATATACCTCTTGTTTGGTTGTACACCCTTTGGTCAAGTTCAACCGAAGTATTCAAAGTAACTCTATAGTTGTCCAGAGGTCCTAGTTCCACAAGTCTTTGAAATGTATTGACCTATGAGTTTGTAGAAAGAACGTGTGTCAAAACCTGAGTAAAATACAACTGCAGGTACCTAGGGGTTCCATCCCTCGGAACTAATTGGTCGATTTTGTGATATATTCCTCTATGTGCACGAAAAGTATATACACCGTCTCTCATATTGCTCAATGTATCATCCAACGTTACTCCCATTGAGGCAAAAGAAAATTTGGTGTTATACGCACGAACGTTTTGCCTAAAATTATTTCCAATTTCATCTTGCGATGTGAAAAGCCGATGCAATTCCTCTAGAATTTCTGAATTTACTAACACAGTTTTCCCACCCATACAACAAAAGCTGTCATATTTAAATTGAAAATGTTTTTCTCCACAATCAGGACATGCACCCCTGTTCTTTTAAAACACGATGCTCTCTAGGTACACGATCGTAAACAAAGTTAAATGGATCTTCTTTTACGTTCTCGTCTTGGAAGGAAGGTTGATCAACTACTTCACAAAATTGAGGTAAAAGTGTATGTGGTTGAATTTGAACACCTAAAAAATCATTGTCTTAAGTAATGAAGTTAGTTAAAGATGTCATGTTCGACAAAGAAATCATTATTAAATAAATAGAAACCTCATGATGTTCTAGGCATGACTTAATCAATTACAGAGGAAATGTGCTTGACGTGTTCTCATTTGTCATTTTCGTAAATTGAGTAATATTAGTTTCTAAACTTCTTAAGGGTGTCCTTTCGGTTGATCTTTACTCATTAAAGATATTGATGAAGAACTTTGGGAGACCTCACCACTCCCAAATTTCTAGACTTTGTTATTTTCTTTGCGTGTAGCATAGTGTCTTTTTTTATACTCTTTTCGTTTTTCGGCTCTAGTAGATGCACTCGAGCTAGAAGCATGATTAAGATGCTTTGGTTGTCCATTATTCATTGTAAATTGATAAAGTGTCAAATACCTTGCAAATTAAATAAAAGATAGTCATAATAGATGATGAATAAAGTCAAACTACTTATCAGCCAATATTTGAAAGAATCATTGCCAAACCTCTAATGAGTTTGCTAACCTCTTATAAAGTAATAACATCAGACGATAACTTAATGATGGGACGTACCATCTTTATTACTGAACAAACAGTAATTTATAGAAAATTCCCCCAAACTACACGCCAAAAACATCTTATATAAACAACCTCTGGCCCTTCCATTGATTACACCAAAAGCAAACACCATAATTTACTAAATACCATATGGAAAACCTCGTTTCTTGGAGATTCAGTTTTGTTCTCGATAAAGTTTCACTGAATGAGGTGGACAACATTCTTAGGTCATTATTAAGTGAGCATAACAATATTGTCCATCTCATTCAGCAAAATTTTATTGAGATAAACCTCACCTTGTTAAACTAAAACGCCAAAAAGTTCAAAATAACAAATGGCAAACCTGTAAGTTATGTGTAACTCAATAAGATTTTGCTAAGTGAGATGGACAAATCCTCAAGAAAAAAGATTGATGACAGTGATATATCATTTTGGGTGCTTTGTTCTTGAGAAAGGTTTGGATAATAAGTAGAGACCTATGCCCGTGTAAACGCTATTTTGGACTCCATTTAGATGATGAAGAGTGGGATGAGCATGAATATGATGGCCAAATATCAGCCAAGCGAAAAACCCACTCACATTCACAACCTAATAATAGCACCCACAAAAACGACATTGATCTATGTCTCCAACATCCACAAAACCACTTCAACAGTCAACAACAAAAGATCGGACCAAAAACTAAAACGCCATATTTCGTTGAATGATCAGCTTCGCCTATAGTAGGGCGTTTCAGCTTTGTAGGGAAATTGGTACCTATCTAAGGAGTTCAAAGGTTCAAGGGACAAAAACTTCAAGAATAAGAGACAGATGACAGTGAAGATTTTGATGAGAAATTGGATTAGCATTTTTTTATTTTTTTTCTTTTCTGTATTTTTTTGGTGTCATTTTCTGTGATCTGTTATCTAATTTTCAGCTAATAAAATACATTATTTCTATAATTACTTATAAAATGCCAAAATGCCACAAACGTCAACACAAAAACTATAATAAAATTACTTTAATCACGCATTATTATCAACTCCAAATAATTACTGAAATTTATAAAACAAGGTGCAAGAGAATAGAACAAAAGGGTGCCTTAAACACCATTAAAATACAAGACGGCAAACTTAAAAAGATGGGACTTGTTACAACCTTATAGATAACGCTGAACATAGTAACAACAAACACTAAATGAAACGACGGAAAATTTATTACTAACATTTATTATATTAAAAACCACACAATGGCAATTGAATTTTTTTATATTTTCAAAACTCCATAATTACATGTCACATTATAGGTCTGCATCCTACATCATACGACAAGAGATACAAAAAGTACACATAAAAAAAATTACTATTGTTTTTGGCGCCAAAAACATATATATAGCTCGCGCCAAAAAAAGGTCATTTATAAGTAGAACAGGTAAACAAACTAAACACTCCACAAATTGTCTAAACACGCCACAAATCGATAGTGAGATTCCTGGTGAAGAAGTGAGTGATTAGGGTTTTGAGAGGAAGCAGAGTAATGGAGAAATTTTATATATATTTCATATCCATCAAGTGTACGAACGGGCCTTGCCGTTCGTGAGTCTTTGTGCCTCGCACATGTGAGAATGGGCCTAGCCCATTTGAGTCTCTGTTATCCACACAGTATGAGTACGCCTAGCCCATGAGATTCTCCGTGCCACGCATGGCTTACGCTCGTTATGTGTGATATACGTATACGTTCTTAAAATATATACATCTTGAGTTTGGTGAACCTCGTTCACTCGTAACAACATGTTTGGTTTAAGTATGAGTGTTCGTTTTTCATTTTGTATACCTTTTGTAATTATAAGTGTTAAAAATATTTATTTTTGACATCGTATATATGTTGATGTATTTGTACGATATTTTTTGCGTGAGTACACTTCAACAAGTGTATAAGAGTACATCACTATCTACTTACGTATTTTTGTACGCGTATGTATACCGTATTCGTACTCGTATTTGTATACGTTTCATTTGGTATTTATACCTTATTTATACGTATTTGTATACTATACTAGTGGGTATTTATACTGTATTTTTATGTATTTGTATACAGCACTATTGGATATTAATATTGTATTTATACGTATTTGTATACTGTACTATTGGGTATTCATACTGTATTTATACACATTTGTATACTGTATTATTGGTGTCTTTGTATAGATGGGGTTCAAGTGCATATATTTAGTGTATTTTTCCATGTGAACGGTTTTTAAGTGTTTGGTGTGTATCCTTCCTAACACTATTACATGCACATATTATACTAGTAATATACACCTAGTAGAATATTTAACATATGTATATATATAATTTTCTTAAAAATTATATTTGGTGTTATACTTATAATCTTTACCCACTTTCATTTACTAAAAATATCTTTTTAAGTTTAAATAAACACTTGGGTGGTTAAGACTTAACCCTCGTCATTAGGGTTTGTCTAATTATGATTAAGGTTGTTAATTACAATTAAGGTTACCAATCATGATTAACCATGCTAATCACCCCGTTAATCATATTTTAATCGCGATTAAGATTTTAGAAAATTCCGCCATAGTTTCCCCTAAAATGGCGTTTTCCACGTTTTGAAAACGTATTTTAAATATGTTTAAACCCTTTAATCATAATCAACTCAAATCAAGTTTCAAGACACCAACTTTGCATGCGTCAACCATACATATTCATCCTATTTCTCCATGGGTATATATATATATATATATATATATATATATATATATATATATATATATATATATAGGATTAGGATCATTTGTGAACAACTTCTTGAGAATGAATTGGGTGAACTAATCTTAGCCATTGATCATTTTTAGATTAAAAGGGTAAGATTGACATTAGGTCTCTCTCTCTCTTAATTAAAATCCCTTAATTTTCTCATCTGTTTATTCTCTTTCTCTCACATTTTTAATTACTTTCCATTATTTTAAACTCGTGTAGAATCAGTTGCTAATAATGTATATGAAGCTCCTAACGGATTTAGGTACTGGACACCAACTGTGCCTCCCGAATTCAAACTGTATACGAAACTCCTAACGGAACTAGGTCGTGGAATACAAAATACATAGATGTATCAAAAGTCTGTACACATCTGTATAAACTAACAACTGTGTATCTTGTATAAATTGATAGTTAGCGAGACTGTACATATGTTTATAAACTTACAGTGGTGTATCATGTATAAATTGATAGTTAGTAAGATTGTACACATGTGTATAAACTAACATTTGTGTATCTTGTATAAACTGATAATGTCGAGACTCTACACATGTGTATACACTAACAACTGTGTATCTTGTATATACGAAAACTAGCAAGATTTTAGGAATTTTGATTATATTGTTTAATAAATGTAATTTACAAAAGAGGCAAATACCCTTCTGTCAATTAATTTAAAGGGAAGTTATAACATTATAATTACATTCTTGCCATTTTTTAAAAATCTCTAGATGATATAATCCAATGGCTCAGATTAGTTCACCTAGACCACTCTCAACCTAGTGTTCACTCTGGAACGCTACCCTACATACATACATACATACATATAACAACACACTTAAACATGATGAAATCTTCATTTATTTTACTAAATCATTAAAACCATCATTTTTCTCATGCTTTCTAACCATGTTATTAACTTTAAACCAACTCATTACGTTACTTTTTAAGGTGATCTTAGTGAAAATCATGGTATTTAACTTTTATAAAAGTGATATTTATCACAAATCATCTTCAAGTTTATGTATAATTCCATGGAATATAAGGATGGTGATCTTGTTTAGATCTAAACATCAAGCTATTTAAATCATCATTCCAAGCCTAGATCATACAAGATCATGCACTTAAACATCTTACTTTAACATAATCAACATTAATATAAACTTAATCTAACACACAACAACATAATTTAGCACATTATACTTCATATTTAGTATACTTTTATGGTGACTTTAGTGTTTTTAAGCTTCATTTTGCTGTAGGATTCAAGATGAACATTTGTATATATAAACTATATATAATAACAAGCTTAAAATTAGTGAAGTAATGTCTTACCACTTCTCAAGATTATGATGAAGATTCAGAAGAGATTTAGCTCCAAATGAAGCCTTAATGATCCTCCATGCTTGCAAAGTCCTTAAACCATCTTACAATGACTTGAAAAGGCTTATTTTTAGGTGTTTAATGGTGGCAAAGGGTGGTGTTTGATGGTGGTGTGGGATGAGGGGGAGAAGGAGATGAGTTCTGTTTTTTGTTTTTTCTAAAGTCTATGGATGAGAATGTGGAGAATGGTGTTAGATATATAAATCATGATCATCATTCATTAAACGAATCACAAATCTCTACACCATGCTTTCTTATCTTTTTCCATCACTAAATTGAGGTGTGCTTTGGGTTCACCCTGAACTGTTAGGGGCGCGGGGGGAGGGGTTATTAGGTTTATATATATATATTTTTTGAAAATGTTTACATGTATAATAATTTGTAAATGTGGGAGTTTAGGGAATGAGAGGGATTCTTGTGGGAATTGTGTTACGACTAGGTTCAAGATGCCAAACGATGTCTAACTAGTTCATTAAATGGTTGGTATTGGGTTCAGATGTTAAAAATATAACTAGTTCGGTCGTCGGGTCACCTTCGGACAATATACGGAATATGTGCTTTAATACCGAAAATGTTGTCTCGGCTTATTATATAGTACCACCAATGTTGTTCCGGACATGAATAACCTTAACTAGTTCGCTGGATGATCCGTTTAGATGCTAGGATGGCAAGAATGCTTCTTACTAGCTTGTCGGACAAATTGTGCCATTTATGGTATATTACCGGAAGCTTATGTGTAGGATATTCCGTTGATATCCCCTAGCTTATATAGGGTGTATGACATTGTTTATGAGTTCCAGGACCCTTAAAATGTTGAGTTTTGGCCCTTGGGACAATTTACTTGATTATATTTTAGCGTGATTCGGACGAATTTTAACGACACGTGTTTTCCGGAAAGTTAGAGTGTTTTTGTATTTAGTGTCCCTAATTAGTGATTTTTATTTGTATTTCATCCATAAAATGCTTTCGTGCCAGTCGTTTCTCGTTCGGACAGTTTTCAGAACTAGTTGGCATGAATAGTGTGTTCTGGTGAATAGTGTTTTGAGCAATTTGCCAACATATTTGGACATAGTTTGTTGTTTTCTTGCGACGCGACGCATGTAACGATGTTATTTGACATATTTAACAATGTCCGATGATTGCTAAACTTTACGCAAAATAATCATGCATTAATTAAGTCGTAATGAACACAATTAATTGTATAATCAAGTTGTTAAGTTATACAGAAATTATCATTACTTTGCCGTTAGTCACTGGTGGTGGTCGTGGCTATGGTCTCAAGTGCACTGATACGCCCCTCATGAGATGGAGGAGTATCATGAGATGGTGAAAGTGAAGGTACAGATGGAGATGGTGGTGGTGGTAGTGATGGAGGTGATGATGTAGGTAATGGTGGTTGAAATGATGATGGTGGTGGAACGCTCAAAGATGCTCGAATGGCAAAAAAACTGAGCACTAAGGTCATGAAAACGATTAAACAGAATACCAAGATGAATCTCGGTAGATGTGACCCTATACTCTATGGTAGTGAGTGGCATGTGACTAGGGTTGTAAGGATAAGATGGGCTCATGCCCTATGGTGGTGGCTGAACATGTTGTCTGAAATGTAAGGTGAAGGATAAGTAAGAGTACTATGTGTGAAAGGTGGGGTATGAGATTGTGACAAATGGCAAACCGGTAATTCCATACAATTTAATCACTATGTGTAGTTCGAAATCTCATGCATATTATCGCAATTTAATTACGTAACTGAGTCGTACGTCATATCCTAAGTATTAGGACAAGTAAATCTGATCATAACATATACTGGTATCCGTTACGACGCGAAACAAACCAAACAATGCCCTAAAAGTGTTGGTAGAAAGTGTTGGGCGCACTAATTGCGGTGACACTAACTGTGTCGGAAAACCCACTGAAACAAATCAGGACAAGTAATAACGGCATGTTAATGCCATACGTGAGGCCATATACAAATGAAAACACATATTTGAGAACAACTATTATAATAATACATAACTTTCCGGTATAACGCCTAAATGGCAGAATTGTCCATTTCAACAAAAAAGACGACAAATGGCGCTTTGTCTGTAAGACTAATTCGGAGGATTCCGGATGTCAAAGATAAGAATAAAACAATGTTAAACATCCGAAAATAATGTGAGAATAGCAATAATGCACAAAACACATCATTTCCGGTCATTCGGCAAACATTGCACAATTCGACCGAAAAACGGCCGATCGTCGAAACGAAGAATATTTTAGTGGCCGATAGCCTCATCCGGATGTCTAGTGAACTAGTTAACCTTTATTTGGAACTCGGAATCCATTCAACTAATATGAGGTCACGGAAACACAACTTTCGGAAAAGTTCGACGGCGGAACATAAAAGTGCCGATATCGATCGAACGGTCGAACGAAAGACATATCGGCTCGTATCTTCGTCTAGCAAATTAGTTATACATATTTTTAGATCGGAAATGCACTAAATAGACACCATATTAATTGTGGTGGTCGAAAACAAAAGCTTCCGGTACTAAATAAATAGTTCCGTTTATTAGCGATTATTACCACAATGAGCGATCTAGCGACGTATCCGTCATCCGAAACTTATATTGAAGGATCGTATGGATTAAATACCATGTAAATACACCCTAAACTCAAGTCTTATGCTTAAGATGCTAGATCATTTACCCTAATCACTATACTTAAGTAAATGGCCAAAATATCTACATTTTAACATGTGAAAAATAAAATAAGTTACACTTTACCCCCCCCCCAAATTCACGGCTACATGTGGGCCCACCATCTAGATTTTGTTGAAAAATCAAAGGTTAAGAGTATGGTGTTTAGATTTTTAATGGACTTGATGAATGATGAGAAATATATAATATTTCCATAAGAATTCTCATCATTTTCACACACAAAAATTTGCAAACTTTTTTCTCCTCCTTTCTTCCCTACCTCACGGCTCCACCACCTCCACCATAGGCCACCACCACATCTTATACCACTTAAAGCCTAATCAAGCCTACTAAAGAAGCTAGCAAGGATGGAGATATTAGGGATTCTTAAGGAGCTTCATTTTCTTCTAAATCTTCAAGATACTTGTGCACCGTTTGTAAGCTAAACTCCTCCATAATTTAGCTTATGTTTATGTTTAGATTATTAGTGTACAAGTTGATCATCTTGCAAATCAAGAAAAGATAAGTTAAAACCTAACACACAACATAATAGTAACAAGAAATATTTTTTATTTTGTGTTGATTATATGTTTATATGATTGTTAGATTGCATGTTGAAGTTGTTTATGTTAAAAATATGATATAAAAGTTGGATGATCTTGTGTGATTTAGTGTAAAAAAGAAGATTTAAACACGTTAAGGTTTAAATCTAAACAAGATCATCAACTACATCATCCATGTAAAATACTACAACTTAAAGATAATTTTTATGCAAATGAATGATTTTTATGAGAAGTAAACACTTATATTTAAGTTGTAATCACCTTGAAAATGTGTAGTAATCAAGGGGCTACATGAACTTGTCTAAACAACATGATAAAAGTAGTGTTTTGAAAAGTTAATAAATATTAAAAAACCACTTGATTTACTAGGATTTTAACGATAAAAAGTCATGGATGATGATACTTTGATTATGTAAAATAAATATTAGATGGTTGTTGATGACGATTATGAGCTTAAACAGTTTTTAAATACATTTTTAAAACGTGGAAAACGCCATAGTTTACGGGAAACTATGGCGAAATTTTCAAAAAAATTTAATCGCGATTAAGACATGATTAGTGGGGTGATTAGTGGGACTAAACGCGATTAGTAACCTAAATTGTCATTAAGTAGACTCTAATGATAAGGGTTATCCCTAAATAACCAAGTGTTTAAACATAGTTATAAATATATATTTATAAGTAAAAATAAATGCTTTTAAAAATATATATTTCTACTTGGAAAATAATACAAGTATTTATATACATATTTGTTACCAATAAAATTGTATGTGTACATATATGTATTGTATGTGTATATATTAGAAACTTAGGGTATTCGCAATAAAAAAATCCCCAATCTTATACAAAATACAAACACTTAATCAATACACTAAGTGTTGGTAACAAAATGAATATATTCTCACAATGCGTTGAAACAATAAATCGGACAATCAAAGTGATGCAAACAATAGGCGAACATTCAAGATTACACCGTCTCATCGATGACCAACGAGTGAATCGCCGACACGAAAGGTCGTTACGACAATGGCGATTATCGACGAAAATGAACATATAACGAACGACGCCGACGACGAGTCTAAATATATGTTTAGACGTTCAACATATATATATGTTATTGAAAGGAAAAATCGGGAAAGTTAAGTATATAAAAAGTTAGAAAAATTATAAGTAAATACTTATAACAAAATTGGGCTTATATATATATACATTTGGGCTACGCCCAAATTGTAAAAATCATGTACTAGGCCCAAATTCCAAAATATTATGGAGGTGGCCAAAAACTAATAAAAGCCCAAAATTACAAAAAGACATGGGCTAGGCCCAAAGGAAAAAAGACATGGGCTAGGCCCAAAGGCAAAAAGACACAGGTTAAGCCCAAAGACAAAAAGACATGGGCTATGCCCAATGAAGAGAAAACATGGGCTATGCCCAAAGACATAAAATTACATGGGCTAGGCCCGGTGACAAGAAAACATGGGCTAGGCCCAAAGACATAAATTACATGGGCTAGAATTGGTGACAAGAAAACATGGGATAGGCCCAATGACATGTGAAGAGCAAGGCACAGTTCACACATGGTTTGAAAACAATAATATATATAGATATATATATATATATATATATATATATATATATATATATAAGAAATATATATAACAATATTAATCGAACAAACAAACTACCAACACTACGATAACATTTTCAGTTGTTCAATCATAACAAAGAAACACATAACAAGAATTCAAGATGAACAACGAGTACAAGGTCCATTGAGACCTAGGTGTCTAATGAAACCAATACGCATATTGGTTACATACGTTGCGGACACCGATCGATAAATAGTACGACTTAACGGAACGCAAAAACTGTGAGTTCATGTCCCTCCTTTCACTTATTTTAATTTTTGTTTTAAACTATCGAGGGGAAATATATGTCATGTCAAAACAGCATGTTAGCTATGAGTTAGCAGATAACAGATCATTGTGCATAAGTAGGAAATAACAATAGTAACCATTAATAACTTAGTGACAAAGGTGCAAAAGAAGTAGATCTATCGAGTTTGAGACCCGCTCCACTCCTGGTTGGTATACCCATTAGAGTGCTTTTGTGATCCCAAAATGTCAAAGAAGTCTCGGTTTGGTTACTTACTTATGGCACAAGTATGTCAGGGTGCTCTCGACACTCTGATAGATCCTTAATTAACTCATTTATGCTAATAACATACTTGGATTACAATACAGGTTTTCAAGGATGACATTTTGTTACGAAAGCATTAAACTACATGAACTCGCCAACTTTATGTTAACTTTTTAAAATTACATGTGTTTCAGGACGCAGGCTTGAGCTGGTGATGGGATCCGGGTATGGGATTTTGTCAAGACAACAATGTACTACCTTTTGGAGGGTTACCTCGTTTCTGTATACAGAGGTCAAAGCCTCAGCATGACTTTGTGATAAAAACAACATCTTATTTTGGAACATGTGTTTTAAACGATGTTCGTAATGGTAATATGATACTGATAACAATGTGGTTTCACTTTTGAAGGATGTAAATATTTAATGAAACTTAGAAATGGCATGACATCGTTGTTGTTAATACTTTTTACTAAATTGGATGCAATGGTTACCTAATAGTCACACACTTGCGCTTCCGCTACGACCAGGGTGTTACAGGTCGGTATCAGAGCTCCGATTGTTGTGGACCGGGGAAAACTTTTTACTAAAAGTTTGGTCTACAATCACCAGGGGCTCACACATGAAAACAAAGTTTAAAACATAATATAAATGTTTAGAAATTATAACAAGATAATAAAAAGGTTTTCATTGTGTCACAATAACACAACGATCTATCACACGAGCTCAACATGAGTAATGAGCAGGATCAATAGATGATTAGTCTATAGTGGATAGACATGAAACAGTAAGATTACACGTGAAAACAAAAGAGAACAAATCTTGCATGAGAAATGGTGATTAATATGAAATATATCATAAGTAATAATAGATTACTAACATGAATATATATATATATATATGCATTGTACGGAATATTTTGCCAAGAACGAAATACCTTCGACTATGGATATTATTATTATCCTTGAATCGCACGATGAGATATCGACCTCGCGTCTATTATGGAACTTATGGCGAACGTGGTTCCTAAGTGAGACCTTATGATTGATTTCATAAGGTGGTTGCCTTTCCCGCAGATGCGGAGGTGCCTGACTTCGGTAGTAATGAAGAGGCGGAGATGGCAGCCTTGGATGACAACTCTATTAGCGGGACGAGGTCCCTGTGACCCATATTAATCATTGATAACGACACTTTTATCCAGGTAAGGAAAGGTGAAGTACTCATCTTGAAGGTGCCCCTCCAGTTGTTATTGTTGCAAATTCTCTCCATTTCTAAATCTGTATAATGTTGTGCCTTTCGCGAGTAATGTCAAGGGACGATAGCACGTGAACCAACCATGAAGGTCCCTTATATGCTGAAGGTATGTAGACAATAACGTCCTCTTTCTGACTGATCTTCGTCTTCGAACGACAGAACACTAGGGTGACCATGCAAGGAAATTTATTATTTCGGGGGCCCACGTAATAATAACTTGCAGTGGATGAGAATCCTGGTGGACTATGCGGTTCAAGTTAAAGATCACTACTCATTCAAAATTGTGTATTTGTTCGGGTTCTATCTAGTGGGACGCTAACCGGGGTGGTTATTATAACACCCTACGATACAGAAGCAACACACATATTTGTTCACATCTAACCTTCAATCTATATCACAAGTCGATTGAGACTAGTCATCTAAACAGACAAAACTGGTTGGCCACCCAAGGAGGATATTTCCTCAACGGCCTAGAGTTCCTGTACATGGGTTGGTCCCATGGTGTCTATGATACTTCATCTTATTTATTGGAAATAGATTACACTAAACTCCGTCGTTTGGCATTTGTCTTATTCCAAAGGAGACTATGGCACGAACCATACTTCAACGCCCCCATATCATTCTATTCGATATCTACGAAAATTATAACAATCTAGCAGGAGCTCGTGGAGCTCAAGGGATATCAACGTATGTGTCACACGGATTAGTGTGGCGAAGGATTTTTTTCCCTACTTTGCGCGACCGAAGTCCACTAAGTATGGAATACATGCCATAAGGTTACCGTTTGGTTTCTTCTCCTTTACGAGTTATTTCCTTTCCAATTAGACATATGGCCGATACACGTAAGAGGTACTACGAATTTTGAATTGTTGTTATTCACGTTATCATTGTTTCAAACATGTATGAACAATGCAATCTTGAGGTTCCCATGATCGATGACATCCTTTATTCTTAGGCACATGGTAGACTATATTTATTCAAATATATGTCCAGCCTCTTTTAATCTTGTGTATTTAGAAGAAACATGGCACCAAAAGGAAGGCCTACACCCAAAAGGGGTTAGTTAATCCATGACTTACTAGGTAAGCCGAACTAGAGTTCTTATGGAAGGACATACGGTTGAGAAAATCGCACGACACAAGGTTAACTTAGTCAACACTAGTGACGAAGCTGGTGGTACCGGTAGTTCAAATGGTTCAGATCCCAATAGATTGTGAACGAGTGGCAGCACTACACCTAAAGATGCGATAATACAAGGTTTTAAATTCTAAGGCTTTTCTAGACTGTAAGCCGCGAGACTTCACTGGTGCGAGAGGTTATGTCCGCTGAACAAAGACAACAAAGTTGGTTAGCAGTGCAAGTAAATGCACTCCTTAGTAACGATTAGGTAAACAAAGAGTCTCCTATTGAATGCAGCATTAACTTGGTGAAATCCTCCAGTAGAAACTTTATGGAGTGATACTACGAAGAGGTCATCATGGGGAGGACTCAGATTCTTATGCGAGATGAGTATTGCTCGCTGATTGGAATTCCAAGGGTAGAAACAGGATACTAGAACTCGATCATGATTGAAGCCAACGTTGTTGGTTACACTCGATGCTTTCACGATCTCTTAAGGATTGTTCCACACTGGGAACACTTGAAATCAAACGCATTGAGCGCTACCTTTGGGGTTCAGCCTCTAAGAACTAAAACTTGACCACATCATCCCACCCTACCTTCATCACCCAAACAGTAACTCTCGCAGTTAGTCTCACCAAGGATGCGGTTCAAATGGGAAATTATCAAGGAAATGCATGTGAAATCTACTAGCAACGTGAAGCGAAAGGTAACTACCGTGATGATAGAAACGAAGGCAATTGCTGCCATAATTGATGCTAGCACCAAGAAATGTGCTGATAACTTACTGAAATCCTAAAAGTGATAAGTGAAAACTTCCTCAAGAGGGCACTTGCAATATGTTATTAAGACTTAACTAAGAACAAGGATGTTAAGTGTGGCATGAAGGCCACTTCAAGCATGAACATCTCAAGAATGAATCAGGCAAGTTAATTAATGTGTGGGTGAGCAGAAACTATGGATAACCCACAAGATCCTGATGTCATCATGAGTACATTCTACTCTACATTCTTTACGTTTAATTCTTTTGATACCAACACCGAGCTTAGCTAGTGTCTTTAGATGTTGAGCTTATACACGAATTAGTCTTGTAAGTTAGACACGTTATCAAGTTAGCTAATGGAGAATTAGCGTTAGACTTGTCTCGTCGATACGAATCAAATGATATATAATGTCAATTTTTTTCTAAAAATCACACGATTCTAACCATGCAATCGGTTTGTAAAATTCTTTATGGATAACTTCCAACCTTTTTCGAGTTCGACTCGGAACAGTACCCAATTCGAAACAATAGTCCGAGATGGAAATCCTAATCGCTATCCGAGATGGTGATCCGAGATGGGAATCCGTCTGAAATGAGGTATACGAGACGTAATTCGGAATAGTAACCCAAGATGGTCCGAAAGTAATACCAAAGATCTGAGATACACTGTTTTGATTCCTGAGTCATGGGGAATCATTAAAGGGTCACTGACACGTTTCCTATCAACCAACAACTCGCATCCATGTTGTTGGATACCTATGCAAATTTTAGTTCATCTCCATAAGAATGTGAGATATACTTGACCTAGAGTCAAGTAAGATTGACGTTCCCTTATTCTATAGGATTTGCCAACAGAAATTAGTCAATATCAGGGGAAGTTATAGAAGGATGCACTTTGAAACTTGAAGAACGAGAATTTAATGTCGATCTTTTACCCATATATCTGGGTTGTTACGATGTAGCTTTTGGCTTAGACTTGTTGACGCATAACCGAGCGGAAGTAGGTTGTCCTGATAAAACTATTTGCATCCACCTACCAGACGAAGAAACACTGGTAGTACACGGAGAGAAGCACAAGACGCCCTTACAAATCATTAATTACATGAAGGCAAGAAGTGCCTACAGAAAGGTTGCATAGCCCTTCTAACTTATATAGTCGACAAGGAAACTGAGGAGCCAAAAATTGGAGGAAATAATCGTTGTGAAGGAATTCCCTCGAAGTCTTTCCATCAGACTTGTCTGGATTACCTCCGCAATGATACGCCAACTTTCACATTGATTTGGTGCCAGGAGCAGCACCAGTAGCGAAGCCTCCATACTGATTAGCTCCGTCATAAATGCAAAAACTATCTACACGACTTCAAAAGTTGTTAGCCAAAGGGCTCATTAGAACGAGTTCCTAACAATGGGGAGCTCCGGTGCCCTTTTGTCGAGGAGAAGGATGGAACTTTCCGAATGTGCATAGGCTACCAGGAACTAAACAAGTTAGCCATCAAGAATCTGTACCCATTACCGAGGATTGATGATTTGTTTGATCAATTACAAGGGTCAAGTTTTTACTCAAAGATTGATTTAAGATCCGAGTATCATCAATTGAGAATCCAAGAGGAAAGCATTTCTAAGACAACGTTTAGGACTCGCTATGGTCATTACGAGTTCCTTGTAATGCCTTTTGGCCTAACAAACGCCCCTGCAGTATTCATGGATCTGATGAACCGGGTATGTAAGCCAAACCTCGACAAGTTCGTGATCGTCTTCATAGATGATATTCTGATATACTCATGAACCGAGGAAGAACATGGACAACACCTGAGAACTATTTTGGAATTTCTAAAGAATGAGCAATTATATGCCAAGTTCTGAAAATGCGAATTTTGGATTTGTGAAGTACAATTTCTCGGACACGTGGTGAACAAGAATGGAATACATGTTGACCCTTCAAAGATCAAGGCTATAAAGAACTGGACCACGCCAAGAACCCCCACGGAAATATGAAAATTCCTAGGCTTAGCAGGATATTACAGGAGATTTATTGAAAACTTCTCCAAGATTGCTCAGCCGCTAAACTCGCTTACCCAGAAGGATAGAAAGTTTGATTGGGGAAAAAAAACAAGAATCGGCGTTCCAAGTTTTGAAAGGTAAACTATGTAAAGCACCGATACTATCACTTTCGGACGGTACCGATGACTTCGTGGTGTACTGTGATGCATCGCATCAAGGCCTGGGTTGCGTGTTAATGCAACGTGAAAAAGTCATCGCGTACGCGTCACGGCAGTTAAAAGTTCATGAAAGGAATTATACAACGCATGACCTAGAATTGGCTGCAGGGATATTTGCCTTAAAGATCTGGCGTCATTATTTATATGGCACTAAGTGTACCATATTCACGGACCATGAAAGTATTCAACATATATTCAACCAAAAGGAACTGAATATGCGCCAACGACGTTGGGTGAAATTGTTGAATGATTATGACTGTGAGATCAAGTATCACCCAGGTAAAGCAAATGTTGTAGCAGATGCTTTGAGCAGAAAGGAACGAGTCAAAACGTTACGGGTGCGAGCTTTAGAGATGACGATTCCGATGAACTTCACAACTCAGTGCGTGAAGCACAGCAAGAAGCATTGGAACCAGAAAACATTCCAGCTGAATCATTAAAGGGAATGGAAAAACAATTGGAACCAAACAAGGATGGAACTTTATATTTCATGCGAGACCTTGTGCTTGATGAAGCACACAAGTCCATGTATTCGATACACCCAGGATCTGAGGGTATATTATTGGTGGCCTAATCTCAAGGGAGATATTGCGACCTATGTTGGAAAATGCCTAACTTGTGCAAAGGTCAAGGCCGAATACCAAAAACCATATGGGTTGTTACAACAACCTGAGATCCCGGTATGGAAGTGGGAACAAATATCAATGGATTTCATTATGAAATTACCACGGACCTCTCGAGGTCATGACATGATCTGGGTTATCATTGACCGATTAACCAGATCAGCTCACTTCTTACCCATCCATGAGAAAGACAGTACGGAGAAACAAGCTGAACTGTACCTAACGGAAATTGTGGCACGTCATGGTGTGCCAGTCTCAAAAATCTCTGATAGAGATAGTCGCTTTGTGTCACGGATCTGGCAATCATTTCAAAATTCATTTGGTTCTCGCTTGGATTTAAGCACAACCTTTCATCCGCAGACCGATGGTCAAAGCGAGCGAACCATCCAAACATTAAAAAGACATGCTTCGGGCCTGTGTGATGGATTTAGGCGGAAATTGGGATACTCATTTACCTTTGGTAGATTTTTCCTACAATAACAGTTATCACACCAGTATCAAGGCCATGCCATTCGAAGCACTATATGGACGAAAGTGCCGATCGCCATTATGTTGGGCAGAGGTCGGTGACAGACAACTCATTGGTCCTGAACTAGTACAATAGACCACAGTCAAGATATTTAAGATCCGTGAGTGTATCAAAACAGCCCGAGATAGACAAAAGAGCTACGGAGATCAAAGACGCAAACCATTATCCTTCGAGGTGGGAGACAAAGTATTGCTAAAGGTCTCACCTTGGAAAGGTATAGCTAGATTCGGGAAGCGCGGAAAGCTCAACCCGAGATATATTGGACCTTTCGAAATTCTGGCAAAGATTGGTACAGTGGCATACAAGTTAAAACTGCCAGAGGAACTCAATAATGTACATGACACATTTCATGTGTCCAATCTGAAGAAAAGTCGGACAAATGACACAGTTATCATTCCAGTGGATGAGATTCATGTTGACGACAAATTACAATTCACCAAAGAACCAGTCGAAGTCATGGACTGGAAAGTCGAAAAGACTAAAAGAAGTCAAATCAAACTGGTGAAGGTTAGCTGGAATTCACGTCACGGTCCCGAGTATACGTGGGAGCGTGAAGATCAAATCAAGTCAAAATACCCCCACTTGTTCGAGAAGACTTCTTAGAGGATGCCTCAAACTGAAGGGATGAATTCTTTTTAACAGGGGGAGTATGTGACAAATGGCAAGATAACCGGTAATTCCGTACAATTAGTCACTATTTGTAGTTCATAATCTCATGCATATTATCGTCATTTAATTACGTAACTGAGTCGTACGTCATATCCTAAGAATTAGGAAAAGTAAATCTAATCATAACATATACTGGTTTCCGTTACGACCCGAAACAAACCGAAACAACGCCCTCAAGGTGTTGGTAGAAAGTGTTGGGCGCACTAATTGCGGTGACACTAACTGTGTCGGAAAACCCGCTGAAATGAATCAGGACAAGTAATAACGGCATGTTAATGCCATACCTGAGTCCATATACAAATCAAAACACATATTTGGAACAACTATTACAATATACATAACTTTCCTGTATAACGCCTAAATGGCAAATTGTCCGTTTCAACAAAAAAGCCAACAAATGGTGATTTGTCTGCAAGACTAATTCGGAGGATTCCGGATGTCAAAGATACGAATAAAACAATGTTAAACATCCTAAAATAATGTGAGAATAGCAATAATGCACAAAACACATTGTTTCGGGTCATTCGGCAAACAGTGCACAACTCGACCGAAAAAGCGGCCGATCGTAGAAACGGCAAATATTTTAGTGGCCGATAGTCTCATCCGGACGTCTTGTGAACTAGTTAAGCATTATTTGGAACTCGGAATCCATTCAACTAACATGAGGTCATGGAAACACAACTTTCGTAAAAGTTCGACGGCGGAACTTAAAATTGCCGATATCGATCGAACGGTCGAACGAAAGACATATCGGCCATCATAACTCATCGTATCTTCGTCTAGCAAATTAGTTATACATATTTTTAGATAGGAAATGTACTAAGTAGACACCATATTAATTGTGGTGGTCGAAAACCTAAGCTTCCGGTACTAAATAAATAGTTCCATTTATTAGCGATTATTACGACGATGAGCGATCTAGCGACGTATCCGTCATCCGAAACTTATATTGAAGGATCATATGGATTAAATACCATGTAAATACACCCTAAACTCAAGTCTTATGCTTAAGATGCTAGATCATTAACCCTAATCACTATACTTAAGTAAATGACCAAAATATCTACATTTTAACATGTGATAAAATAAAATAAGTTACACTTTACCCCCTCCAAATCACGGCTACATGTGGGCCCTACCCACTTGATTTTGTTGAAAAATCAAAGATTAAGAGTATGGCGTTTAGATTTTTGATGGACTTGATGAATGATGAGAAATATATAATACTTCCATAAGAATTCTCATCATTTTCACACCCAAAAATTTGCAAACTTTTTTCTCCTCCTTTCTTCCCTACCTCACGGCTCCACCACCTCCACCATAGGCCACCATTTAGCCACCAAAAATCGCCACATCTGATACCACTTAAAGCCTTATCAAGCCTACTAAAGAAGCTAGCATGGATGGAGATCATTAGGGATTCTTAAGGAGCTTCATTTTCTTCTCAATCTTCATGATACTTGTGCACCCTATGTAAGCTAAACTCCTCCATAATTTAGCTTATGTTTATGTTTAGATTATTAGTGTCCAAGTTGATCATTTTGAAAATCAAGGAAAGATAAGTTAAAAACCATAACACACAACATAATAATAACAATAAATATTGTGTATTTTATGTTGATTATATGTTTATATGATTGTTAGCTTGCATGTTGAAGTTGTTTATGTTATAAATATGATAAAAAATTTTGATGATCTTTTGTGATTTAGTGTAAAAATGAAGATTTAAACATGTTAAGGTTTAAATCTAAACAAGGTCATCAACTACATCATCCATGTAAAATACTACAACTTGAAAATAATTTTTATGCACATGAACGATTTTTATGAGAAGTAAACACTTATATTTAAGTTGTAATCACCTTGAAAATGTGTAGTAGTCAAGGGGCTAAGTGCATGAACTTGTCTAAACAACATGATAAAAGAAGTGTTTTGAAAAAGTTAATAAATATTAAAAACCCACTTGATTTACTAGGATTTTAACGATAAAAGGTCATGGATGATGATATTTTCGTTATGTAAAATAAATAATAGCTGGTTTTTGATGATGATTATGAGCTTAAATAGGTTTTAAATACGTTTTTAAAACGTGGAAAACGCCATAGTTTAGGGGAAACTATTGCGAAAGTTTCTAAAAATTTAATCGCGATTAAGACATGATTAGTGGGGTGATTAGTGGGACTAAACGCGATTAGTAACCTAAATCGTCATTAAGTAGACTCTAATGACAAGGGTTATCCCTAAATAACTAAGTGTTTAAACAAAGTTATAAATATATATTTATAAGTAAAAATAAATGCTTTTACAAATATATATTTCTACTTAGAAAATAATACAAGTATTTATATACATAGTTGTTACCAATAAAATTGTATGTGTACATATATGTATTGTATGTGTATGTACTAGAAACTTAGGGTATTCACAATAAAAAATACCCAATCATATACAAAATACAAGCACTAAAATCGATACACTAAGTGTTGGTGACATAACAATTATATTCTCACAATGCGTCGAAACAATAAATCGGACAATCAAAGCGATGCGAACAATAGGCGAACATTCAAGATTACACCGTCGCGTCGACGACCAATGAGTGAATCGCCGGCACGAAAGGTTGTTACGGCAATGGGCGATTCTCGACGAAAATGAACATATAACGAACGACGCCGACGACGAGTCTAAATATATATGTAGACGTTCAACATATATATGTTATCGAAAGGAAAAATCCGGAAAGTTAAGTATATAAAAAGTTAGAAAAATTATAAGTAAATACTTATAACAAAAATGGGCTTTTATATATATACATTTGGGCTAGGCCCAAATTGTAAAAATCATGTACTAGGCCCAATTCCATAATATTATGGAGATGGCCCAAATTTCAACATATATATATAAACTACATGAACTCGCCAACTTTATGCTGACTTTTTAAAATTACATGTGTTTCAAGACGCGGGACATGAGCTGGTGATGGGATCCGGGTATGGGATTTTGTCAAGACAACGAAGAACTACCTTTTGGAGGGTTTGCCTTTTATATCCCAACCTCGTTTCGGTATACAGAGGTCAAAGCCTCAGCATGACTTTGTGATAAAAACAACATCTTATTTTGGAACATGTGTTTTAAATGATGTTCGTAATGGTAATCTTATACTGATAACAATGTGGTTTCACTTTTGAAGGATGTAAATGTTTAATGAAACTTAGAAATGACATGACATCGTTGTTGTTAATACTTTTTACTAAATTGGATGCAATGATTACTTAATAGTCACATACTTGCGCTTCCGCTACGACCAGGGTGTGATAGAGATGAATCTCCAATAGTGGGTGGTTGGGTATAAGGATGATACCTAGTCTCAGAGAGACTAAGGTCAGTAGGAATACCTCGTGAGGGACCGGTGGCATATGATGAGATGTAAGTATCGGAAATGGATGCATGTGAAAAGTATGACGGTCCTGAATCATATGGGGACTTGTAAAGATCGAGAATCGGTGTAGAGGTAGTATATGATAGTCCAACAGAAGGATAAGAGGTTAGGTGATCGGTGGGATGTTTAGTAAACCTGATAATAATAAGATGGTACAGATCAAAAAATGTGATTAGTAGTGGGTGCATCAGATAAAACGGGATCGATATGAGTAGGCAACACATCGGTAGGTGGTGGTAGGACAATATCAGGTGAAATAAAGGTGGTGGTGTCTCCGAAGTAGAAAGAGTAGAGGATGAAATGTCAATTACTGTGATCTTAGATGGAGCTACCTCCAGAATGGCTATATCAAAATCCTCTCCAATGCCAAGATCATCATCGAGGTGGTCAACGTAAACAACAGGAATGATATCATCATCATCATGGTCAATGACGGGAGGAAAGGCATCACCGTCAAGATCAAGATCATCAGCAAAAGGACCTACCACATTAAGTGGTATAGGAAAATACTCCACAACGTGCTCACCATCGGGGCGGCCTTATATAATCATGTCATGGAAATGTGAATAGCTTATAGATCATCCTCGACAGGGACATCCTCATGAATAGGATCTGGAAGTGCAAAAGGCTGAAAATAGATGTTCATCCACTCATCGTCTGAAAGATCATCATCGGAGATGATGATGATGATTGGTGCAACGTGGTCATCTAATGGTATAAAATGAGCGTCTGAGGCAAAATCCATAGTATCGGTGTCTGACTAACTGCTATCGAAGGACATGGTCCTTGCAAAATAATCTGTACAACATATATAAATAATATTACTTATAATAAATTTTTGGGCAATTTTATTTAGTTTCATTGTAAGTTATCCTATGTATTGTTTAGATCAACTTATTGTTATTGTGTCTATCTCTCAAAGACTAACCCGTATAATGTCCTTGCATTATTGTTTTGAATTATAGTTTGGTACTAGTGGGCCTTTTGGTAAAAATGAAATGAAACACTTGTTATATTTTTGTAATTGTAGACTAGACTCAAAAGAATCCTAGTTCACTACAATCAAAGCTCTAATACCAAGTCTATCACACCCGGTCGTAGTGTAAGTGCAAGGTGTGATTGGAACGGTAATCATTGCATTCAATCAAGTGAACAACTAATATAAAAGAAAGATGTTTGTCACACCCCGACCCGCAGCGGAAAAGGTGATCGGGGCATAATTGGGTTATCATCAAAGCTCATGACATTTATTATATGTTTCATATTCATTAATACAATTTAATGGAAATTTACAATAAATGATACAACATGTTCTAACTATCAGTCTAAGCTTCTTGGTTCTCTTCTAAGGCATATCCTATGTTTTCCTTGCTTCAACCTGTCCACCTGTATCATGTGTAAAAAAGGTTTTTGGATCAACATAATGTTGGCGAGTGAATCTTATGGAAAAACATTTGAACAAGTTTATCCAATTGATTATAAATAATGTGCATACTACATATGAGTAAATGTAGATGTAAATTTATTCACACAACACATAATATTGAATATTGAACACACAAACACCAAATGATTGTTTTGAGGCACGCGTTGTTCGACTCGTCTCCCACGAGGAACTGATGGGCCTAATGAATGAGTTTTGAGGCACGCGTTGTTCTTACGAACTAATGGGCCTAATGTATGAGTTTTGAGGCGCGCGTTGTTCTTACGAACTGATGGGCCTAATGTATGAGTTTTGAGGCACGCGTTATTCTTACGAACTGATGGGCCTAATGAATGAGTTTTGAGGCACGCGTTGTTCTTACGAACTGATGGGCCTAATGAATGAGTTTTGAGGCACGCGTTGTTCTACGAACTGATGGGCCTAATGAATGAGTTTTAAGGCACGCGTTGTTCTCGTCTCCCACGAGGAACTGATGGGCCTAAATAATTTGCATACAACTTTGACAATATGTAATACATCACAACCAACAATAGTTACATTCTAGTTTAGTTCATATAATGGTATAGCACGAATTTGCATAAGAGATTTAGTTTAAGCAACACATGATACACCCCAAAACATGAATAAAAAGGGGAGTTTGTAAGAATTCACTCACATTGGGTGCGTTCGGTTGATGAGGTTGAGTGCACGCGTAATGGTTTTAACCGCGAGTGAAATTAACCTAGATAAATAGCATTTTGGTTCGGTAAGTAAACGGATTTTATTAATCTATTTTCGTAGGATTGTCGGGTGTATTTTTGTGAGTTTGAGGCTATTTTCTAACCATAAAAATGTTATTTTTAAGTATTTTTAATTGATTTTTTTAATTAAAATAATTAAATAAAAATAATAAAAAAAATATTTGATTTTTGCTACAGTTGACTTTGACTAAGCGTTGACCGGTTCGAAGGCATATTGTTGTGCGCCGGGTGAGGCTCGAACCCGAGACCTCCCGTACGCGTGCACGCAGCTGTGCGGACAAAATGTATTAAGATCTCTTGCGTACATATTGGTGGCTGACATGAAAAAGGACATTGGTCTCTATGTAGCAAAGTGCCTCACTTACTCCAAGGTAAAAGCAGAAGACCAACATCCTTCGGGTTTAGACGAACAACCCAAAAATCCCGATGTGGAAATGAGAGAGTATTGCTATGAGTTTTATCACCAAACTACTACGAACATCTTTCGGGTATGATAATGTTTGGGTAATCATTGATTGGACCAAATCATCTCATTTTCTCCTCATTCGGGAAGATTATCGAGTTGAGAAATTGGCTCGTATCTACCCCACCCCGCGGAAATTATTACTCATCATGGTGTTCCTCTCAATGTCAACTCTGACCGCGATGGTTGCTTCACCTCTCGTTTTTTGGAATCATTTCAAGTCGCTTTGGGCACACAAGTATCCAAATGAATGGTCAGACAAAACGTACTATCCAAACTCTCGAAGACACGCGTCGCTCTTGTGTCATCGATTTCGGTCGCAATTACCTTTGGTCGAATTCCCATACAACAACAGCTACCATTCTTCTATCAAAATGGCACCGTTTGAAGCTCTTTATAGTCGCAAATGTCATTCAGCTATTTGTTGACACGAGATCGGCGAGGCACAAATCACTCTTTCGGAGCTTATACAAGAGACAAAGGGATAAAATCTCACAAATCCATGACAACTTACTTGTCGGAAGAAGACATCAAAAGAGTTATGCTGACAAACGACAGAAGCCATTGGCATTCAATGTCAGTGATCTCATACTCCTCAAAGTATCTCCTTGGAAAGAGGTAGTGCGTTTTGCTAAGAAAGTAAAACTTGCACCTTGCTATGTAGGTACTTTCAAGATTCTCAAGAAGATTAGTAGAGTAGCTTATTGACTTGACCAACCACAAGAGCCTAACACAATTCATCCAACTTTTCAAGTTTCAAATCGCAAGAAGTGCCTAGCTGACAAAGGACTCCAAATTCTGCTCAATGACATACACATCTATCAAACTATGCACTTTATCGAAAAGCGTGTTGAAATCATGGATCGTGAAGTTAAACAACTCAGGCATATTCGCAATCCTATTTTCAAGGTATGTTCGGAAAGGAAAGCATGATGCCTAATTTACTTGGGAACGTGAAGACGAAATGAAGAACAAGTGCCCGCATCAATTCCAAGAGTCATCCTTTTAAATAAATTTCGGGATAAAATTTCCTAAAGTATTAGACATTGTAACGTTTCGTATTTTTCATTTATCTTGTAATACATATTTTCATTTCAATCTTTTGTAATTCGTGACTTGATCATAATGGAAATTATATTTTATATCCTTTTTGCATAATTAATCTTGTATGATACGTAAATAATCTCAAATACGCATTTTTATCCAAAATGGAACCATACATCGAGCTTACAATTTCTTTGAAATGTGAATCATACGTGAATCATTATTATACATGCTTACATACACCTTAAGGCCCTGAAAATCATGAGAAAACAAAAAACTAACTAAAAAGCATTAATATGCCATTTTTTACAATTTTTTACGGAGATTCGCTACTTATTATGTTTAAAAGAAACTTTTTTTTCAAAAAAATAAAAAAAAAACTTTTACTACACATGTGCCTTATATGTATATGTTGCACATATGCATTATATGGTTAAAGTTAACATTTGAGTTTTGTTAGATTTTAGTGTTAGGTTTTTGGAGGTTTAGGATTGTGATTAGGTTTTGGGTGTGGGGGAGGGGGTTTCGGTTTTTGAGAGGGTGCGGGTGGGTGGCGGGATTAGGTTTTTTTAGGGGTGCGGGTAGTGGGTTTAGGTTTTTTTGAGGTTTATGCTTACGGTTTAGTTTTAGTTTTTTTTTTCTGCAGGTTGGAGTGAGGGGATTAGGTTTTTGGGGAGTGGGGGTTTAGGGTTTTGGTGGGAGGGTGGATTTATTTTTATTTTGGGGGGGGGGGGAGGTTTAGGTTTTCGAGGGGGTGTCAATGGGAGATGGGTTAAGTGGTTTAGGCTTTTAGGTGCAATACAACTTTTTTTTTTTTTTTAAAAGAAAAGCTTTTTTCTTATATATTTTTATATCGATTTTTAAAAAAATAAAAAAATATATTATTTCTCATGGTCCATCTCCTATATTATAAATATATATATATATATATATATATATATATAAATATATATATGACATAACTCACCAGGCCAGGGGTGGAGCATTTAGGGGGCAAGGGGGTGCATCCGCTCCAACCAATGTTTCGATTTGTAGGGTAATTTTTCGATTTTTCGTTAGGAATTTTTAAATTATATAGGTCTAGAAAATTTATATATATTTTGGTATTGAGCTAATCAAGTGAAGAATGAGCTATTAGTATTTTTTTTAATTATTTTTAAACTTAAAAGTGAGTTTAAATGAAGTCTGAAAATAGGTTTTATATTAAATGAAACTTAAAGGTTCAAATTTAACAATTTTTTTTTGTGTAAAAACCGGTGTTAATGAATAAAGAAAATTTTGTTTTATTTGGAGTTTTTATTGTTTGACTCGACCTGTATCGATAGCCGACCCAAACATATAAATCAAAACATAATGATAGGAAAAAAAGTTTGGGTCTCATAACTTTTTGCCCCTACGGAAATTTTGGTCAACCTCCGCTACTGCACCTAGTCATGCTCTGGGCCGGCATGAAATGGTTAGCTAGTAACTATCTTTGTGTCTTAAAATCCTATTAACCAACAAGAGGCATTGTTTATTGTTCGCTTCTCGTGGATTGAAATACCCTTGACATAACTTGTAAGATTTAGTACATGTGTGAAATGTTCAGTGAAGTCATGAAAATCTAATTATGAACCGTGAATTGAAGAATAAATATATATCTGGAGACTCGGAGTGTAGCGACGGAAAAAGTTTAGAAAGTATGTTAAAATAGAGATAGGAACACTTTGGAAGTTGTCTTGATGTGTGTCTATTATTAATTTGTTGCGACATTCTCTCTAAGATAAATATTTAATTAATATTCCAAATGTTGATCGACGAAGTATAGTATATGCATTTCCCAACAGCCTCATCGCTTTTGTCTCTTTCTATTTAAACTCGTCAGCACACTCACGTTTTAAATCACCTAGTTTAACGAGTTCAATCTGTACTCACAGATAAATCAATATGTTTTACTTGGTTCAGTCTATTCAAGTAGTAGTGTACCCATATATGAACCGAATCCCCATCTACATCAAAATCTAAAGAAGATGTTCAATACGGTTCAAATCAATCTCAACAAGACTCAACTTATTTTTTTATTATTTTTTTAATAAAAAGAGTTTAAATAGAGATCATATGTCAGTGTATTATGATACTATATTATCGTATCATTACTCGGTTCTCACTTCAAATTCAGTATTTCATTAAATACTTTTGATAAGCATGAGCCTTTCAACCTCATGTCTTTATGCTCTTCCTAGTTGTGGCAAGCACAACATCACCACACTTTAGTTCATGTTGTAATGCATCTCATTCAAGTGGTATTCAAATACCACAATACATCAATTTATAATTTATTGGTATGAATGCATCCATTATGTAGTTACCTTCCACATATAGAACTCTTTTCTCTTATTTACTATTGTACTAATATGAGTGCCTATATATAATGGCATTTGTATATGATGTTAGATGAATGAATAAGAATTCTCCATGTTCTATTCTCTATATGATTTCATAGTCTAGCTCTCATGTTTATATACATATATATTAGTTGCTAATAGACCGTTGTTTCACAACACGTTATCAGCACGAATATGCTCTATGTGTTTTGCCACCATTGGTATCCCTTTTTCCTTGCCTTTGATGTGCATTATTTTCCAACCTAACTCAAACTCACATGTTGAGAAAGCAACTCAATAATTATGCAACTATCTCTACTAATTAAGGTATGATTTTTCGTATGATTATTCATATTATTTTTGATGATGATACATCAATCTTACTGGTGACACTTATTAATATACATATATAAACTTAAACTGATCATTACTATAAATTCTAGAAATGTAGTCTTATGATTGAACTCTTATCTATATATTTTTCGATTTTGCTTTTAGAAGTTATTATATATATCAGCATGTTGGTATTAATAAAGATTTAGATGTTAAATTATAAATTATGACGTTATAATTCACTAATTCATCTTTTTCTAATACTCATTATTAATTGAATAACTATAGTTTTCGTTGACGACGATATTACGAATATTTATTTTATTTTTCTCTTTTACAAATGATCCTTTCTATTATGCTAAATTGGTTGGATTATCATTTAATTAGTTAACTTAATATATGTTGTTTAGGACTCTTACAATCTAGTGATGCTAATCTACATATTATTTGAGCCATCATAATCAAATATTTATGCTTCTTTATTAACCTTATTAAGTTGTAAATAAAATTGTTGAATTATTTTGATTTGAGGAAATTAATTTGCAATCTAGAGAATATTATATGTACTTTTAGAATCCATGAAAAACAATTAAATTCAATATTCAATATTACAAAGTATGAAACTCAATATTTATGGACTAAACAATGTAATTGTATTAGGTATATATGCTAGTATTGGTGGTAATATATATACATGATGTATGTACTAGATTTTTATTTTGTATAGTTTATAATTTGAATGTATATGAATTCTGTATTAATTGTTTTCATTAGTCATTAGATATAAATGAGTTATGTTACTAAACATAAATTGGTTTAGTTTTAAATAAACTATACAACTTATAATGCAATATATCATTATTATTATTATTATTATTATTATTATTATTATTATTATTATTATTATTATTATAACATGATTATGCAAATATGGTTTGGTACTTATACAAAGGTTAATGCTATAAAAAATTTTGCATATAAGAAATTCATATAATAGATTAATATTGCTAGATATAATTAGTTGTTTTTAGTGAAACATTTTCTAGCGATGTGGGTACCTCTAATGCATTTATTATGCCATGTCATAATATTTAACAATTTATTTGTATATTAACTACTACTAGTTGCTAGTATAAAATAATGACTATTGCTACTGCTTTATATGTACTATGTATAGATTGCTTATTTGATGTCATCAATTGTTTAAATATCAATATTTGAGAAGAAAAAAAAGGAGTATGTTATGTAATTCATCAGTATTACAGCTTTAAAATAAAATTTTCAAATATAAGTAATAAATGATCTGAGAACTTGGAAGAGATTTATGTTTAAGTTTTAAAGTAAGTGTTCAAAATATATAAGATATTATGTTTGGTTATACCATAATAAGCTATTACATAAATTTTATGTTTTTGCTTATTAGTGATAAAAAGGTTTCTTATTTTATAAAGGCCCATCATAAGTTGTTTTTATATGATGACATGCTATAAGGTCATGTATTGTATGATTTGTTGCTATCTATACCTTGTATTTTATATGCTATCACTTCTTTGCATCGATAATACCGAATAGAACGACTAAACCAAAGTTGTGGTTTATTGTTATTCTCATGAAAAAGTAGAAATATGCTTCGATTTGACACCCAAAGTATTATACTCCTTTTATCTAATTATCAAGTATAAAAGAAATATTATATGACTCGGACATATAATTACTTCTCAATTGACGTTAAACGAAGAGAAGTGCAACAACCATCATGTTAATAAGAGATCAAACTATCAGAAATTATAAGATAGTGAAGCTAATAATGAGATCGAATATCAGTATTATAGTGATAGTCATGATGAGATCGACCACCAAAAGTGGTAAACTAGTGATTACATAACACGATGGTTTGAACTTTGAAGTTATAATACATTCTTTCATATCTTATGTTTTGTATTACATACGTGCAAGTAATACATATACAATATCATAAACCATAAGTTTATGGATCATGATTATTTACATTATTGGTATGACCGGTTAGACCACACCGAGTCAATGACGATGTGAAATATAATGAAGAACTTGAAGATTCTTCTAGTTGATAACATATTATGTTTGCTCTTAAGGGAAATTATTTATTTGCCAATTAATGGTATAAATCTCTAAAATATTATGGAATGAATGAAGGATGTATATATCCAAACATGATACCATTTAGTGTTTTTAAATCGATGCATCGTCTAAATGGTCATCAAATTTACAACTTGAAGTTGTGTGTAGCTTAGCTAATGAGATAGCAAGCATATTATTCCATATTATCATATTTATGGTGGTTATAACATTGAATTTAGTATCCATGTTACTAATGATTATTGGAATAAGTATTGAACATTCTAAATGCTTAAGACACAAATTGATTTTGTTGAAGATGATGATCAAACGTCTACAAATTGATTACAAAGCCAATAATCAAGAGAGAAAAAGTTCATACTTGAGCACATGTGATTTTACATGCAGTAACATTATTTCACATCAAGCCGACATGTTGTAATAGTTTCTCCCCATTATAGTTGGTTTTGGTCAGGAACCAAATATTTTCCATCAAACTTTTTATTGTGCGGTATACATTGGAATTGATCCACCACAACGCACAAAGATTGAAACCCAAATAATGTTGGGAATATATGTTTGGTGAAAATACTATTTATGATTACATACTTATAGAAATTAACGAGAAATTTATTTATGGCTCGTTAGATCTTAATTTAAGTAAATTAACATTTCCAACATTAGGGGGAGATTAATGGTAGTTGAAAAAGGAATGTGTATGCATGAATTATCATTGATCCTCAAACGAAATTGCGTGAACAAGAAGTTCAAAAGATAATTCGTTACCTAGATTAAAGAATCAATCACCAGACATGTTAACTGACCTAAATACAGTGACTAAGTAAGTCACGTTGTCAACTGCTAATGCTCCAATTAAGTTAATTATCCTAGTAGGGCAAACCATATATTAATGAGTCTATTGTACGCCTGACGCGTGGTAGACTAGTCGATTCCAAGAAAATACAAATTCCTCGAAAAATTGGAGCAAGTAATGAAGAAGATGGTCAAGTCGAGGTTATAGTAAAAAAAGGGTTTCTTGAAGAGACATTAGACATGATGGTTTTGGAAGAATCTCAGGTACCTGAAAATAAAGAGCTCTTAGTAAACTATATCACGTCTAGAAGTGTATGGAGTCGAAATAAAATCGACGTCGTTATACTTTTGTATATATAGCACTTGAAAAAATTAAATGATGAGGATCAAGATATAAAATCTTCCTATGAATAAATACAAAGAAATGATTGGCCAAAACTGAACGACGCAAATGAGGCCGAGTCAAATTCTCTATTGAAATGGAAAGCTTACGGACTAGTAGTCCATAAAAAAAGTTGTAAAAATATATTTAATATAATTAGGTCTTTTATGTGGATCTATAATTGATGGCACATGAATTTCGCAAAGACCTATGATTAATTATGCGGAGACGTATTCTCCAGTGGTGGATGCAATAGCTTTTCAGTATTTAATTAGTCTGGTAATATAAAGAGAGAATTGATATGCGTCTTATAAATGTTATGTATCAATTAGATACTAAAGTTTACATGCAAATCCTTTAAGGATTTAAATTATGTATTTCAAGTAAAGTAAGTTCTCGAGAACAATATGATCGTTGTATACAGATTCATTTTTGAATACGATTGAACTCCTGATGAGTTTCTTAAAGCACTTTAGTTCTTTAAAGGTGAATCAAAACATCTTAACGATGTAATTCTTGTGCACCAATAAACATACATTGAAAACTTGTATCCAGTGATTGTGATATCTCAATAACTAGTGTACACGTATGGTACAATATGGATTTTGGAGATAAAAGCAAGTGTTCATGACACTTTTTACATGATATAGATATCTATGTGTTAAGTGGGCAAATTTATATAGCAAAACTCCTGAAGAGTGAAAGCACATGCATATATGGATAAGATGGAACGAATTCCCTCATGGATAGATAATGCGAAGCATTGATGTCAAAACCTCAAGAACATACTATATGAAGTTGACAAAATATATGTGGACTAAAATAGTCGAGTCAAATATGATATAATTGACTCACCAGTGAGCTCGAAAACGAGAAATACATATGGTGAAGTTGGTCTATTTGTTTTCATTAAAAGAACGATACGAGGTTTACAAGTATTGCAATATATGTTGATGATGTCATTGAATCTCCCGAAGAGAGAAAAAAAAGAGCTCAAACATTTAAGCAAGAATTTGCAAATGAAATACAATATTGCAAATTTATGGCTCGATACGTAGGACATACGTTTATATTATAATCCATCAATCATAATACATATAGAAAATGTTGGACATTTTCATATGGACAAAGTTTTTGATGTAAGTACAGTTAATGATGTTCAAATATTTGATATTGATAAAAATGACTTTTATCATCTTCTATCAAAGAAGCAAAGATCCTTGGTCATGAAGTACCATAATTCAATACAAATTGTATTAATATATCTTGCTAGCTATAGACGAACATATACCATTAAATTCATTGGCAAGATTTAACTCGTGTACGACGAGGAGATAGTGTAATGAGTAAAACATTTATTTTCTATACCCTTAAGGTACAAAAGGTATGGGTTCATATTTTACTAACCTATCAACAAGTTTGGCTAATTTTGTAAATGCAGGGATTATAACAAAACACATTTATGGATCTTATGGTATCTACTTACAAGAGAAGGTAATTAAAGTTTTACATGTAGACCATACATTAAGTTCATTAATAGATTGCACATCAAGCGACAAATCACTCACTACAAAAGTTTTTCAACAACTTTCATAGAAGATTGGCACTTGTTACTTGAAATGATACATATTATATTGAGGGGGAGACAATACACGTTGCACTCTTTTTCTCTTAGCTGAGGTTTTGTCCCATTAGGTTTTCCTAGCAAGGTTTTTAGTGAGGCAACATCATTAACCGTATTAAAGATAGTAATCCATCATGTGGATAGTCAAGGGGGAGTATTATGAATGTATCCATTATGTAGTGATTTTCCACATGTATAACCCCTATCTATGAATGCATCCATTATGTAGTGACCTTCCACATGTATAACCCCTTTCTCTTATTTACTATTGTACTAATGTGAGTGCCTATATATAATGACATTTGTATATGATGTTAGATGAATGAATAAGAATTCTCCATATTCTATTCTCTACATGATTTCATAGTCTAGCTCTCATGTTTATATAAATATATATTAATTGCTAATAGACTGTTGTTTCACAACATGTTTGTAATTCTACATTTCTTTTAATTAATTGTGCTACTTAATTTACCCAATTAAATGTGTTTTGCTGCCGTTAAAAAAAGAATATGTTGTGATAAGGGTTTAATAAATAATTTTACCATTCCCTAAGGTTTATCTATTGTTACTCCCAAGATGAATGCTTAAAAATATTTAATAGAAAAATAAAATGTTTACAAAAAGAGGGAGCAGATTAGATGAAAATAAGTAGCGCTAACTAGTTGTGGACAGAATAAAGCATTGGATGCCCAATTATACTAATTTGTTTTTGTATTTCAATTATTTGTTGACATTTATATACAAGTAGAAGCTAAGTAACTAGGGTAATGGTAGTAGTGATAAATGCATAAACTTTTCTACAGATAGTCCAAAAGAAAATAACAAAATTGGCTCATTTATATGCTTCTCTTTATTCCTAGTTTAGCCCCATGAAGATATAAATCTTGCACATTTTCCTCCAATTGTTGACCCAAAGAAACAAAAACAAAAGGAAAGATTTTATAGCATGCAGAGATCTTCATGCATCCTCTTGGACAATCTTGTTACAGTTTCCATTGTCTTCTTGCTTGAATAGCATTTTAATAAAAGAAAGATTACAGAAGATGACGCATCAAGTTCTGCTGGTCTCCTGTTGAACCCAGTTTGAGAAAGCTTTGAGGGTATTCATGTCAGCTCTGTAATGCTTCTCAGTGAACTCAAGAAAGGTAGACCATGTAAAATCTGGATATATCCTAGGGTTTTTTTCGTCCACCAATTTTTCTGGTGGGCTCACCACCTTATCTTTCTTTGGACATAGAAAGAAAGCAAGTGACTTTCTAGGAGTTTTGCTATTTACCACAGCTCTATGTAAGCAACTTTTGTGTCTTCCATTTGAAAGTGCCTGAAATTAAACAGGTAAACAGAATAATTCAAAACCAACTACCAAAAAGAAGAACAAAATACAGTTAAATAGTGCTCGGATAAAAGCCAAAACATCAAATACAAACAAAAGCAATGCAATACTATACGGAAAAGGAAAGAAAGAATCCAATTAGGTTCCATCCCTGTACTATCCGTAAAAATATTGATGTATAACAAGGAAACCTAACCTAATCATGAAAAGAGTGATTACCATGAATGTGTCACCGATGTTGACAACAAAAGCTTGTGAATTGGGTGCAATGGAACGCCACTCATTGTCCACAAACACTTCTAGTCCACCAACGTTATCTTGGTGTAGGATTGTCAAAGATGTTGGATCACAATGAGGCCCTGTCCCTAAGGTAAGGTCTGGCTTTTGACATGGTGGATAGTAGTTTAATCTCATTATTGAATTATTTTCTTGGAAAAACTCCTTGAAGTGAACTCGGCTCACACCGAGGCTCAACCCTAGTAACTCCATGATCCCAAGCGAAAGTCTATTCATGGCATTGCAATAATCTTGATAAACCTTCCTGTGATTATAATCAAGTCTTTTAGCATATGGTAATAACGACTTTATTTTTACAACATAAATACATATAAGTAGAAACATACCCCAGCCGTATAAATTCTTCACCCATTTTATCCTTAAAATAGTCCTTAACTATATCGGAAGAGTTTTCATCCGCCGAGTATTGGAAAGAGAGTGTCTCTTTCCAAGGCAGTTTAGATGAAAACCGTCCAGTGAAGCTGCTAGCATATCCACAGCTCTCACCGGGTTTTCTTTGTGCTCTTTGCTTTTCAGAAAGTGGAAGCTCAAAAAACAAGTCCATATACCGGTGAGCATCGAAAATTAGGCTTTCATCAACTCCATGATTAACCACTAGGAAAAAACCATGTTTCTGACACGCCTCCCCAACGAGATTGGAGGCTTTCTTGGTTGAACACGAGTGTCCAGAAAGGAAGCCTCTTAAGTCTATCAAAGGAACCTCGAGTTCCTTTGATTTTTGGGTGTTGGGTTTCTCATGATCTGGCCATATGAACTGTTGGGGTATGTTGCCTTCATGTTTTAGGACTGATGCATCAAACACAAGTGACCTTTGTTGGTCTTCTTTAAGGGAAGACATGGGTGATAGATTCTTGATCATGCAATCTATTGCCATTGCATTAATTATGTTTCATTGAGAAAAACCGAGATATGGAAAGAACTGATTGTGAAGGGTAGATTGAGTTTGAGAGGTTGATAAAAGAAACGCCAAGGCCGTTTATATGGGTAACCGGTGAACCTCCCTATTTGGAATCTTATAGGCCCCTCTCTATACATAGGGCAAAATAATACTCCAGAACGAAGAAAATGTGTAAGTAAATATTTCACAATCAATCAAAATTTTAAATGCCTCTTTTGTATCAACGAGGATATTGTTAATTTCGAATTCTTGTTGTTGGGAAAGTATAAACTAGAAATATTAAGTATAAAGTAATCTCATTATTAATATATGTTATTTATATTTAAATAATATATGAATAAAAAATCATATATTTTGATATAGTTAGACTCAAAACGATTAGATTCAAGCAAGTATAGTTTAGTTGGTAACAAAAGTTAATATGGATTAAAGATTTGTACAAAAAATAAGAATTGTCTTTTACGTTGAAAACGTTGCATTTTTTCTAAATAATGAGGTAAGCTATACTGTTGCAAAGAAGGGCCTCTAGTTAGCACAAATTGCAGGCATATGTTAAGAACTTAGTTTGTCTTTTGTAATATTGACAGGAAAGCACTTCCCGATGGACTTTTGGCGTTTCTTTTGGGGCTTTAATACATTTTTTGTTCTTTTACCGCTGTAAGACTCTGTTTTCTAAAAGCCATTGTTCTTTGTCAAGAGTTTGAACTTGAGAACAGGGGTTCCACCATTAGGGATAATATGGAGGGGCTTTCAACAAAGTAATGGAGTTCAATCATCTAAAAAAGCTACTTTAGCCGGGGTTTGATCTTCTTTTTGTTGCTCTTAAAATTATTGTTCAAATTACAATTATAGTTTGTTTTGATTACATATCCATTTTAAAATAAATATACTAACAATTCTGAGTTTTCCTCATTTTACTCTTATTTCACATAATATGTTTTACAAGTTAGTTACCTTTAAATACAATGTTTGCATGTCTTGGTGAATGGCGTGATGTTTTTTTTTTTTATTTACGTTAATGTGTAGTGTTATTTTTAAAGAGTATGGTCACGATAAGCGTGCAAAGGTGCCCACACAAGCAACCATATCATCGAAGTGACATCATCGAGATAGGTCATGACAAGACATAGGCAGACAATCTAGTAATACACAAGGGCTATTCCCGACAGTTACAAGAAATAGCTGACGACAAGGACGACACTTGACACCAACCATTGTCCCCAATCACTGCCGCATGATCCTCAAAGGATAGCTGACGACAAGCCAACCATTAGTACAAAGAGGTGCTGAGGTGGAACGAATAGCATTATGCCACGTCAGTCACATCCCTGTTGGCACCTTTGTCCTGCCAGGAAAGACTAAACAGATATTCTTCAGGAATGATAGCTGGTTAAGGTCGAATTGGTCTCATCTCCCTTCCTTGCCCTTCGGCTTTAGATAGAGAACTCCGCCTCTAGGTTTAAGGATCGCCTCTCTTATTCTTTCACTCTTATCATACACTTATTATCCTCCAAACAAGTTTTTATTCTCACGACGGATGGTGGTTACAAGGAGAACCCCCAATCTCTCCTCATTGTAACGAGCTTCACGGTGTTGTGTTGTTTCGAATGACCGGATTTAGATCAGGCAGTCGTTAGGCGAGTAAATGAAGGATATTAACCTTTATGAATGAGGTTAACCCCACAAGTTAAGCCTTCGGGTTAGTTTGGTGTTTCTTCATTGGCGCCCACGGATTTATTCTGATTAGTTATCTTATTTGTTTCTTTCCTTCCACTGTTCATAGTTATGGAAAATGAGGGATCATCTTTCTTTCACGTCGTTTCAAGCCCTAAATAGCACCTAGATTCGGACAACGCTCACGTCCAAATCCTGTATGTTGACGGGTACACTGAATGAAATTTCACTAAGGGTGGGTTACACATGCTCACAGCAGTGCTACGCGCGGTGCACAACACCAAACTCCAACAAACCAGCATGTGGGCCCCCCTGCTCAAATTGCATCAATATTACAAGAAGGGGAATCTCCCGCTTCATGGTTCATGAAATCTCAAGCTGCGCTAAATGCAGTATACGCATAACTATGCGTGCAAGCACCAACCACCATTCAGCAAACACCACAGGGTCAAACAACTCCAAGGGTGCTGGATTACACCTCCCGGCCACGTTATCGTGCGCGTACACACGGTACTTAATATTGACGTGAAGAATCCAACTATGATGACAGTACCCTCTGCTCAAATTGCATCAATATTACAAGAAGGGGAATCTCCCTCTTCATGGTTCATGAAATCTCAAGCTGCGCTAAATGCAGTATACGCATAACTATGCGTGCAAGCACCAACCACCATTCAGCAAACACCACAGGGTCAAACAACTCCAAGGGTGCTGGATTACACCTCCCGGCCACGTTATCGTGCGCGTACACACGGTACTTAATATTGACGTGAAGAATCCAACTATGATGACAATACACACATGATATTAGAACAAATACGTGCGAAGAACACTTGCACGACCAAACTCCCATTCACGACCGACCCGGTCCCCGCCGTACCATGCGCGATGTGCGTGGTACGTACATGGGTGAGTGGGATCCAATATACAGGGTCGACGATAGATACAGTGTCTTCGACAAAATCAATGATGACCACCGTTCATACAAGTTGCGCACAAGTGTTGTGTATAATACAGCAACTTAATACGACTATAGCTTGGTTTACAGACCAGCTTGAGTGGCGGAAGATTGAAAGTTTATTTTGGAAACTGCATTCGCTCCGTTGGAGAAGGCGAAGCTTCCACCAAACGTCAGGAAGTTTAGCGGCACCTCAGATCCACATGACCACATACGTCTATTCACTAGTGGAGGCGTGGTAGGAAGCTGGACACATCCAATATAGTGTTAACTCTTTGTGTAGACATTAACATGCGCGACACACGCATGGTTTGACAGTTTATCCATCAGCAAGATCAAGTCGTTTAGTGATTTGCAGAAGAAGTTTTTGCAACATTTCAGCCAAGCCAACTCAGACGTCACGTCAAAGACACTATGGACGTCCTGAATATCTAGCATAAAGAGAACGAATCAAATGAAGATTTTATCACCAGGTAAAGCAAGCAGTGCCTCGAGATAGGCGATGTGAGCGAAGACTTTCTACACGTGCATTTCACCAACATAGTATGCTGTGACGATCTAATTCGATAAATCTCCAGCAAGGATGGTATTCCGAAACAATATGACAAGGTGATGTTTGCTGCAAAGTTTGGGTGTATACCTAACGAAATCTTACTCGAGGGAAGAGTCACCATTACAACCAGAATAATCAAGATAAGATTCGGTGGAACAACAGAGGAAGGAACACATCCTTGAGAAACTCGTAGCCTAGTGGGTACGAGGGAGAAAATACAGCCCCAATGACGATACGCGAGCAACAATTAACCATATCAATCACAAGAAAAGAGTCAAGCAAGAAAATCGAGAGAGACAATGGACTCCCTTGACAAAGACTCCAGCAGAAGTGTTGAGTATTAAGAACCACCCGTTCTGGGCTCAACCACCGATGCACAACAAGAAGGACCAAGATCATAATCTCTATTGTGATTTCCACAAAGATTCAAGGCATGGGACTGATGATTGCATCAGCCCGCGCACAGAGATTGAGAAGGTGTTAAAAAGTGGGAAGCTCATGCACCTAGTGAAGAATATTCGTAAGGAAGTCAGCAAGATCACCCGCAACGATGTGGGACCAACTAACAAGAAGATGAAGCAATTAGAAATCCACATGATTTAGGGTGGACAAAGGAGAAATAAGAAGACTTACAGCAAGGGCATACAAAAAGATTCATGGCGCGAACAACATGTGATTTTCCCAATAGTGCCCGGTGGGCCTCGAGACAAGTGACTAGTCATGGTCACGGGCATGCTAAGCCATTATTAACAGACTATGCATTCATAGATCAGGCAGCATAACAGACATTATCAACGAGAAGTATTTCAACCAGTTTGACCCTGAGGACGAGAAACGCCTTGAACCAGTACTTTAGCCCCTCACTGGGTTTTGCAATGAGGTCATTTTTCCCTTAGGTAAATATCTTTTGCTGTCATGCTCAACAATAGGAAACATTCAATAAACCAAAGACGTCACCTTTATAATTATGTCTGCTAATTCGCGTCATGATGTATTGTTGGGCGCGAGTCTTAAGGAGATTTTAGCATTATTATGTCACGCTTCACTTGGCAATTGGGTTCCCAACCGAGACGGGGTGGCAATAATGTATGAATGGAAAGAGGTCATGATGGCTTAAGACGTAAGACCATAAAAGGCAAGTAAGACCACATTGTGCACTGCGCCAGATAAATGGGTACTTAATCGTAAGTACCTAGAGAAAAATTACGTTGGGACCGGCCATGTTAGAAAATGTTCGCGCTTTCATGAAGCTGCTACTATTAAAAAATATGGACATTTTCACACGGTCACCCGCGGACGTCACAGGGGTACTAAGAGATACAGAGCATTGTTTGAACGTTTTCCGAAGGGTCGAGCCGGGTGGTGCAAAGAAACCGCAGCCTCGGTGCGCTTTTAGACCTAGGTAGCAGCCTCAATGTCCTTACCAACTATCCTATCGGTAATATTTTAATGAAGCTAGAGATCTTTGGAAGATTAGCGAAATGGGCTATAGAGTTGAGAGCTCATAATATACTTTACAAGCCTAGACCGACAATTAACGGATAAATTTTAGGAGATTTTGTACCAGAAGTACCTGCTGACAAAGTCAAAGAGTGTGAAGCGATACAGGCGCCTGTGCCTACACAGTCTACAGAAGTATGGTCTCTATACACTAATGGGGCCTCAAACGATGATGGCATGCGTGGAGGCCTATGATTAGTAAGTCTAGAGGAAAATGAATTCACATACACCACATGCCTTGATTTTAAAACAGTAACAATAAGGTAGAGTATGAAGCTTTCCAAGCTGGGTTGCGCCTTGCAATCAAAATGGGCATTAAAAACTTAGAAGCACACGTTGGGTCTTTGCTGGTCGCTGGTGAGATCAACAGTTATATGATGCCAAAGGCGGTATCATGGCTTTATATGTTGAGCAGGCTAAAGGACTGATCTAGAGGTTCCATTCTTTCAACGTCGTTCGTATCAATCGAAGCAAAGACAAACCAGAAGATGTGCTCAGCAAGCTGGCTTCTATAAGTTTCCAACACTTGGCAAAGGTGTGCGCATCAACGTACTCAAGAATCATTTTTGTTCCTCTGAAGCAAGTGAATTTCATTGAGTTCAGGTCGCTGTCTTGGATGTCTTCCATCATGTATCTTCAATTAGGAATCCTCCGAGCCAACAAGGAAGACGCTCGGAGGATACAATACAAGGCATTGCACTATTAGATAGACGACTGTATCTTCTATCAAAGATCTTACCCAGGGCCACTCCTACGTTGCGTAGACCTACTAGATGCAGTTTTCTTAATCAAAGCGATTCACGAAGGAATATGTGGAATCCACGCGGGTCAGTGCATGGTGGTCGATAAAGTCATGAACGTGGAGTACTGCTAGGCTGGGATGCACTTAGATGTGATAAAGGAGTTAAGAAAATGAAATTCTTGCCAAAGGTACTCACCCAAGACCTTGCACCGAAATATTCTTTGTCCCTATAACTACAACATGGTCGTTTAAACAATGGAGAATCGACATGATTGGACATTTTCCAGATGTGCCAGGCATGGTAAAGTTCATTATTTTCGCCATTGACTACTTCACAAAATGGGTAGAGGTAAAGGCTTTAGCGTCAACCCCAACCATGGTCGTCCACTGAAGGTCCTATCGAGATATGGGTCAAATGCAACATATAAATTGTATCGAATATGGTATAAAATCAACCTTTTTTATTACTAATGTTGGAAAAAGTGTGTTTCTTTGTATAGTTTCATTTTCAGGATAAAAAGAACTTAAATGTACAAAAGAAACAAACTAATGACAAAATCCAGCATAAATACAGAAGCTGGCAAGACAAAACACTATACCAGCCCTCCGAGCTTCCCTCCAAGACTATAAACAATGAATCAAAAGTCTTGCACGGGGATGTGCCTAGTCGGCATGGGGTCATGCCCCTTCAAGATTCCAAATCAGAAGAAGACAAATAGAAGTAGACAAGAGACACAAGGCCAAGTCCCTTGGACACGGGCCGTGTCCCTTGAAGACTGGCCTTGGTCAACTTCCAGAGTTGCATACCTGTGATAGTACAGCAAGTTCAATGGCCACAAGGCAGTGACGTTAACACACGGAGCCGTGTCGCAGACTGGTCTGACATACGAATTAAATGAAGACAGAGAAGAAGGAAGACATGGTGTCGTGCCGTACGCGCACGATGCTGTGTGAAGGGTCTGTTGCTAGCTATAAATAGGGGTGCTTGGTTACATTCTAACTCATCCCTTGGTAAACCATTTCTCTCACATTTTCCACCACTCCACCATCATCTTCCACCACAATCATTAGAGTTTAGAGTGTGTGGTAGTCTCGGGATCCAAGATTGATCGTAAGAGTCTTTGTCGAACAACGGCCATGCTTAGTTAATCTCTTTCATCACTTGGTGAAGACAAAATCTTTTATGTATTACTTTTGATTTCCAATCCTTGGTTACTTTATAATTGGACTTGTATTAATGACTTTCATAATTAGTTTTTTATATTGAATGGGCATTTTATCCTATCATTCATTCATATTTTGTTAATTCACTCATTCGTGTCTTTACCGTCTATATAAAGCGAGTTAACTGCCTAGAAGGCGGTTAGAAGGGTGGCTTGGGTAAAACTCTTGCCTCGTTCAGTGTAAAGATTCTATGAGGACTTGGTTCAAGCTTATTAGGACTTCCTTTAAGGCAGATGGCATCAAATCAGATGAAGTAAGAACGAATTGAACCCCTTATTTATAAACTACTATTAAAACTTTAATCCGGCCTTGCATGACTGTATCCCTGCTGACTCAGACCAATATGGTTGAGGGTAGCGTTGCCTCCAAATGAGGGACATGCCACTTTAATCAAGATAATCTCTTAAAAAACCCAAAGTGCGGAAATAATCAAAGGATACGTAAAAGATAAGTCGGAACCAAATGATTCTATCTTGTTTATTTGTTTTTTTTTGTTTATTTTAATTTACTTGTTAAACCTTTTCTCAAAGTTTGGGTCGATCAGACGTTGAGGATAATCCGATATTAAAAGCTCTTGTGTCCTTAGACGACCTCGGTATCTTACCATCACTATACTACGCCAACGATGGGTATACCCCTAACGTATTGTAGAGAGTGAAATAATTATAGCGTGTTTTGTAAATATACGCTTGCAAAAAGGAGTGAAAAGAACCTAAAATATATCTAAAAAATTATACCCACACTCCATCACGTCAAGTTTTTAGCACCATTGCCGGGGACCCAAGGATTTTAAGAAAGCTTAAAATCGATGGCCTAATAATTTTCTTTAATTTTTCTGTTCAATTTTCTGTTTGTTTTTCCAAAACTTTCAGTTACAATAGTCTACCATATGGCCGTGGTGGACTAACACAGGATCGTGTCCATTCTTTAGTAACCGAAAACCAAACAAAACTTTATCTCAGAAGGCTCACACGGGGCCGTGCTTATTCGATAATGGGCCGTGTAAAAATGCCCAGTACCGAATAAATTGTAGTCCTAGACACGAGGCCGTGTTTCTTCAACACGGGGCCGTTTAAACCTACAGTTTTCATAAGTTTTTTCTATTTCAGAGAGTTGTGATCTTCTGTGTAATGTCCAAACAATGGATTATTACATGGGAGATTAATACTACTACCATGATGATGATAATGAGGAACCATATTGTACCATATGTGCCGAATCCCATTCGTTACAAAATTGTTACCTATTTCAACCATCAACCTCATACACAACATATGAGGAACCACGTTTTGAGACCATTTGTACCAATGAGGTAATCAGAGAACCTAGAATTCTTGATCAAGCAATCTCGTGCAAAAGAAGAGATCTTTTGTAACAAGGAGGTAATCATAGAAGAGGTAAAACCTTAAGAGCCAATAAAGGAGTAACCACTTGAAGAAAAACCAACATATGAAGATGAAAAATCGAACCAAGCAATTCAGAAGGTAAGTTCTCAAAGGAAAATATCGAGGAGAAACAAAAAAAACCTCCAAGAAATACACATCCTGCAACCTTCCTTTGAAAACCATAGTTTAGTCCCATATCATGCTAAGTTTCTAAAACAGGTAACCACTAATCTTAACATCCATGAAATGAAGCATTAACTTAACTAAAGATTTAACTTTGTCACTAACCAACAATTTCGTCCATCGATCGCGATGATGAACCAAAAACTAAACCATCTATTGAAGAATCGCCTTCTTTAGAACTTGAAGAACTTCCAAAAGGCTTAGAATATGCATTCCTCGACAACCAAGGTAAACTCCCCGTAATCATTTCGTCGTATCTCACTTCTAAAGAAAAAGAAAAATTACTTAATTTGCTTAAAAAACATAAAACGGCCATTGCATGGAAGTTAATGGACATAAAAGGAATAAACCTTCCATCTGTACACATAAAAATTTAATGGAAGATGATTACAAAGCGGTAATTCAACCACAAAGAAGGGATAATCCTAACGTCCAAGAAGTTGTAAAAAAAGAAGTAATAAAACTCTCCGACGCGGACTCATCTATCCAATTTTCGATAGTCCACGGGTTAGCCATGTTCAAGTTGTAACAAAGAAAGGAGGTATGATGGTCGTAACCAACAAAAAGAATGCAATCAAACCAACAAGAACCGTCACCGGATGGAGAGTTTGCATCGACTATAGGAGACTTAGTGAAGGTACAAGAAAAAAACAACTTTCCTTTACCTTTCATTAATCAAATGTTAGAGCGATTATCTGATCATAAATTTTATTGTTTTCTAGATGGTTTTTCATGTTATTTTCAAATCCCCATTTCCCATGAATACCAATAGAAAACTTTCACTTGTCCTAACGAAACTTTTTCATATCGACGTATGCCATTTGGTCTATACAATGCGCCTGCAACATCCAACGTTGCTTGGTAGCCATATTTCACGACATGATAGAAAAAACCATGGAAGTCTTCATGGACGATTTTTCTATCTTTGGCGACTCATTTGACCAATGCCTTGACAACCTTGAACGAATGCTATCAAGATGTGAAGAGAATAACCTCACCCTTAATTGGGAAAAATGCCAATTTGTGCTCATTGAGGGGATAGTACTCGGTCACAAAATCTCTTACGCAGGAATGGAAGTCGATCGCTCTAAAATTTATACTATTTCTCGACTTCCTCCTCCTTCATCCGTTTGAGCCATTCGATGTTTCCTAGGACATGTTAGATTCTATAGGCGATTTATAAAAAAACTTTTCAAAGTTCTATCAACCTCTAACTAAGCTACATGAAAAAGATACCCCATTCATCTTTGACATGGATTGCACGACAACATTTCTTACTCTTATAGATATGCTAGTCAAAGCACCAATCATGATCGCACCAGACTGGAAACTACCATTTGAAATCATGTGCGTTGCAAGCTATTATGAAGTTGGAGCAGTCTTGGGCCGGCGAAAAGAAAAACATTTTCATCCCATATATTACGTTAGTAAAACTCTTAACGACGCTTATGAAAATTACACAACCACGACTTACTAGCTATAGTATTTGCATTTGATAAATTCCATCCTTATCTCGTGCTCTCAAAAACTATATTCTATACAGTTTTCAAAAACCAAGACGCAAAGCCACATCTCATAAGATGGATTCTTCTCCTTCAAGAATTCGACATAGAAATAAAAGATAAACGAGGTGCAAAAAACACTGCTGCAGACCACCTGTCTCGTCTTGAATACCCTGCTTGGAAGGAACTTGAGAAGAGTGCATCAACGAAAAATTCCCCATGGAATCCTTAGAATTCACAGAAGAACCTTGGTACGCAGATTTTGCTAACTACTTAGCTAGTGACACTATCATCAAGAGGTTATCTTATCATCAGCGAAATAACTTTTTTTGCGGATGTAAAACACTTTTTTGGGAAGACCCATATCTTTTCAAAATTGGTGCAGATCAACTCATTTGACGATCCGTCCATGGTCGTGAAGCCAAGCAAATTCTTCACCATTGTCATGAATGACCATGTGGAGGACATCATGGAATAGCCAGCATTGCAAGAAATGTGTATGATGTAGATTTTACTGGCCCACAATACATAAGGACGCTTATGTATTAGTAAAAACATGTGATGCATGCCAGCAGGCAGGCAACATATCAAGAAGAAACGAAATGCCACAAATTAGCATTCTTATTTATGGGACCATTCCTGCCTTCAAGAGGAAACAAATATATTTTAGTGGCTGTCGACTACGTTTCTAAATAGGTCGGGGCTAAAGCTCTTCCACCAACGATTGAAGGATAGTAGTAAAATTCCTTAGAAAGCTATTCTCACGTTTCGGAACTCCAAAAAGCCCTAATCAGTTATAGAGGTACTCACTTTTGTAATCTTAGAATGGAAAAAATTGTAACACAATATGGGGTTTATCACCGCCTCTTAACAACATATCACCCTCAACCAATGGTCAAGCTAAAGCAACAAATCGAGGTCTAAAAAGAATCCTAGAAAAAAACTGTGGGTAAAAATCGAAAAGAATGGTCAGACAAATTAGACGTCGCTTTATTGGCATTTCAACAGTTTATAAAACACTTATAGGGACTACACCGTATAAGTTAGTGTATGGAAAATATTTGTCAACTTCCAGTAGAAATTGAACATAGGGCATATTGGGCATTAAAAAACATAAACTTAGACCAAGAAACTTTAGTAAAAGATCACCTACAACAGTTAAATGAGTTAGACGAATTATCACATCCTGTATTCTACAGCCAAACACCGGTGGACCCGGGTAGGGAATATCGTGACGTAAGTTGATATCATCATAGTCAATTAAACACAACACAGCAGAAATCTTGGATTTAAATTACTATTACAAACCAAATGTTCAAAGTACGAAAATAATATACAGACGGCTTGTAAGAGAAGATCCACAGGAGGGTCGTAAAATGTAGAAAAATGTATAACAGAACTTGGTCAGATCTAAGGATTTGCAAGATCCTGATATGATACTACCGAGCAGCTTCCAGCCTATTTTGTATTGTACCCGCAAGCTTAGTCTTTTGAAAATAAGTCAGCTTTCGCTGGTAAATACACCCAACTTAATTAATTTTGAAAATATTTGAAAATGGTTTTAAGTGCACACGGCACAAAAATCTTTTATAACTTGGGAAAGTCAACATTGTAACCTTGTTAACAGATTCAGATGTTTGTCCGTACATACAGGCCCAGTATGAAGACCGAGACATGATTAACGTACACACCACTTATGAACTCACGAAGGAGTTATCCCTAACAAGTGTGGGTAAAAATTTTGCATGAGCATCTGTCAGGTGTATGCCTATACCCCGCGCTTAGGTCATGGCCATTATCTAATGTAATGAGCTGAGGATATCCATGACACAGTCATGAACCCCCGATGTTTAAGTTATCAAACAAAATTGATGAAGACGGAATATGCGGATTTACTAGCCATAATTCGGCATTCGATTGATCCCATTTCTGACCAAACGGAAATAATTTACCGTATCCCAAGCCCGTATAGGGAAAATAAGTCGAGAGTACTTACCTAAGCTAGTCTTGATTAAAAATGCAAGTTTTAATATCTCAGCCGTATAAAAAATGAACTAAGTGCAGATAGCATTTACCGGAAGGCTTTAGTCTGGATTATGGCATAAGCTAACAAATTAAATGCTAATGGTCTTATTTAAGTCATAAACTTATACCGACTAGCGTATAGGATCAAGATGTATAATACGCTAGATTAAGCGATGATCGGATAGAATGTAGTTTAAACCCGACAAGTATTATGACTTGTATAATATGGGTAAAGTATAAGCATTCTGGATCTTGAGACTTAAATGACAAGGTTAAACCCGTTTCGGTTAATTTCCGTAAACTAGTTATATATACTTAATCATGCGCATATAAGCGATATCGGGTAACTGGATAAGTCATGGACAAGTTCTATATGCCAATATACTTTAAATAAGTTGTAATACCAGTAGAATATCAACTTATTTGCCCGTTAAGGTTTTAAAATGAAACTATGCCTCATAAGGGCGTTTTGGTAATTATATACCGTATAAAAGGAACTTGAATGTATTATAATGTTATAATCATAAGTATTCTGGAAAAATAATTTATTTGTGATATGATATCAGTAAGATAATGATTTTATGTGTAATTTATTATTTATGACCAAACTATGCACCGAAGGGTTGTTTTAGTCATTTTCTACATAGTATGATAGTTTATTTGGTATTCTGAGTTTATATCATGTACCTACTATACAAATATTTTAAATAAGTTTTAAATTAAGTAGGTAACAAGTCTTTGTTGATAAATATGGTTTAAAACCATACTATGCGCCGAAACGACGCTTATGTCGTAAAATGACGATTTGTGCAAAGCTTAGTAAAAACTGATGTTAAGATCAAGTTTAATTGCTTTAGATATGTTATTTAATATAACATATCAATAGTAAAATATTTATTATGAAAATGTATGATTGAAACCGTTTTACGTGCCACAAGGATGTTATCGTCATTTATCGACATAATACAAGAACTTGTATGTAAACTCAGTATACAATATGATTTGACATCCCAAATAATCCTACTTATGATATTACATTAGTAGGTAATTCATTTTCAAGTTCCTTATCGTTTAAACCTTATTTTATATAAAAAGGTCATTTTAGTTAAAATGGCATAATTACGGAACTTGTGCATAAACTCAGATTCTGATTTTGATCATGTAATTTAACCTCAGGGGGTTATGCTACATTATATGATGATCATAATACAACCTTAGATTAGTAGTTAACTAATTTAAATCGGGTCAGAATCGAAAGTCAAAGTAGAAGTCAAACTTTGCGACTTTCGGTTACAAACCGACCCTAGAACCGAAATTGACGTGCCGAACATGTTCCCACATGTTCTAATAATTATTACCAACTTGTTTAAGTGTCAAAACATATTTCATAACATATATAAACTCAGATTACGATATTTCCAAAAAATGGCCTGTTTGACTTTTAATATTAAAACTTTGACCCGTCAATTGGTCTAGCAAACATGATCTTTGGGAGGTGCCCTTTATAGGGATTAACACCTACCTTATTACGATCACTTAGCCATGTTCATTCCAAAAAATGGCTGGACCATAATGGTCTTAACCGAAAGTCAAGGCGGTTTCCGTAAAACGCTTGATTTTTTGCTATAAATGCCTATAAACGAAAATACAAGAGAAAAGAACACTTACAAGTGATTCCTAGGATGAAATAGAACTAAGCTGGATGCTTCTTTTAATTAGGAACTTCCACAGGAGGGAGATAGAGTGAAGAATGAGAAAGGTGCAAGTTCAAATGGTGAACCTTGGCACCTATTTATAGTTGGAGAGCTTGAAGGAGGTGATATCACGTGTTAGGGAGCGTTAGAGGGAGCTTACAAGTGTCCTAAAACATGGCATAGCAGTTTGAAAGTCCCTAGTTTCGAATCAAATGGTTTTTGGCAACATATGTGGAGGCCCTAAACTTTCCAAACATTCCAAACTTGTCACATTTAGCCCCTCAACTTATAAAACCTCCTAAAACACCTTTATAGCATATTTAGCTCTCCGTCGCCAACATTTGGCGTACCCGGGATTATGTCCGGACATTGTCAGAGGTATAAATTAACATTTGACACTTTTCCCCTCCATTGTACAACTTTTAATATATTTACAAAATTAATCCCTCTCGTCCAACAAGTGGCTCGGTTTATGTATGTTGACATAAATGGTCAGTAAAAGGATCATTCAGAGGCTTAGTGAAAGCATGTTGACTCTGATGTTACTCAGAGGCTGGGCATGTTGACACACATGGTCACTTCGAGGCCAAGTTTAAGCATGTTGACACTAATGGCCACTCAAAGGCTAAGTTTTAAGCATGTTGACACTAATGGTCACTCAGAGGCTCGGTTTACGCTTGTTGACATCAGAAGGTCACTCAGAAACTTAGTTTAAGCATGTTGAGACCTTTAGTCCTTATTAGTCTTTTGTAGACTTATATAAAAATACGACACGTGTCACTATATTATTGGACACGATTTTACGAGGTGTTACATCCTCACCCCCTTAAAAGAAATCTCGACCCCGAGATTTTATTTAAAAAGATGGGGGTACTTTTATCGTATAGTGGACTCAACCTCCCATGGATACTCGGGGCCTCGAAGGGCATCCCACTTAACCTTTACTATAGGTATCAATTTCCTTTGGAGCTTCTTAACCTGTCGATCCTAGATCGAAATTGGTTTCTCAACAAACCTCAGGTTTTCATCAATTTGCACATCATGGTGTGACTTGCTAGTGACTCATCGGCTAGATATTTCTTAAGCTTACAGATGTGGAACACATCATGAAATCCACTAAGCTCCTCTTGCAACTTGAGCTTATAAGCTATAGTGCCGACACATTCGATTATCTCGAGTGGTCCTATATATTGTGGGCTTACTTTTCCCTTCTTTCCAAATCTCATTACACCTTTCCAAGGTGATAATTTTAGCATGACTTTGTCCCCTACTTGGAACTGAAGAGGTTTACGCCTCTTGTCAGCATAGCTCTTCTGCCTATCTCAGGCAGCTTTGAGTCTATCACGGATTTGCACAATTTTATCCGTGGTCTCCATAACAATCTTTGGTCCTGATAGTTGGGCTTCCCCAACTTCTGCCCAACACACGGGTGTTCGACATTTTTTCCGATACAAGGCTCAAAATTAATGTTGTGGATGGTAAGCTCGCTTTGACCATTAGCTGTGGATGGTAAGCCGTACAATTTAATCTTGTGCCTAAAGATTGTTGGAAACTTTTCCAAAAATGAGATGTATATCTAGTATCTCAATCGGATACAACAAATGTCGGCTCACCATGTAGGGACACAATCTTGTCCACGTACAAGTTAGCCAATTTATCAGAATTATACTTTTCTTTAATTGGCAAGAAATGTGCTGACTTAGTCAGCCTGTTCACAATGACCCAAATCGTGTCGTTACCATGTTTTGTCTTAGGTAACTTGGTAATCAAGTCCATTGTTATCATTTCCCATTTCCAGGTGGTAATCTCGAGTTGTTGTAGAAGTCCTGATGGCTTCTGATGTTTGGCATTAACTTGCGAACACGTCAGAGACTTAGCTACATAAGTGGCTATGAATTTCTTCAAAACCATCCACCAATAATTCTTTTTCAAATCTTGATACATCTTGTCACTAGCTGGGTGAACTAAGTATCTCATAAAATCTAAGGATTCCATCTTTTCCAAAGATTGGAACCCAGATTCTTCCATTCAATCTAAGGATTCCATCTTTTCCAGGCATTAACTTATCAATAGTTCCGCCTAATCCCTCATTAGGAATATTAGCCTCTAACAGGGCTTGCTTTTGTATATCTAATAACTTTTCACTCAAGCTATTTCTTAGCTCAATGCTCTTGGCGTTAATCCTAATGGGTTTAACCCTTTCCTTGCGACTTAAGGCGTCAGCACCAACATTTGCCTTACCGGGATGATAGCGAATTTCGCATTCATAATCATTAAGTGTTTCCATCCAACGGCATTGTCGCATGTTCAAATCATTTTGATTGAACAAATGTTGGAGACTCTTATGGTCAGTGTATATAATACACTTTGTGCCATATAAGTAATGTCTCCACAACTTAAGTGCAAATACAACAACACGCAATTCTAAGTCATGGGTGGTGTAATTACTTTCATGCATCTTTAATTGTCGTGATGCATAAGCAATTACTTTGCCTTTTTGCATTAGCACACAGCCCATGCCAGTGTGCGAGGCATCACTTTAAACAATAAAGTCCTCAATTCCTTCAGGTAGAGATAACACAGGAGCATTGCTCAACTTTTGTTTTAGAACTTCAAAGATTCTTGTTGTTTTAGACCCCAGTCGAACTTAACTTTCTTACAGGTCAAGGTAGTTAAAGGAGTGGCTATCCTTGAAAAGTTCTCAATGAACCTCCTATAGTAACCAGCAAATCCTTAGAAGCTATGAATGTTCGATGGAGTTTTGGGTACTTCCCAATTCATTATGGCTTCTATTTTAGCAGGATCCACTTGGATACCATGCTCACTTATAACATGTCCAAGAAATTGGACTTCTCTAAGCAAAAATTTGCATTTAGAGAACTTAGCATAAAGTTTCTCTTGTCTTAGCAATTCTAGGATACACCGAAGGTGTTTCTCGTGATCAACTTGATTACAAGAATATATAAGTATGTCGTCTATGAAGACTATGACAAACTTATCTAGATATGGCTTGCAGACTCTATTCATGAGATCCATGAATGCTGCAGGTGCATTTGTGAGCCCAAAAGGCATCACCAAGAATTCATAATGACCATAACAAGTCTTGAAGGCAGTCTTAGGAACATCCTCATCTCTAACCTTCAATGATGATATCCTGATCTCAAATCAATCTTGGAGAAATAACTAGCACCTTGAAGTTGATCAAACAAATCATCGATCATTGGTAGAGGATAACAGTTTTTGATTGTTATCTTTTTTAGTTCATGGTAATTAATGCACATCCGCATTGAACCATCCTTCTTTTTAACAAAAAGAATAGGAGCTCCCCAAGGTTAGAAACTAGGCTGAATCAAGTCTTTCTCTAAAAGCTCATCCAATTGAATTCTCAATTCCTTCATTTCCGTAGGTGCTAACTGATATGGAGCCCTAGCTACAGGTGCTGATCCTGGTAGGATATCAATCCTAAACTCCACTTTCCTATCTGAAGGTAGGCCTAGTAATTCTTTGGGGAAAATATCGGAATACTCCGAGATAACTGGAAGGTCTTCAATATTTGGTTTAGGGTCATTGATAGTTACTTGTGCCAGGTAAATGACACAACCTTTTCTCAGACACCTGAATGCCTTGCGTAACGACACATTGTCCGCCAATCCATAGTGTGAATCTCCAAGGATGGTGATCATTTCACCAGATGGGGTTTTAATTTCAATGAGTTTCTTATCACAGGTAATGCGGGCTTGGTTATGAGATAACCTATCCATGCCTAAGACTACATCGAACCCCGCCAATTTCATTGACAAAAGAGAGATAGGAATAGAGATTCTTAATGGATATAGAACATCCATCAAGAATGGAAGATGTTGTTTCTAAAGTTCCATCAGCAAGTTCTAGCTCATAAGTTATGTCTAGAGTTCTTATGGGTAAGTTTAATAGTTTGCTAAACTTATGGTCTACAAAAGACTTATCTACACCCGAATGAAAAAGTACTCTAGCATATACGTCATTAATGAGGAATGTACCTGTTATGACGTTGTTGTCATTAACAACCTCCCTAGCGTTCATCTTGAAGGCACATGCATTTCCTTTCTTAGCCTCTTCAGGCTTTGTATCATTACCTCTGGGGTTCTTAGGGCAATTAGGCTTAATATGCCCTTTCTCATTACAACTATAACAAAAGGCATCTTTAAGATTTTGCACTCGTGGGTCTTATGCCCTTTTCTTTTGCAAATACAACATGATTTAATCTGTGAGTCAGTATTGCATTGCCCCCAATGCCTGCGGTTACAGGTCTTGCACAAAGATCTATCATCAGACATGTGTTGGTTCTTTTTAAACCCAACATTTCCTTTCTTCTTAAATATTTGGGAGTTTTCATTCTCCCGTTTCCTTTTTCCGTTAGTTTCTGTCCCAACTGACCTTTGCCTCACTAAATCTAGGGTGAGAGAGAGATAGGTCAACAACAGACCTATAGGTACTAGGCTGAGCAACCTTTACCGTGCCCTTGATCTCGGGCGCTAACACATTAATGAAACACACTATGCGCTTGGGTTCAGGAGTTGAAGTCAGTAAATACTTCATACAGTCCAGATTTTTCATTGTGAGAGTCAGAAAATCTGACTCTATCTTCTCCACCTCATGAGGTGGGCAATAAGTCTCCTTTACAAGATCAACAAACTTGGAGCATCCCAAGTTGTACAGGTGTACCTTACCTGTTGATTGGACCATTGCCTTCCACCAAATCAGGGCATCGCCTTTGAAGGACTGTGATACATACTTAACCACATCCTTATCAGCACAACCGCTGATATCTACTACCGTGTCCATTTCTTCAAGCCATTTCAAGGATTCTACAGCTCCCTTCTTTCCATTGAAATCTCGGGGCTTACAGGAGACACAATATTTGTAGTTACATTCGTCTTTATAGGAACGGGACCTATCGTTAAATTCCAATTTCTTTGGTTCACTCTTCGCATTTGAAGAGTGAAAGAGCTCTCTTTATGAGCTGAGGATGGCGGAATTGATAAGGGTTTGGAGCGAGTAGCACTCAACTCTTTAAATTTCTCCAAGGTCTTTTCCATGGCTTTTTCCCACACCCGTATCAATGCGTGCTTGGAAATTATCATTATCGATGTCTATGTTTTCGGTGTTGTTAGAGTTAATCTCTCGGTGGCTACTTTGTGCCTCGTCCGAGTTTGCCATTCTTGAAGCTTTCGTTCTAAACACCAAATTAAACTTGTCTTAGCCATGGTATTAATAACCATATTTGGCTTAAAAAATTGGATATACAAATCCATCGCCTAATCAAACTAGTGTGAATATAATCACAACTCTTAGGCTTAACATTAATATGAATGTTATTTATATTTGGCCTAGGTCTTAAAAGGACCATCAAAGGAAAATTACAATTTGGACATAGTCGTATACGTTAGACAGTGTATCGTAATGTCACAACTGTCATTGTCATAAGACAATTATAAATAGCTCATAGGCTTGTCATGAAGGACATTAAAATTTGGCTCATATGCCTGTTACTAATGGACATAAAAATACGGCACACAGACTTGTCACTAATGGACATAAAACACGGCACATAGGCCTGTCACTAATGGACATAAAATACGGCATATTGGCCTGTCACTAACGGACATAAAATACAGCACATTGGCCTACCACTAATGGACATAAAATATGGCACATTGGCCTGTCAGTAATGGACATAAAAATATGGCACATTGGCCTGTCACTAATGAAGATAATTTGGACAGGGGGTTATATTAACCACAACTGTCATTGTCTTAATTGACAATATATTACTCAAAGACAAATCATCACTAATGCATGTTTAATCATGGCCCATAGGCACTACATCACTAGTGGATGTCAATTATCATCGCATTGATGATATTAGTTAGGATCATATTGATCACATAGGCTATATAATAGGTTTTAGGACCTAGTCCATCACCTAGACGGTTAGTGTGCTTCCTCAAGTTACACTTCCAGGAGTATGAACATTCCTGAATCTTAACATCAGAGCATCTTAATGGTTGATTAATAGTCACGGTCGCATTAACCTTAAAGACTTGGAGGCTTGAACATAGTCCACGACCTTTGGATAGAAGGATAACTTCCCTTAACTATCATGATAGATGGCTATTCATCCTTACCTATCAATTATTAGCTGGCCAATTATTGCGGTCTGTGTGTAGGTCCCCTAATCCGTATGGATCGTCACAGAATCGTCTATCCAATCTAGAGTGCGGAATCCTCTAGATCAGATTTCAATGAAAACCGAACAAGAACACGAACAAATACTTTCAAACTGTCATCTATTGATTATCTAACACAATGGTTTACAATCAATTCAAGACTCTCTCTTTCAACTCTCTCTAAAGTAATTCTCTGGTCAACTAAATAAGCAACCAAACCAGCAACCTAAACCCTAATGCAAAACTCTCTTTATATAGAGATAGGTTATGCACCTGGGCTAGGGTTTTACCAAATGGACTGCTATTGGCTCTAGGCCCAATTCGCCTTCCATAAGCTATTTAGTGTCTAGATTAGCCCAATTACTTCTAATTAACTATTACAAAACTAAACCCGCTAACCGTTTATCATTTTACTAATTACAAGATATAAAAGACCAAATCGAAGTTGTTGTCACAAATATGCAACAACAAACTCCCCTTTAACAATAGCTTCATAAAATAACTTAGCCTTTAGTCTTCTTGCAATCTTCAGCGTCTTTGAAAAAACGTTGGTCTTTGGATAGCTTCAGCTTTAATAGCTTCTGTCAGCAACAGACTCCCCCTAAGCTGATGTATCCAATCACCAAATCTTCTAAATGGTTAGCGTTTGAGTAAACTCCAGTTTAGAACTTGCATAGCCATCTTCAAAAATCTTCAACTTTGTCTGCAATGTAGAAGGAGGTTCTACCATTCATCCAATCAAACTCCTCTTCACCAAACTTCTCAGCAACATACTGCTACAATCTGTATACTATAAAACACACATCTCGAGAAACCATAAGAATTTTCAACACAAGTTGACAAATTATTATTATTCAAGAGATAGTAAAACTATATCACAGATTAAGCACTTCTCAACTCAAACCACACACATAAAATTTTAAAACACCATGAACCTGCAAGATAATAAAAATTTTGAACTCATCTTCTAACATCGTCTCCCCCTATCGGTAACAACTCCTCCATAAACAACCATATTCCATACATTAAGAATATACAAGCAAATGAAATATTTTGGATTTTTAGATTTTCTTAAAGCCAATAAAGAACGAAATAATAAACACTCTATTTTTGTGAGATCACCGTTAAGAAGATCTTATCAGCAACAGCAAATCGTTTTCACACTATTTCATAATTCTATATGCAATATTCATGAAAAGCAGTTCAAGACGATTACCAATATTGTTTATCCACTTAAACAAAATACATGAATATTTCAAGTTCCATTACATAGTTATATGTTTAGATAATTGATACTGATATACAAGTTTGTCCCACTTCAGGACATACCCCCATGATCAAGGTATGTACAAAAATTCCTCATAGTAGGTGAGTATACCGAAATTTATCCTTTTCAATTACAATGTTAGATAATTGGTGATTAGGTCAGTACTTCTATACAACAAATACACCAATATCCAAGAGGGTTAGGGCAAATACCAAATTTTGGTACGAATAATGCAATTTGCATATTTGAATGACTCTCTAGGAGAGCTTCTTCAATTTTTGGGATTTGCAATTTTAGCTCTTTTAAGATATCCTAGTTGTGCCTAGGTCAGCATATATCTGGATGTAGCAGAAGGACAACCTTGATACCCTAGATGAAATAACGATATAAAGACCTAAAACCTCAGATTTTGGCAATCTATCAACGCAAGATTTAAGGTTATAAAACCATATGCCATTGATATGTTACCCTTCTTATACACAGTTTATTATATTTGTATCACAAGGTAAGTTGATTATTTCATGCCTTTTGCCTACTGGTACATCATATGATAGAGCTGCTATCACACTTAAGCAATTTAATGACAAATATTAGTGTGACAGTCTAACTTGCTGATGTACTATCATTTCTTCTTTTCCAGAAAGTGAAAACTCATTTTTGATTTTCTATTTTTTATGTTTTTGAGTTTTTGAAAAACATTAAATTTATGTATAGAAATTTTATGAAAACTGGTTATTCAGGATTCCTCATCCCGTTAAGTTCGACTAAATGTTCAAAACAAGCCTTGTCAAAAGCTTTTGTGTAAAGATCTACCAGGTTTTCTAGTGTGTCGACTCTATGCAGTTCAATTAACTTCTTTTCAGCACAATCCCGTATAAAATGTTGAGGAATGTCAATATGTTTTGTGCGACTGTGTTTTATGGGGTTGTTCGTGATTGAAATAGTGGCGTTATTGTCTATCATAATAGTAGTACGAGTGAAATTCAAACCGTAATCGCGCATCTGCTATTGTATCCAGAGAACCTGAGAGCAACAGCTACCCACAACAATATATTCAGCTTCACACGTCGAGGTAGACACGCAAGATTGCTTCTTGCATTGCCATGACACTAGTCTCCCTCCTAAGAACTGACAACCACCTGTGGTAGACTTCCTTGTTGATTTACATCCTCCAAAGTCCGAATCAATGAAAGCAACAAACTTCAAATCACTAGCAGCTGGATACCATAACCAAAGTTTAGGTTTCCCCTTCAAGTAATGAAGAATCCGCTTCACCGCTTTCATGTGAGACTCCTTTGGATTCGCTTGATATCTGGCACAAAGACATACTGCGAACATGATGCCTGGTCTTGAAGCAGTCAAGTACATTAGAGAACCAATCATAGCCCAGTATTGAGTTGGATCAACATCCTCCACACTCTCATGATCTGGACCAATATTGTGATTCTCACAGATAGGTGTATTGAAAGTAGCGCAATCCTCCATCTTGAAACGAGACAAAATGTCATACACAAACTTCGTCAAATGTATAAACATCCCATCTTTCTTCTATTCAACTTGTAAACCTAAAAAGTAAGATAGCTCACCTGTCGCACTCATCTCGAACTTGCTCTTCATTACCTCCTCGAAATCATGACACATGTTCTCATCTGATAACCCAAAAATGATGTCATCTACATATACCTATACCAGCAGAAAGTCTTCCTTCTTCCTTTTAATGGAAAGTGTATTGTCAATCTGACCACTTTCAAAACCATTCTTTAACAAATGAGCTGACAGTGTCTCATACTACGCCCTAGGTGCCTGATGCAATCCATACAAAGCCTTATCAAGTCGATAGACTCGATCTGGATAGTTTGGATCTGTAAACCCATCTGGTTGTGAGACATACACCACTTCTTGGACTTTCCCGTAAAGAAACGCACTCTTCACGTCAAGTTGGTAAACTAAAGCCCTTGAATGAAGCAAAAGCTAGAAACAAACGAATTGCTTCTAACCTTGCTACTGGCGCAAACACTTCATTGTAGTCAATCCCTTCTTGCTGATTGAACCCTTTTACCACCAATCGAGCTTTATTCCTGATCACGATCCCTCGGCCGTCTTTCTTGAACTTGAACACCCACTTAGTGCCTATTTCCTTCTCTCCTTCAGGCAAGTCAACTAGCTCCCAAACTTTCAACTTCCTGAACTGAGCTGGTTCCTCTTGCATAGCTTCAACCCAACAATTATCTTTTAGAGCCATTTGAACATTCTTCGGCTCCTCTTGGGCAATAAAGCAACTATACAAACACTTATTTACCATTCCAGTCTTCTGAATCGAAGTAAATAAACAAGAACCTTCGAGCACACCTCTTCTTGTCTGAACACCTGCCGCAGTATCACCTATGATGTTTTGATCTGCATGATCTCTGTGTACACATGTGGTAGCAATGGTGTAAACAACTAGATTATCTCCCAGATTAGATCCAACCTCTCCCTGAATGTTAGTATTAGCAAACGGATTAGTGAAGTCCTCCCCCTGAATAGGTTCAGACTCACTATCACAAAAGTCCTGTGGAGCTGCACTGGAAGAAGTTTCTGGAGCATCTGTCATCGTTATACTCGATCTAGGCATGAAGTCACACTCTCCATCTTCACAGATCACAGATTGGATCACTTGAGACTCATCTGCATTAGAAAACTCAAGAATATTAAATGATTTAAGAACACTGTCATAATCATATAATATAGGAGGACCACTCGTTGATTGTTGAGGTGAATAACTAGTGATTTCCATGTAAACACAACCTCAATTTTACCAGCTTTAAATTAAAAACCCTTTTATTTGGTGTTCTAGGCATATACCTAGAAAGTAACCCTCATCAGCTACCTCACCGAATTTTTGCTTTTCTTTGTTTCGCACAATGGTGCAGGGTAATCCAAATGGTTCAAAGCCTTTTAAGTTTGGTTTTTAGTTAAACAATAGTTCGTGACATGTTTTGCTAAACCATTTAACCGTCAAAACTTTGTTCAGGACATAACAAGCTGTGTTCACAGCTTCTCCCTAGAAAAGAACTGGAAGCTTTGAATCAGATAGCATAGTCCTTGCAGCTTCAATCCACATCCAGTTTTTCCTCTCAGCGACTCCATTCTGTTGAGGTGTATAAGGAGAAGAATATTGATATTCAATTCCTTTGCGAAGACAATAGAGATCCAGAATCTGATTCTTGAACTCCGTGCCATTATCACTCCTTATCCTCTTGATTCGTGCATCATGGACATTTTCCAATTTTGTAAAAAGATCTATTAGCATCTCCACTGTCTCATCTTTTGTACCTAAAAAGAAAACCCACGAATATCGTGAATAATCATCTGTGAAAACTAAACAAAAGTACTTTCCACCTATGCTCCTTATGTTCATTGGACCGAATAGATCCATATGAAGTAATTCATAAGGGGCATCTATGGAATTTACTATTTTAGACTGGTGAGGTTTCTTATGTTGTTTTCCCTTTTGACATGGAAGACATATATCTTCCACGTGAAACCTCTGCACTGGCACCCCTTCCACTAAGCCATTTTTAATAAGTAATTCATTTTTCTGTAGTGGATGTGGGCCGTGCGTTTGTGCCACAGCAACGACTCAGCCTCAGATGCTTTTGATAGTAAACAGGCCACCACAGTGGAAGAATCCATAGCACCCATGTCCATGACATAAGTGTCGTTTCTCCTTGGCGCTGTCATCACTATCCAATCATCCGGTATCACCAAACCAGGTTTCAACACCAAAGCTTCAGACTTTGTAAAGTGGACCGAGTGACCCTTGTCATAGAATTGAGACACGCTCATCAGATTGTGCTTCAGCTGCTCAACATAGTTCACTTTGTCTAATGTGGTATTCTCGTTAGTCACTTTTCCTGGACCTGTAATGTGCCCTCCTTTAGCACATGCAAAATTCACATAACCACCATCTATATTCTCAAACTCAGTCAAAAACCTAGCATCCCCCGTCATGTGCCTGGAGCAGCCACTATCAACATGCCATAAGTTGATAATCCTCCTTAGCAGCTCCTTCACAACCCAACAAAATTAGTTAGATTGGGGGACCCAAGCCTTAATGGTCTTGGGTCTTCTAGATTCATCAACCACAGGAACATCCATCTAGTATCCATCACTCCTAACAGGAGTCTTCAATCTACGACCTGTTGATGTAAATGGTTTGTGATTTCCACTTGGTCTCTGGTCCTGAGGTTTCCTAAACATGTTTGGACTTTGGAACCTTTGGAAATTATGATTTTGGCTCCATGAATTTTGATGATAATAATTTCTAAAGCCATTGTTATAAAAATTTCGACTACCAACATTCTGGTATCGAGTTTGATATTGACCTTGACTTCTGAAACTACTTGATTGACCATGAAAGTTATGCATTCTTAATGAACTACTTCTAGGTCTTTCATATCTTCCTGATGTAGATTCAGACTGAAATCTTTTTTGATTTCTTTGAAAACGAGGAACTTGGTGAGTTCCTTTTTCAGCCTTATCTACACCCTCACCAATACTCTGTTGCCTGGTGGCAGATATCTTTGGTGAGTTCGTAACCTTCTTCTTACCATCACCAAGTTTTCTAATGATTTTTCTCTCTGTCTCTCACTCACCCGTGCTTCATTCTTTTTGGTAGGACATCAGCTAGCTACATGTCCCTTTTCGTGACATTTGAAACACGATTTTCTAGCCAAAGACTTCTTAACTGCAGTCTCTAGTTTAGATTCATCAGGCGATGATGATGATGATGATGATGATGATGCTTTTGAAGAATCTTGTTTAGCTTACTTAATTTCTGATTTTTCTTTATTTTTATTTTTAGCAAACTGCACATTTGACTCTTTTGTAATAACAGCGACCTCTTCTTTCATATCACTCCCTTTAAGAAAATCAACATTTTTAGAAAAAAATTATTTTTTTATTCTTAGGGTGTGTATTCGTTATTTTCAAAACTGGTTTCCTGTTATTATCCTTCTTGGCATTCTCAGTCACATCAACATCCTCTGATGTGGAACTACCAAGTGTAGTTGGCACAAAGTCTATATGCTCTTCTTCATCTGGCAATAAATAATAGTCATGACCAAGAGGTGGTGGAACTTCATTTAAACCTTTGAATCCCACACATGTCTTGTCATTACTCTTCTTCAGGCCATTCATTATGTGTTTCATATCAAAAGATGAATCTTTGAATTGATTTAATTTCTTTTCAAGTTCATAAATTTTAAGTTGTGCTTCAGACAACTCTTTGCATTTTTCAGAAATTTCTTTTGTTTTCTCACTCATCGTATCATGAGCTAAGGCAATAATTTGAAGCTTTTCATAAGCTTATAGGTTAGAATATTGATTTCTTCTTGATAACCTTTAATTTCTTCAAATATAGTGACTCATTTCGTTTTACGAAAAAGTTTGATTCTGTTAGGTTTGAGAGCTCATTTACAAGCCTTTGGTTTTGTTTTGTGAACGTGTCAACTTCACTTTGAAGTTCACGACATTTTAAACAAACAGAATTACCAGAGTTAGAATGTACCTCTCCTATTGATTTGCTTAGATCGGCCATGAAAGCAGCAAAATCAGCAGCCATCTTCTTCTCTACAGCATTCTGTTCTCCATCAGCCTTTTCAGCTACCTTCTCTGGCTCTGCCTTAGCATCAGCTTTCACTTCTTAATCAACAACAAGGGCTATCTCAGCCATGAACGCCTGTGAGGCATTGTTATCACCCTCCAAATGAACACTCCAATCATAAGAACCCTCTCTAGCAGTAGAGATCAGGGCCTTTGATCCAGTATTGGTTGACGCATTCCTGTTGCTTGAACCATGACCAGGAGAATCTTGAAAGGACGAGTTAGAACGAGATTCAGTTTTTTGGTCATTAACATTTTCTAGCAAAGTGTCTGTAGTTTTGACAACTGTAGCACTTCACTTTAGACTTGTCAAAACCCACACTCTTTCCTACGAACTTCCTGCACGTTCTGTTCATGAACCTCTTTACTCTTCTAGAGATCGTGGCCATCTGCCATTGTAAATCCGTCTCCTCTAGGTCATTAGGGTCCATCTGATCATAATCTTCATCAAACGTAGCAGGATCAGATATTCTTCCCTGAATGTAGTTCTCGTAGGAAGCAACGAATTTTGACACTCAGAGGCATAAACCTAGTACTGCTGTTATTAATACTTGATTGTTGTCTCTTAGCCCCTGACGAGCCTCCTGAAGCAGCTACATAGCATACTTCATCATTAGAATTTGTCCCGATTTGCTCATTTTCACATGAAAGAAACGCAGTTGCAGTATCACTTGAAGCATTGTTGGAAAATGAAGGTGTAAGCCCTTTATAAATCCCTGGATCTTGAACCTGATCACATCTAGTCTCCTTCTTCTTCATGTTGAGCTCATAAGCTCCTAGTTTCCCAACAACCTCATCCAGTTCTTTAGTTTTGTAGTCAGATTCACCCTTTAACATCAAGGTATAAATATCCCACTTAGCAGGTAAAGCATATAGCAACTTATCGTTTATCTCCACATTCGTGTATCCCTCTATGTCATAATTGTCCATTTCTGACATCAGATGATAATATTGCGTGATAATATCTTGAAGGGATTCATTTCCCATTCCTTTAAACACACCAAATTGTTTCTTGAGCAGATCAACCATGTTCTTCTTCACATCAGTATTGCCCTCACACCTCTTCTCTAGGGCATCCCACATCTCTTTCGATGTAGTATAACACTTGAATGTATGTTTGATGCCATTAGGTAATGACATCTTTATAGCAGCTAAGGCTTTCTTCTAAGACTCATATGTTCTCTTTTCAGCTTCTGGCATATTCACATAAGCAGTACACGTTGTCTGCCCTCAAAGTCATGAGTGGGGTTAGCGTACCCATCTTGAATACAGATCCACATCCTTGTGTCCTGATATTCAATGAATGATTGAAACTTGTCCTTCCAAGTATGATAATTTTCTACTTTCAGCATTTTTGGAGGTTTGTTACTTGTGCCAGCCTTGTGCTCCATTCTTAACAGTTCATTTAGGTTAGACATGTTTGACAGTTTTACCGAACCGGCTTGTTAAAAACGTTAAAACTTGTCCAAAATGAGTGGTGACCAAATTATACTGTTAGACCATCTCGACGATACGATTCTAATGATGTATATTGTCCTAAAAATCAAACGAGTCTAACTATGGAGCCAGTTTGTCAGGATTGTCTATGGATCAAATTCTATGTCCGAAACGTTTAACTCCGATTAAGTCAGCGGATTGACTATCCGAGATGGAAACCCGAAACAGTAATCCGAATTGCTTATCTGAGATGGTGATTGAGAATAGTGATCCGAGATGGATTCGGAATAGTCTATTCTGATCCGAGATGGAATCCGAAAGAGACTATTCTGATCCGAGATGGAATCCAGAATATACTGCTGATCCGAGATGAAATCCGAGATAGGATTTTCTAATCGGAAATGGAAATCTGATGATCCGAAATGCATTTCTGATTAGCAATTCAAGCTTGATGATCCAAATTGTAAGTCTGATGATCCGAAATGCAAGTTTCTGACCCGAAATTCAAGTCTTCAATCCGAAATGCTTTGTTGTTAACCCAAAATTGATGCAAAACCCTAGAACAGCAGCCGAAATCATAAAACAATCGTCAACACTTCAAACCAGCCTCTAAAACCGTCCAAAAACCCAACTTTTTTCTGCTGTTACGATTCTAAACCGAGCAAAATCAAGAGCCGAATGATCTGATACCAATTGTAGGTCCCCTAATCTGTATGGATCGTCACAGAATTGTTTATCCAATCTAGAGTGCAGAATCCTCTAGATCAGATTTAATAGAAAACTGAACAAGAACACGAACAAATACTTTCAAACTGTCTTCCATTGATTATCTAACACACTGGTTTACAATCAATTCACGACTCTTTCTTTCAACTCTCTCTGAAGTAATTCTCTGGTCAACTGAATAAGCAACCAAACCAGCAACCTAAACCCTAATGCAAAACTCTCTTATATAGAGATAGATTATGCACCTAGGCTAGTGTTTCACCAAATGGACTGCTATTGGGTCTAGTCCCAATTCGCCTTCCATAAGCTATTTAGTGTCTGGATTAGCCCAATTACTTCTAATTAACTATTACAAAACTAAACCCGCAAACCGTTTATCATTTTACTAATTACATGATATCCAAAGACCAAATCTAAGCTGTTGTCACAAATATGCACCAACACTGTGCCACTTGTCTAATCAAAACCATTAAGACCTTTTTAGAATTATATAGCAGAACATAAATTTCGAGTAAAATCGAGACGTCCGCTTGAAGAGGATGAATACATATATATAATTCCAAAATAATTCATTATATGACAATAAGGATTACAATACTAGAGATAAATAAATGAAAGAAACTGTCCATGCAAGGACTTAAAAGAAAAAAAATGTCCATGAAGGGACTAAAGAAATAACAATGTCCTCGAAGGGACTAAATATAATAATAGAAAAGACTTCACTCATCTTCTTTCTCTTAACCAACTTGGAGAGCTTTTTGAAGAACTTATTTGTCTTCTTCTCCATTTTCTCCGCTTGTTGTTGCATCTCCTTCATTCGTTCCAAGGGCTCATTGATGGCCTCAAGTGGCGGCGGAGGTTGTGGTTGTGGTTGTGGTATAACATGATACTGTTACCCATAACTTGGATATCCAGTAGGTGGATAAGCAGGCGGGAAAGGAGACGGGTAAATGCGTTATGCATGACCGCCAACATATAAGGGTCATGTGACAATGCCTGGTAATTTACCGGCGTAGACGGGTTAAAAGGATCATACTCAGATGTATCCAGGATGTTGGGATAGGGTTATTATAACCCGATGGTAGTGGTGGTACCATTGGTAATGGTGTTGGTTCCACCACAGGTGAAGCATTGGAGGGTCCACCCATTTGTGGGTTCTCGTGAATTGTGGGGTAGGTTTTGGGTAATGGTGGCAGTGAACCCGGCCGTTGGCCTGCACACACCAGCATTCGCTCTCCTCGTTTCCTCCTTGGTGGCTTAGGTGGCGGCTGAGGTTGTTCCACCTGTTCCATGTGAACATCTTCCTGTACAGGAGGTGTTGGAGAGTGGTGGGAAAGAGTGTTAGCAAAAGTGAATTGGTTCCAATATTGGTCCCATTCATTAGGACCTTAATATGGCTATCCGGCGTAGGAATTCGAGTCACTAAATATTTTGATGGGGTGTGCGTCCGATCATGATGGTGACATTTCCGGATTTGAGGCCTCGTCCATTAGGCTGGGTTGATCCAATAGATTCTAATCAGCTGGGTGTGTGTTGAAGTAATGGTTAGGGTTAAACTCATGATGATATGAATGATGAGAGTGGTGTGATTGGTGTGAATGATATGAGTGGTACGAGCTTTGGGTGTGAGTAGGTAAATGTCTTGATAGCGGCCAGGAATCCCCAAAATCCTCATAAGGATTCAAGTGATGGGGTTGTGAAGGGAAGTGTCTAGATGGTCCACCCCTCATTGGTCCTTTACCTCTTCCTCGTACTCTTGGCGACATTTCTTGTTAAAAATCAAATAAACAACAATACTAATAACTTAATAATGAGATAAGTAATCCTAGGTCAAAGCCTAGACTCGGAAGTCCAAGGAATGTGCTTTTGTGTAAGTTTGAGATTAAACACAAGAAGGCTAGTGTTTAATTCTCTCAAACATTAGCTCTGATAACAACCTGTCACACCCTGTATTCTACAGCCAAACACTGGTGGTCCCGGGTGGGGAATATCGTGACGTAAGTTGATATCATCATAGTCAATTAAACACAGCACAACGGAAGTCTTGGATTTAAATTACTATTACAGACCAAATGTTCAAAGTACGAAAATAATATACTGACGACTTGTAACAGAAGATCCACAGGCGGATCATAAAATGTACAAAAATGTATAACAGAACTTTGGCAGATCTAAGTATTTGCAAGATCCTCTTTTGATACTACCGAGTAGCTTCCAACCTATTTCGTATTATACCTGCAAGCTTAGTCTTTTGAAAATACGTCAGCTTTCGTTGATAAATACACCCAACTGACTCATATTGAAAACATTTGAAAATGGTTTATAGTGGACCAGGCACAAAAATCCTTTATAACTTGGGAAAGTCAACATTGTAACCTTATTAACAGATTCACAAGTTTGTATATACATACGTAGCCCAGTACGAAGACCGAGACATGATTAACGTACACACCACTTATGAACTCACGAAGGAGTTATCCCTAACAAGTGTGGGTAAAAATTTTGCATGAGCATCTGTCAGGTGTATGCCTACAATCCGCGCTTAGGTCGTGGCCATTATCTAATGTAATGAGCCGAGGATATCTAGGACACGGTCGTTAACCCCCGATGTTTAAGTTATCAAACAAAACTGATGAAATCTGGATTTACTAGCCACAATCCGACATTCGATTGATCCCATTTCCAAGCAAGCGATAATAATTTACCGTATCCAAGCCCGTATAGGGAAAATAAGTCCATAGTATTTACCTGCGCTTTTCTTGATTAAAAATGCAAGATTTAATATCTCAGCCGTATCCAAAATGAACTAAGTGTAGAGAGCATTTACCGGAAGGCTCTAATCTGGATTATGGTATAAGTTAACCAATTAAATGCTAACGGTCTTATTTAAGTCATAAACTTAGACCGACTAGCGTACAGGATCAAAACGTACAATACGCGAGATTAAGCGATGATCAGATAGAATGTAGTTTAAACCTGACAAGTATTATGACTTGTATAATATCGGTAAACTATAAGCATTCTGGATTTTGAGACATAAATGACAAGGTTGAACCTGTTTTGATTAATTTCCGTAGTGCGAATATAAGCGATATCGGGTAACCGGATAAGTCATGGACAAGTTCTATATGCATTATACTTTATATAAGTTGTAATATCAGTAGAATATCAACTTATATGCCCGTTAAGGTTTTAAAATGAAACTATGCCTCATAAGGGCGTTTTGGTAATTATATATCGTATAAAAGAAACTTGAATGTATTATAAGGTTATAATCATAAGTATTCTGGAAAAATAGTTTATTTGTGATATAATATCAGTAAGATAATGAGTTTATGTGTAATTTATTATTTATGACCAAACTATGCACCAAAGGGGCGTTTTGGTCATTTTACACATAGTATGATAATTTATTTGGGATTCTGAGTTTATATAATGTACCTACTGTATAAATAAGTTTTAAATTCAGTAGGTAAGAAGTCTTGGTTGATAAATATGGTTTAAGACCATACTATGCGCCGAAACGGCGCTTATGTTGTAAAATGACGATTTGTGCGAAGTTTTGTAAAAACTAATGTTAAGATCAAGTTTAATTGTTTTAGATATGTTATTTAATATAGCATATCAGTGGGTAAGAGATTTATTATGAAAAGGTATGATTGAAACCGTTTTATGTGCCACAAGGGTATTATCGTTATTTATCGACATAATACAAGAACATGTACATAAACTCAGTATATAATCTGAATTGACATCCCAAATAATCCAACTTATGATATTACGTCAGTAGGTAATTCATTTGCAACTTCATTATCGTTTAAACCTTATTTTATATAAAAGGCCATTTTAGTCAAAATGGCATAATTACGAAACTTGTGCATACACTCATATTTTGACTATGATCATGTAATATAACCTCAGAGGTTATGCTACATTATATTACAATCATAATGCAACCTTAGATCAGTAGTTAACTAGTCTAAATCGGGTTAGAATCGAAAGTCAAAGCAGAAGTCAAACTTTGCGACTTTCGGTTACGAACAGACCCTAGAACTGAAATTGACGAGCCGAACATGTTCCCACATGTTCTAATAATTATTACCAACTTGTTTAAGTGTCAAAACATGTTTCATAACATATATAAACTCAGATTATGATATTTCTGAAAAATGGCCTGTTTGACTTTTAATATTAAAACTTTGATCCGTCAATTGGTATAGCAAACGTGATCCATAGGAGGTGCCCTTTATAGGGATTAACACCTACCTTATTACGATCACTTAACCATGTTCGTTACGAACAATGACTGGACCATAATGGTCTTAACCGAAAGTCAAGGCATTTTCTTTAAAACGCTTGACTTTTGGCAATAAAAGCCTATAAACGAAAATGCAAGAGAACAGAACCCTTACAAGTAATTCCTAGGATGAAATAGAACTAAGTTGGATGCTTCTTTCAGTTAGGAACTTCCAGAGGAGGTAGATAGAGTGAAGAATGAGAAAGGTGCAAGTTCAAATGGTGAACCTTAGCACCTATTTATAGTTAAAGAGCTTGAAGGAGGTGATGCCAAGTATTTGTGAGTGTTAGATGGATCTTACAAGTGTCCTAAAACGTGGCATAGGAGTTTGAAGTCCCTAGTTTTGAATCAAATGGTTTTTTGCAACATGTGTGGAGGCCAAACAAATTTTCTGCAGACACAGGCTTCTTGCGGGCCGCGAGAGACATGTCCAAGGTCACATTTAGAAACTTTCCAAACAAGTCACATTTAGCACCTCAGCTTATAAAACCTCCTAAAACACCTTTATAACATATTTAGCCCTCCGTAGCCAACATTTGGCGTACCCGGGATTATGCCCGGACATTATCGAGCTCTTGGTTAGTTAAAAGGTCACCCAGAGGTATAAATTAACATGTTGACACTTTTAACCCCTCCATTGTCCAACTTTTAATATATTAACAGAATTAATCCCTCTCGTCCAACAAGTGGCTCGTATGAGAGTTAGGACTTCATAAAGGATCACTCAGAGGATTAGTAAAAGCATGTTGACTCTGATGTCACTCAGAGGCTGGGCATGTTGACACAAATGGTCACTCAGAGGCCTAGTTTAAGCATGTTGACACTAATGGTCACTCAGAGGCTCGGTTTATGCATGTTGATATCATAAGGATACTCAGATACTTTGTTTGAGCATGTTGATACCTTTAGTCCTTATTAGTCTTTAGTAGATTTGTATAAAAATACGACACGTGTCACTATATTATTGAACACGATTTTACGAGGTGTTACACGAATTGATAATTCAAGCCAATTCCACTCTGAAATCTATAAGGAACGCTAAAAAATAATAGTGATAAATATTTTAGCCGACCTAAAGAATTTAGGGAAGGAGATCAAGTGCTTCTCTTTAACTCAGGGCTACGTCTTTTTCCAGGAAAACTTGAGTCTCGACGGTCAGGACCTTTTACCATCACAAAAGTTTACCCCCACGGTGCGATAGATATTAACACTCCAAATGGAGAACCATTTAAAGTAAATGGACAAAAGCTTAAATTCTAAGAAGGATTCCTCAATGAAGAAGAAACAGAAATGACCTTGAGGAGGTTGATAAGTAACGAGAAAAACACTAACAACTTGTATATATTAGTTTTGTTTTTAATAATCCATCATATATATTTTGGAAGAATATGACACGTGGAAAAGTCTGCAAATCAGAAAAACACGAAACTAAAAATCAAGCGGACAGATAAACAAGGGCACATAAAAAAGGGAAGACATGGGGTCTCACCTCAAACGTATGGGGCCGCACCTCAAAGGCAGGGGGTCGTGCCCACCTGTAGACGAGATAAAACCTTTCTGGCAGAACTTTGTTTTCATAATTGCAACGCCCCATTTCTCTGCATCCGCCGGTTCTCTGCACTCTTTCACGATTCACTTCCATAATCTACCAACAAGGTATGTTTGTAACATCTAGATTTGTTCAATTTACACTTTGCATGTTATATAACATCTCGATTTAGGGAAAAATCTAAGGTTCTTGAACTAGACCTGTGTCGATCCAAAGAATCCAAAAATATTTCCTAGATCTTGTAGTAGTAGTTAGTATTAGTGTTTGGTAAGTAAATCATCGAACCATTATTGAAAAATCGGGCATTTGCAACCCGCTTTATCAAACCCTTGTTCATAACCGAAAAAACTTGAAAATCGAAGGGAAAAACGGGTTCGTAAGTGAAAATTGATACTTGGGGTTTGTTTCAGGGTATACCACACACAGGGGACCAAAATTTTGGCTATTTCGAAGCAAACATGAAAAGTTGAAAAATTGGGTCAAAATATTTGCCGACCACGGGGCCGTGCCTCTATGGCACGGGGTATACTATTTATAAAACTAGAAGTTACCATCGTGCGTGGGTAAGTCTTTCTTCGTACGAAGGTAAGCTACAGTGCGAAGTTAAATACATACACGACAAAATCAAATCTAACAACTCAACCCAATTACAAACACTGACACAACCCTATGATGTAGGCAATAGGCATAAAGCATCAATAAACTCCCCCTTGGATGTTTCTGTAGTCTTGGTCTGTCTTCAAAAACTTCAAACATTTAACTTTAACATCAAAAGAAATTCTTTCACGGCTTCCGACGTTCTTCTGATGGAATCAGTGTTTGATCAGTCGGTGGAACTTTCATCATATACTGAAATCTTCTGGGATGTGCTACATTAGAGCTTTCTTCAATCTTTTCCAAACGCCTTCTAACTTATCGAGCTTGATCCAAAAACAAAGTTTACCTTCTTTTGAAAATTTGGTTTTGTAAACTTATCATTCTTTCTTTTTACATACCCCAACCCTTTTATTTTGTTCTTGGGATAATTTTTAACTTTGTGATTATTCTTGTAAGAATTTTTGGGTTTAGAGTAGTAAGACTCGTTCAAATTTTCAAGCTCTGAAAGATTTATTTCTGTCAACATAAACACTTGTTCAACTTTTTCAAGATTCACATTCTAAATCGGAAACTCTTGATCAAAATATAGTTTGTTTGATCAATTCATTGTATAAGCAGCCAATGTAGAATCATCATCTGAATTATAATCTGATTTATCAAGTCTGATGAAATCTCTCCTCATTTTCAGAAGGTGAACATGAACTAGTTTACCCCAAATTCGACTCAGCATTCTCATATTCTATGCTATCACTTTCACTTCCTAAAACATTTTCAACAACAGTTTTAACCACATCAGATTCATTGCCATTGTCTGGTTTAGTGTATGTTATATCAATGTTCTCGGACAGCTCATTGTTATTTTCAGTTTTCAATTTAAATTGAGTGCCTATTCCACCCCTGATGGTTTCTTTCTTGCATAGCTTTCCCACTGGGTGGTGGAACACGGTTGTAACCGACACTTTTGTTCTTAGCTTTCTTACCGTCTCCTTCCTTTTCAATTGTCGGAAGAATATGATCAATGACATATGAACTTGTGGAATAACTGATTAACAATTGGTTAACCCTTTCAGTTTAAATATTCATTTTCTCAAGTTCATATTTAAGTTCACGATTGTGTTCAGATGAGTGTTAATTGCCATTTGTTTGCCCATAAGAGTTGCTTTAAGCATTGACAAAGTTGCACTATCTTCTTTCTTAACTTGTTCATATTGTTAAATCACTTTAGATAATTTGTCATAAGCTTGTTTTGTTTCGTTATAATCACTTGACAAATTAACTGCAAGTTTTTTAGATTAGAATATATTTTATCTTTCTCGGCATACTCCTTGCAAGACTCTTTGCACTTCTTGCAAGGATTTTCAACCTCAACAACCTGAACTTTGACAATCTCCTTTACCGACTCTTTGACACATTCAGTCACCGACTCTTCCTTGACTTCGTTAGAAACTACCTACTTAAGATTTACCATCATGGCTTTGTTTGCGATCTCTATCAAGTTCTCGACATTCATTTCTTTATCCACATTTATCACTTCCACATATTCAGGCTTTGATTCCTCTTCTGATTGTGCTTGATAGCGTAAATCAAAATATCCTACAAAAGTGGAAACATATTAGGTGGAATCAAATATTTAAAAGCACTATGCAACAAAGTTTCTTCCTCGGAATGTTGCTCATGATAATATCCTTCAAGTACAGCTTCCTCAATAGCTTCATTGATGATTGCTTCAGAACAATCTTCTACTTCAGGTTCGGGTTCGGGTTCTTCGATTATCTCAGCCAGTAGTGCGAGACTTTCATTCTTTGTGATATACTGGTTCCAATTAAACCCTTCATCCTCTTGAGCGACTAGTAAAGCTTATCTTTTGAGTTCTAGGGACCATCTTCAATCTGAATCATTCTTACCGTAGATTGTGGTAGCGAAGGTCGATGATATATAGCTTTCTTGTAGTAGTCATCTCCAAAAGGATTTTGATTGATGTTGACTTCTCGGTTAGTACATTCTCATTTAAAATATCATTTCTCTCAGCATATGAGACAAGTTACTTTGACTTATCAAATCCAAGCTTCCCATCCAATCCTCCCAATCTATTTCTACCCATAATCTCCATTAATCTCTAGGCTCTGTGAACTATAGAAGCCATGCACCACTTAATTCGATCAACTCGAATTCTTCTGAATCTATCTGATCATAATCTTCTTGGTCATATCTGGGCGTCCTATCTTCCTAGCAACCAGGCTTTCATAAGATTTAAGAACAGAAGCATGCAACGCCATGTGCTGCTTGGCAGTGTGTTCATTGAAATCTTGTGCATTTTGTAGACTTACAACAATCTAGCATTGTAGAATCCTCTGGTTTGAATTAGATTGACAGGATTGATTACTTTGGAAATTATTTGAGCTCTTTGAAGATTGTGGTGTTTTGGGTGAGTTCGGTTTAAAGCTAGAAAATGACTGAAAACCAGATTGATTAGATGATGGGCTTGCAAAACTATCAGCACAGAAGGCGGTTTGAACTTTCAGACTTTAAGTCCCAACAGAACTGCCTTTAAAGTACAAGTTCACATCTTGGTGTATATGAGCACCTTTTGTTTTAGCCATTTTCTGCATTTGCAGTTCATGACCTTCGAGTTTTCTTTGAACTTTGATAAGCTGAAACCACTATAATCTGCACCATTCATCAGAATCGTCAAATATGTAAACCCTTCTCCCTCTTGCAAAGTATCTGCTAACTTGTCAACTAAATCCTCGTTAGTTTTCTGAATTCACAACCTATTCATTTGAACAACAAGGTGAAAGTAATGCTAGATCAACTGCTTCATATTCTCCCTTTCAAAAGATTAAAATATCGAACTCTTTTCTAAGTAGTGCCTTTTTACTTTTCCTCATTTGCAAACTTCCTTGGAACTTCAATCTTAATGCATTCCATAATGATTGTGCATTGTAATCATGTTGCAACAGCGCTAAGATATCTTCTTTGATTGATTGTTGCAATATATTCATCATTTTTTTCTTGTTGACGAATTCTTCTTTTCAGCTGTTGTGAATTGACTCAACGCTTTTTCCAAACCATTTTCACCTTCTGGTGTAGTATATTTTTCTTCTATTGCAAACCAGCAAATAAAATGATTCGCTTGAACCAAATTAACAAAACATTCACTACAACCATCATAGTCTTCTAAATTCATCAACTTCGGGGGTTTCACCATCCTCCCCATTTCGTTTTCTAAATTCAGATTTTGTGTAGCTGAGGCTGATGCATTAACATTTGATGTAGCAAATGCATTGTAGAATTCGTTTTTGCATCTTGTCTGACAAATTGCCTGGAATAAAGTAAAATGCTAAAACGATTAAGATTTCAGTTCGAGTGAAGTGAAAATTTCAAAAAACTTGATTTATCTTCGTGAGAAGACAATGTTATCTTCGTGCAAACGTAAATGTTTGGTTACACCTTACAACTTTTATCTTCCTGCGAAGATAAAATTATCTTCGTGGCGTAGATTGTGGTAGCGAAGGTCGATGATATATAGCTTTCTTGTAGTAGTCATCTCCAAAAGGATTTTGATTGATGTTGACTTCTCGGTTAGTACATTCTCATTTAAAATATCCTTTCTCTCAGCATATGAGACAAGTTACTTTGACTTATCAAATCCAAGCTTCCCATCCAATCCTCCCAAGCTATTTCTACCCATAATCTCCATTAATCTCTAGGCTCTGTGAACTATAGAAGCCATGCACCACTTAATTCGATCAACTCTAATTCTTCTGAATCTATCTGATCATAATCTTCTTGGTCATATCCGGGCGTCCTATCTTCCTAGCAACCAGGCTTTCATAAGATTTAAGAACAGAAGCATGCAACGCCATGTGCTGCTTGGCAGTGTGTTCATTGAAATCTTGTGCATTTTGTAGACTTACAACAATCTAGCATTGTAGAATCCTCTGGTTTAAATTAGATTGACAGGATTGATTACTTTGGAAATTATTTGAGCTCTTTGAAGACTGCGGTGTTTTGGGTGAGTTCGGTTTAAAGCTAGAAAATGACTGAAAACCAGATTGATTAGATGATGGGCTTGCAAAACTATCAGCACATAGGCGGTTTGAACTTTCGGACTTTGAGTACAAACAGAACTGCCGTTAATGTACAAGTTCACATCTTGGTGTATATGAGCACCTTTTGTTTTAGCCATTTTCTGCATTTCTTTGAACTTTGATAAGCTAAAACCACTATAATCTCCACCTTTCATCAGAATCGTCAGATATGTAAACCCTTCTCCCTCTTGCAAAGTATCTGCTAACTTGTCAACTAAATCCTTGTTAGTTTTCTGAATTCACAACCTATTCATTGAACAACAAGGTGAAAGTAATGCTAGATCAACTGCTTCATATTCTCCCTTTCAAAAGATTAAAAATATCGAACTCTTTTCTAAGTAGTGCCTTTTTACTTTTCCTCATTTGCAAACTTCCTTGGAACTTCAGTCTTAATGCATTCCATAATGATTGTGCATTGTAATCATGTTGCAACAGCGCTAAGATATCTTCTTTGATTGATTGTTGCAATATATTCATCATTTTTTTCTTGTTGACGAATTTTTCTTTTCAGCTGTTGTGAATTGACTCAACGCTTTTTCCAAACCATTTTCACCTTCTGGTGTAGTATATTTTTCTTCTATTGCAAACCAGTAAATAAAATGATTCGCTTGAACCAAATTAAAAAACATTCACTCCAACCATCATAGTCTTCTAAATTCATCAACTTCGGGGGTTTCACCATCGTCCCCATTTCGTTTTCTAAATTCAGATTTTGTGCAGCTGCGGCTGATGCATTAACATTTGATGTAGCAAATGCATTGTAGAATTCGTTTTTGCATCTTGTCTGACAAATTGCCTGGAACAAAGTAAAATGCTAAAACGATTAAGATTTCAGTTCGAGTGAAGTGAAAATTTCAAAAAACTTGATTTATCTTCGTGAGTAGACAAGGTTATCTTCGTGCAAAGGTAAATGTTTGGTTACACCTTACAACTTTTAGCTCTGATTTTCTCAAGTGTTTTTCTACACATGTTTTTACGTGTTATACTTGAAAATCAGTTCATTTTGTCCGTGGATTCATTTTAAAAAGTTAAAAATAAGAATGAGTAGAACAAGAAGTCTTCTAGGCTGAATCTTGAACAATTGTCTTCAAATCAGGCATCCTGAGCTCTAATACCACTTGTAGGATTGTTTTTCCAATAGCAATGGTCCCAATTTGATTATCTAGTCCGCATGCACGGAATTCATATTAACAAGTGACAATTAACAAGATTACTTATCACCGTGAAATCCAACAGGGCTTCGCCGTATCAGTCACCAAAAGTTATAGACTCAAACCTCAACACTACTATTTATGGGCTTAGAAGTTACCTTCGTGCGAGGGTAAGTCTATCTTCATATGAAGGTAATTTACCTTTGTATGAAGGTAAGCTACCTTCGTGCTAAGTGAAATACATACACGACAAAATCAAATCTAACAGCTTATCCCAATTACAGACACATACACAACCGTCAGACGTAGACAATACATATAATGCACCAACACAGTTGGCCAAAGAGACCATTATGACAACCTTGTCACAGGACCTCTTCGGTTATTTCTTGGGGCACCACTACAGTCTGTTTACGAATTCAATCTTGAATTCCTAAGCACTTTCACCCTCAAGAAAGATATCGAGGAAATGTATGATAGTGAAGCTGTGACTTTCTGGTGTGGTGGTAAGTGGTACTAGATTTCGGTCGCCAACTTCGGTATGGATGTAGGGCTTTATACCGAGGATGAGCTTTCCGAGCCTATCTTCTATGACAACATCTTTGAGCTGCCCACAAACTCACGCAACACATTTTAGGCAACCATTTGAGATGGAGTTTATAATCCAAGCAGTACCAAATGAACGAAAATTCGGGATTCACTTATTCGCTACATTCATCGGGTCTTGAGCGTTACTTTGTGCCAAAGGAGATATAATGAAGGTGTAGTAAATCTTCGGGAGCTAACTTGCCTATATTACATGCTGAACCAAGAGCCTCTGACTGTCGCCTTAATGCTTCTGAAGAATATGGCTACCAGTGTTAAAGCGACGACTTCAACGCCCATATTCTTCGGTGGCTGGATAGCCCGGTTGTACAGGGCCTATGTTAGACGCATCCCACAAAGCTTCTCAAACGTGGTAGGCATCACCCGGGCCGACATCACACTTTACCAGAGTCTGAACCTCATCTCCAAATGTGGTATTGGTCTCCTGTGCTTCAAAGATAAAAAGGGGAGGGTTTGGAACCCAAATGAAGCCAACCAGATCCTCCCAATCGAAGACGATCCGAATCGTCCTCGACAGTGCTCCTACGGCTACGCCCCGGATTCATCCTCTCAAGGTGGTGGTGATTTTCCTCTCATGCACAATCTTTATAATCTTATGCAGGAATCACTCCAAATCTCCCGCACTGCCCTCACCACGGGCCAAGGCATTAGCACCCGTGTTGGCGGGATCGAGAGGAACGTAGCCTCCATGCACACAGACATTTCCTACATTCGGGATCACATGGTGTACCGTGGCGAGGTGGAGGAGGAAGAATAGATTGATTCAGAGTAGGTGGTGATGGCGTAGGTGGTGTCAAGAAGGCGACTGATAGGTTAATCTCTCCTTCTTTTGTGAAAGAACAATGGTTCGTGGGCTGCGAGCCGATTTGAACAATTTACTTTCCAAACAATTTACTTTCCAAACAATTTAATTTCTGTTTATAATAATCTGTTTTTATGGTTGTGTGATGGATGATGGAACAACTAAACCGTCGAACTTATGATTTCTATTTTTTTGTATTTGTTTGTTGTTGTTGTGGTGTGTATAAGCTTACAGGTAGCTCGGGATGCTTGGAACCACCAAGCATACGACTCCCGAACCCGGAACAGAAAACTCAGCACCCTACCATCTTTTCTGAATTCTAAGGGTAGCCTTACACGGGTCCGTGTTTACCTGACACGCCCCCATGTCCACCTTTTGTAAGGTTTCCAAAAATTTTTGATACTGGCACTTTCACCATGGGTCATGCCTCTCCAACACGCCCCCGTGCCCAGCTACTAGTTTATGAAAAACTTGTTGTTTTTAACCGATGTTTATGCATTTAATTAATTATCACCAATTTTGATCACACTGAGGACAATGTGTAATTTAAGTGTAGGGGGTAAGCTTAACTTGAAATGCTTGTCCTAGAAACATGCCTTACACAAAACTCTACATGGAAACGCTAAAACATCCAAATATTTTCAAAAATATTTTTTTTAGTTTGTTTTTGTCTTGTTTATAGTTGAAGTTAGAAACCAACATCTAAAAATTTTAAATTTTTTTATAAATTTACAACCGATAGCACTATCATAAAAAGAATCATATTAGAAAAACTTATAAAAAGGCATGACAATTCTTTGTAAAATTTGATTCTATATAAAATTTCACACTTTTACCCCTTTTCCCACAAAAACGTGAGTTTTGAGCCTTTACTGAGCAGTTAAATTTATATCTTTACGAAATGCCCATTTTCATTTCTTGTGTGAATAGCCGTGTGTTTCTATGAATCTAGAACTTGACAAGACAATAAATTCTCGGTCCTTACCAACTAATCCAAGTAAGTATATCATCGATGAATTAGAATTTTTACACCCCTCTTTTTCATCTTCAACTTTATTTTCTTTTTATCTCCCCACCAAAAACAAAAACAAAAATATTCCCCTAGTTAACCCCACTGAGCCTAAACTTTTTCATTTCATAACCCGCAGAACACCATTTTGCACAAATCACCCATCGCCCAAAAACCAATATTTATTTCTACACCATTTGTTTTTGTAAAATGCAGTTCTTTTGAAAAAAGAGCTGACTTAGCATTATGAAAAAACAATTCTCTCTAGTTACTTGAAATAAATACGCAAAATTATTGCTTATAACCTTTAGTTTATACGTAAGTCACAAATAAATAAATTTTGAAAAGAAAACTGACATTTTAAGTTTTTATTCACTTCTTAATAAAACCACCCTACCTCTAGCCAACAACCTACCCCTTTAAAAGTCCTATTGATATTTAAAAAATATTGTTAAAAATGAGGAGGTTTGATTACTTGTCAAGCATATGGTAGGAATAAGTTCCATACCAGTATCGAGCGTTTCACTTATACATTTTTAGCAGAGTGTTGAGTGATCACTTGTGAGGTGTGTGATTTTGTATAGAGCTAAATAAAATTTTATACAGACATGTTATACCAAAAAAATATTTATTTTTCTTAAAAAAATGTTTTAAATAAACATGTCGAATATGATTGTAAATAATATAAAAACAAGAATAAAAGAACTTGGATTCCCGACACTCTACAAACAACACCCAAAAACTTCTTCTGTACCAATTCGATTTGGGTGTGTAAGCAAATATTAAAGAGTGTTTCTTGAGGACAAGCAAATATTCAATTGTGGAGGTGTTTCGTATGCGTCAAATGCAATATATAAATTGTATCAAATACGGCATAAAATCAACCCATTTTTAGTACTAACTTTGGAAATAGTGTTTATTTTTATACTTTTAATTTTCAGGATAAAAAGAGCTTAAATTTACAAAAGAAATAAATTAACGACAAAATTCAACATAAGTATAGAAGACTGGAAGACAACACACTATGCCAGCCCTCCGAGCTTCACCCCAAGACGAAAAACAACAAATCAAAAGTCTAGCATGGGGCGGTGCCTAGTAGGCATGGGGCCGTGCCCCTTCAAGATTCCAGATTAGAAGAGCACAAACAGAAGCATACAAGAGACACGGACGCGGGCCGTGGTAAACTTCTAGATTTGCATATCTAGGATAGTACAACAAGTACAATGGCCACAGGGCTATGCCTTTGACACGCGGGGCCATGTAGCAGACTGATCTGACATACGAATTAAATGAAGATAGAGAAGAAGGAAGACATGGGGTCGTGCCCTGCGAGCACTGGGCCGTGTGAAGAGTCTGTTCCCAGTTATAAATAGGGGTGCTTGGTTTGATTCTAACTCATCACTTGGCAAACTATTTCTTTCATATTTACCACCACTCCACCATCATCTTCCACCACAATCATTAGAGTTTAGAGTGTTAGTAGTCTGGGGATCCAAGATTGATCGTAAGACTCTTTGTCAAACTATGGCCATGCTTGGCTAATATCTTACATCACTTGGTGAAGTCAAAATCCTTTATAAATTACTTTTGATTTCCAATCCTTGGTTACTTTATAATTCGATTTGTGTTATGACTTGAATAAGTAGTTTTTATATTGAAAGTTAATTTTATCCTACCATTTCTTTATGTTTTGTTGATTCACCCATTCGTGTCTTTACGGTCTATATAAAGCATGTTAACTGCCTGGAAGGGGGTTAAAAGGGTGGTTTTGGTAAAACTCTTACCTCGTTTAGTGTATAGATCCTGCGAGGACTTGGTTCAAGCTTATTAGGACTTCCTTTGAGGTAGATAACATCAAATCGGAGGAAGTAAGAACTGCTTGAACCCCTTATTTATAAACTACTATTATAACTTTAAACTGGCCTTGTGGGACTATACCCCTACTGACACAGACCAATATGGCCAAGGATAGCGTTGACTACAAAAGAGGACATGCCACATTTTGCATTAATAACTCACTTAATTATCTTTCAATATTCCGGCCTTGCGGAACTGCATCCCTGCAAACACAGACCAATATAGCTGAGGGTAGCGTTGCCTCTAAAAGAGGGACATGCCACTTTAACCAAGATAATCTCTTAAAAAACCCAATGTGCGGAAGTCATCAAAGGATACGTAAAAGATAAGTCCGAACCAAGTGATTCTATCTTGTTTATTTGTTTCTTTTATTTTCTTTTGTTTATTTAAATTTTCTTCTTAAAGACCTTTTCTCAACGTTTAGTTCAATTAGATGTTGATGATAATCCGGTATTAAAAGCTCTTGTGTCCTTGGACGACCTCAGTATCTTACCATCACTCTACTACGCTAACGATGGGTGCACTTTCCCTAACGTGTTGTAGAGAGTGATAGTGTTATATCGCGTTTTATAAATATAAAGCTTGCATAAAAGAGTGAAGAGTACCTAAAATATATATAAAAAATTATACCCACGCAACATCACGTCATCCGCAAATTCATTTGGGAACATAGTATTTGTGGTTTCGGCTTACCAATGTGCATCATCACTGACAACGACACAAATTTTGCCTTTGAGGACCTTCAAAACTAGTTAAAAGAGCTGGATATAGAGCATGTATTTTCTTATGTGGCGCACCCACAGGGAAATGGTCAAGTGGAAAGCATGAACAAAAGTATTGTCGAAGGATTCAACGGACTATTGGGAACAGCAAGACGAAGCTAGGTCGATGAGCTTCTGCGCATCTTGTGGGCTCATCAAACCATACCAAAACCAAGCAATGGTGAGACACCCTTTAGCCTTGTGTATGGCTCTAAAGCGGTTATTCCCGTGTAATTGGCCTTCGATCACCTCGAATGTTAAGGATAAACTCTATGAACAATGTCTCTTTTCTCAGGGCTACTTTTTCGCTCAATGAATAAAAAGCTCTAGGGTCTTCCCGGAGCACCGCATGGACTTAGACTTCTTAGAAGAAAGGTGCGAGAACATTGCCGCTAATGAAGCTAAGTACAAGTCCAAATTGTAGAAATACCACAACTCCATGGTGCGCGTATGCACCTTCAATCCGGAATATTACGTTTTCCGTGATAATGAGTCCTTTACGCAGAGCGCCCTGATATGCTAGCTCCCAAGTAGGAAGGTTCCTACGTCGTCAACGAGGTCCAAGGAAAGGGCGCACCTTGGATGACAACATCATCCCAAGAACTTGGAATGCACAACAGTTGGGAAATTGATAAAAGTAACACACAACATATTTTATAACCACGGCATTGCGTCCAAAACATTTATTATGAAAGAAGTGTTGTTTATATTATCTTTCATGGTAATTCCTATTTACACTATATTACAAATGCGTGTACCACTGTGGGTTTACATAAAAACATAATGGATAAACCACGATCTTATGAGCCTGCCTAATCTCCAAGGGGTGTCGCAAGTCATTGCCCATAGCCGCATCTGGATTACCTCACACTTAAGATACTACCAGACTTCATTCATGATACCTTCACAAAGCAGTCGAACAAACGCACATATTATAATAAACAGTTAATATTTCCAACGTGCCATGGGGGCAAAAAACGCATGCATAACACGTTAATGTTAGGACAACATTTTTCCTAACCAACAAAAGTTAAAGAAAAAGTGAAACTTGTCTATACCCATATTGGGACGAATCCTCATCATGCAAGCTAGAAATACCAAAAATAAATTGGCTAAAATATAAAGATAATATAAGGTAGAACATGTTCAATAGACACTTAGCAAACTATTAGAAGGGCCTAAGTAGTCTTAACTCCTAGCATGTTCCACTTAGCCTTACGCCAGCACCAGCAGTGACTTCTAACTCTCCCTCCGCTTCAATGTCTTCCAACATGGTGCGATGCATGTCGACTACCACTCCGTTCATGGATAACTTCTCAATGGCCTTGAGAATTCTAAATTCCAAGTTGTCAAATTCTTGATGTTTGTCTTTGAAGTGAGAGGCACAATCCACGATATGCAAAGTAAATTCCATGTCGGGAGTCTTTTCAAGCACAAAGGGTTTCCTTTAGCAAACCGATCTTTCCAATCGTTTTCATGAGCCATTTGAGCCAAGTCGAACATGTATGTGGTTAACTCATCCGAACTCATAAAAAAGGCAACAAGCTATACGTACAACAAAATTAAACATGCAGCTGAGCAAACCTATACATACACTATTAAGCTGAAAAGCGATAGCCAAAATACGAACCAGGGGCATGCCATGGTTTATGAGCCATTGCTATCTTGGCCCAACTCATACGCCTCCAGTTTGCCTATGCTACCCTCAAGATCAGCAACCCGGCGATAGACTTGTCATGCTCCACTTGAATAGTTTTTAGTTGAGAATCGCTCTATGGGACTTGCCCCTCTAGTTTCTTCACACACTCCTAAAGGGCAATTACTTTGTTTTTTTCTCTTCAACAATGGTCTCTAGCCGAGTGGCCTCATAAGCATTCTTCTCTTTTAATCTTTCAACTTAACAACAACGTCTCGAGTTACCTTCAACTCATGGTTAGTATTCACACACGTAGCAGTCTAGTCTTTTTGCCTTTGGCCATTCAAAGCTTCTTCTTTCTTCAACTTATTTTCAGCATCGGTAACATGCCAGTATAGACCCTTACTGACAACGTTAAATTTTTCCTATGCCTTCAAAAATGTGTGCTTCTCATTAGCCGAATCTGCCATGAGTTCTCCTAACCATTTCCACTCTCTAGTAATCACTTGACTTGTAGACATAACAATAATAAATCGTTCAACATGGGCATTAAACAGTTTCAAAGGATTCATGCGCTTCTAGTACAAACGTTCTACAGGTAGCATGGATGTTGCATACAATTCATGACAATAGAGGCTATCCATCCGTGATCCTCAGCAACAAGTTGGGTTGTTGTGGCATGTTTTGGTTGTCGAGGTTAGGCTCCATCGAGTGTGTCCTAGCCTCAGCAGTGAAAGAAGAATAAGCACTACCACCACTGTTGGGATTTGAGTTTCGTTATTTGCAAATAAATACGGATTATCACAAGTATATTCACAAACTGGGAGTAATTATTAATGAATTTTTTTCAATGAATATAATGATCCGAAATATTTACAATCGATTGACTTTACAGACTCCCCTCAGCCGATCACACTAAACAAAGCAATTTGTACTTGAGAAAATGTAAGTATGTCTGTGATGAATAAATCAGTAACTGGAGTGATCTATTTATGCACAACTACGAAAGCTCTGCTATGAGATCTGCTGACGTCACCCTAATAGTGGCATCTAACATTCCTAACTATAGAGATTATTAGATGTTTACAAACGTCTGAGCAATCTTATCAAATCTTCTAGACTATTCTAAACTCCGTTGAAATAAAGTATTGTTACATTGAATAAACACTTTCTAAGCTAAACACTGATGCAATTGTCTAAACATCTGCTTGGCCTAACAGATGTTTGATATTCTTCATCTGACCTTTACATTGAATAAACACTTTCTAAGTAGATGTTGGACATGCTCTTGAACAAATGTTCTAAATAGGTGTACAAGATTCACTATCTTTAGGGAGAGCTTGGTTCAATCTATTGCTTATTTCTTGATCAGTGGATCATGTTATGGCTATTGAATATCATCCATTCTTTTTTAGGTCCAATATTCTCCCCCTAGAAAATATGATGCCATAACAGGTGTTTATTGGATCAATTTGTATTTATTTTCTTCAACATACCCTTGATTTGAGCTTTGAAGCTTTTCTCAAATCTTTGGGATAGTGAATCATCAACATCCCTTTGAAGTGGAAGACTCATTAGGTCTTGTAGATCTTCAATTTTAAAGCTCATGATGCTATTCTTAAAGTCTTTTGCACTTCCCCATTAGCTCTGACTAACGTCAATTCATGGTTGGCTTTATTAGCAGACCACTTTTGGACTGTTGAAGCAATGGGATTTGCAAGGAGTGATGTTATTGGAAGAATTGAAGGGATTTGCATTTCCATGACTTGGCTAATCTCTTACATCACTTGGTGAAGTCAAAATCCTTTATAAATTACTTTTGATTTCCAATCCTTGGTTACTTTATAATTCGATTTGTGTTTATGACTTGAATAAGTAGTTTTTATATTGAAAGTTAATTTTATCCTACCATTTCTTTATGTTTTGTTGATTCACCAATTCGTGTCTTTACGGTCTATATAAAGCATGTTAACTGCCTGGAAGGGGGTTAAAAGGGTGGTTTTGGTAAAACTCTTACCTCGTTTAGTGTATAGATCCTGCGAGGACTTGGTTCAAGCTTATTAGGACTTCCTTTGAGGTAGATAACATCAAATCGGAGGAAGTAAGAACTGCTTGAACCCCTTATTTATAAACTACTATTATAACTTTAAACCGGCCTTGTGGGACTATACCCCTACTGACACAGACCAATATGGCCAAGGATAGCGTTGACTACAAAAGAGGACATGCCACATTTTGCATTAATAACTCACTTAATTATCTTTCAATATTCCGGCCTTGCGGAACTGCATCCCTGCAAACACAGACCAATATGGCTGAGGGTAGCGTTGCCTCTAAAAGAGGGACATACCACTTTAACCAAGATAATCTCCTAAAAAACCCAATGTGCGGAAATCATCAAAAGATACGTAAAAGATAAGTCGGAACCAAGTGATTCTATCTTATTTATTTGTTTCTTTTATTTTCTTTTGTTTATTTAAATTTACTTCTTAAAGACCTTTTCTCAACGTTTAGGTCAATTAGATGTTGATGATAATCCGGTATTAAAAGCTCTTGTGTCCTTGGACGACCTCAGTATCTTACCATCACTATACTACGCTAACGATGGGTGCACTTGCCCTAACGTGTTGTAGAGTGTGATAGTGTTATATCTTGTTTTATAAATATAAAGCTTGCATAAAAGAGTGAAGAGTACCTAAAATATATATAAAAAATTATACCCACGCAACATCACGTCATCCGAAAATTCCTTTGGGAACATATTATTTGTGGTTTCGGCTTACCAATGTGCATCATCACAGACAACGACACAAATTTTGCCTTTGAGGACCTTCAAAACTAGTTAAAAGAGCTGAATATAGAGCATGTGTTTTCTTATGTGGCGCACCCACAGGGAAATGGTCAAGTGGAAAGCATGAACAAAAGTATTGTCGAAGGATTCAACGGACTATTGGGAACAGCAAGACGAAGCTGGGTCGATGAGCTTCTGACATCCTGTGGGCTCATCAAACCATACCAAAACCAAGAAATGGTGAGACATCCTTTAGCCTTGTGTATGGCTCTAAAGCGGTTATTCCCGCGTAATTGGCATCCGATCACCTCGAATGTTAAGGATAAATTCTATGAACAATGTCTCTTTTCTCAGGGCTACTTTTTCGCTCAATGAATAAAAAGCTCTAGAGATCTTCCCGGAGCACCGCATGGACTTAGACTTCTTGGAAGAAAGGTGCGAGAACATTGCCGCTAATGAAGCTAAGTACAAGTCCAAATTGTAGAAATACCACAACTCCATGGTGTGCGTATGCACCTTCAATCCGGAATATTACGTTTTCCGTGATAAAGAGTCCTTTACGCAGAGCGCCCTGATATGCTAGCTCCCAAGTAGGAAGGTTCCTACGTCATCAACGAGGTCCAAGGAAAGGGCGCACCTTGGATGACAACATCATCCCAAGAATTTGGAATGCACAACAGTTGGGAAAGTGATAAATTTAACACACAACATCTTTTATAACCACGGCATTGCATCCTACACATTTATTATGAAAGAAGTGTTGTTTATATTATCTTTCATGGTAATTCCTATTTACACTATATTACAAATGCGTGTACCACTGTGGGTACACATAAAAACATAATGGATAAACGACAATCTTATGAGCCTGCCTAATCTCCAAGGCGTGTTGCAAGTCATTGCATATAGCCGCATCTGGATTACCTCACACTTAAGCTACTACCAGACTTCATTCATGATACCTTCACAAAGTAGTCGAACACACGCACATATTGTAATAAACAGTTAATATTTCCAACATGCCACGAGGGCAAAAAACGCATGCATAACACGTCAATGTTAGGACAACATTTTTCCTAACCAACAAAGGTTAAAGAAAAAGTGAAACTTGTCTATACCCATATTGGGCCGAATCCTCATCATGCAAGCTAGGAACACCAAAAATAAATTGTCTAAAACATAAAGTAATATAAGGTAGAACATGTTCAATAAACACTTAGAAAACTATTAGAAGGGCCTAAGTAGTCTTAACTCCTAGCATGTTCCACTCGACCTTGCGCCAGCACCAGCAATGACTTCTAACTCTACCTCCACTTTGATGTCTTCCAACATGGTGCTATGCATGTCGACTACCACTCCATTCATGGATAACTTCTCAATGGCCTTGAGAATCTAAATTCCAAATTGTCGAATTCTTGACGTTTGTCTTTGAAGTGAGAGGCACAATCTACGATATGCAAAGCAAATTCCATGTCGGGAGTCTTTTCAAGCGCGAAGGGTTTTCCTTTAGGAAACTGATCCTTCCAATCATTTTCATGAGCCATTTGAGCCAAGTCGAACATGTATGTGGTCAACTCATCCGAACTCATAAAAAAGGCAACAAGCTATATGTACAACAAAAATTAAACATGCAGCTGAGCAAACCTATACATACACTATTAAGCTGAAAAGCGATAGCCAAAATACGAACCAGGGGCATGCCATGGTTTATGAGCCATTGCTATCTTGGCCCAACTCATACGCCTCCAGTTTGCCTATGCTAGCCTCAAGATCAGCAACCCGGCGATAGACTTGTCATGCTCCACTTGAATAGTTTTTAGTTGAGAATCGCTCTACGGGACTTGCCCCTCTAGTTTCTTCACACACTCCTAAAGGGCAATTACTTTGTTTTTTCTCTTCAACAATGGTATCCAGCCGAGTGGCCTCATAAGCATTCTTCTCTTTTCATCCTTCAACTTAACAACCTCGTCTTGAGCTACCTTCAACTCATGGTTAGTATTCACACACGTAGCAGTCTAGTATTTTTGCCTTTGCCCATTCAAAGCTTCTTCTTTCTTCAACTTATTTTCAGCATCGGTAACCTGTCACTATAGACCCTTACTCACAACATTAAATTTTTCCTATGCCTTCAAAAATGTATGCTTCTCATCAGCTGAATCTGCCATGTGTTCTCCTAACCATTTCCACTCTCTAATAATCACTTGAATTGTAGACATTACAATAATAAATCATTCAACATGGGCATTAAACAGTTTTAAACGATTCATGCGCTTCTAGTACAAACATTCTGCAGGTGGCATGGATGCTTCATACAATTTATGACAAATATAGAGGCTATCTAACCGTGACCCCTAGACCAGCAACAAGTTGGGTTGATGTGGCAAGTTTTACTAATCGAGGTTAGGCTCCATCGAGTGTCTCCTAGCCTCAGCAGCGAAAGAAGAATAAGCACTACCACCCCTGTTAGGATCTGAGTTTCGTTATTTACAAATATATACGGATTATCACAAGTATATTCACAAACTGGGAGTAAATATTAATGAATTTTTTCAATGATATAATGATCTGAAAGCTTTACAATCGATTATTTTACAGACTCCCCTCAGTCGATCACACTAAAAAAAGCAATTTGTACTTGTGAAAATGTAAGTATGTCTGTGATGAATAAATCAGTAACTGGAGTGATTTATTTATGCACAACTACGAAAGCTCTGCTATGAGATCAGCTGACGTCACCCTGCTGTGAGATCAGCTGACGTCACCCAAACGTCTGAGCAATCTTATCCAGTCTTCTAGGCTATTCTAAACTCTGTTGAAATAAAGTATTGTTACATTGAATAAACACTTTCTAAGCTAAACACTGATGCAATTGTCCAAACATCTGCTTGGCCTAACAGATGTTTGATATTCTTCATCTGACCTTTGCTTGATACGGCTTTCGTCTTCTATACAGATGTTAGACATGCTCTTGAACAAATGTTCTAAATATGTGTAGAAGATTCACTATCTTTAGGGAGAGCTTGGTTCAATCTATTGCTTATTTCTTGATCAGTGGATCATGTTATGGCTATTGAATATCATCCATTCTTTTTTAGGACCAATAATCTCCCCCCTAGAACAGATGATGCCATAACAGATGTTTATTGGATCAATTTTTATTTCTTTTCTTCAACATACCCTTGATTTGAGCTTTGAAGCTTTTCTCAAATCTTTGGGATAGTGAATCATCAACATCCCTTTGAAGTGGAAGACTCAGTAGGTCTTGCAGATCTTCAATTTTAAAGCTCATGATGCTATTCTTAAGGTCTTTTGCACTTCCCAGTTAGCTCTGACTAGAGTCAATTCATGGCTGGCTTTATTAGCATACCACTTTTGGAATTTTGAAGCAATGGGGTTTGCTAGTAGTGATGTTATTGGAAGAATTGAAGGGATTTGCATTTCCATAACTTGACCTACAGGATTAACCTGATTTGAATCCGAAAGTTCATAATCAATCTGAAATCGTTTGAGAATATCTCCGACGTACTTGGTTTGATGGATAAAAATCCCTTCCTTTGATTGCTGAACCTGAAACCTAAAAAGAAAGTCATTTCTCCCATGCGCCAATTTAGAACTTCTCCTGCATAACTTGTTCGAATTCTTTGCACATTCGAGTGTTAGTAGACCGAAATATAATATCATCAACATAAACCTGTACTAGCAGCAAATCCTCGTCCCATTCCTTGATGAAGAGAGTACAGTCGATCAGGCCTCGTCGAAAACCATTCTTCAACAGATAGATAGACAATATTTCATACCAAGCCCTCGGAGCTTAATGAAGACCATATAACGCCTTGTTGAAAAGCCAAACCTTGTCAGCATGAGAGGATCTTAAAAACCTGGCGGTTGCTCAACATATACTTCCTCTTCTACCACACCATGAAGAAATGCACTCTTCACATCCATCTGATAAACGGTAAACTTTTTGAAGGATGCATAAGCCAAAAAGATTCTTATGGCCTCAAGTCGTGCAACCGGTGCATAAACATCTTGTAATCGAACCCTTCGACCTGATTAAAACCTTGAAAAACCAATCGCGCTTTGTTTCTCACAACAACACCTCAGTCATCCTTCTTGCACTTGTACACCCATCGTGTACCAATCTTCTTGTAGTCGTCAGGCCTGTCAACCAATTTCCAGACGCCTAACTTCTGAAACTGCTGAAGTTCTTCCTGCATGGCTTCAACCCACGAGTCTTCTTTCATTGCCTCCTTCCAAGATTTCGGTTCTACTTGGCACACATAGTAGGCAAAAGACCAATCATTCAGACCACCAGGTTCCCTGATTTCCGAATACAATCTAGAATTCTGGTTGTTACCAAGCTGATAACGAGTCTGCACACCACTCTGGACATCTCCAATAATATTCTGCTGAGGATGGATATTATGAGTTCTAGTTTCTGACACATCAGGAACTCAAGAATTTATACCCAAATTGTTGATATTCAGATCAACAGTTAATTCGAGAGCTGGATTTCATGATGTTGTAGATGCCTGTCCTTCAATCGTTCCTTGAGGTTGAATATTTGATGTATCATTTGAAAATCCAGGAACCGCACCAGAGGCAGCTTCATTTGCATCATGAAACTCATCTACTTCTGATGAAACATTATAATCCGCAGCGTCTTCGAATTCCTCATTTTGAACAAGAATGTTAACCGAAGTCGACACTTGAGGATTAACAATAATTGGTCGAACTAATGACGAATCTACTGCAGTATCACTTTCCAATAACATTTGAGCAGCAGCTATTGCATCATCAAAAGTTGGCAGATTAAAGGAGTCAAACAACCCATCGTAGTCGGAAATCCAATGAGCACCGGAGCTCTTACCGCTTCTGTATATCTCTGAACCTTGACTTCACCCCATTCTTCAATCTTCTTAGCATATCCAAGAAAGAAACCTTCGATAGCCTTGGGACCAAATTTTCCATGTGGGTCGATCATAGTGCATGGAGCTCCAAAAGGTTCTAAGAAAGAAACATCCGGTTTCCTTTTATGTAACAACTCAAAGCATGTCTTCCCATGTCTCTTCACCGTCAGAACTCTATTCATCGTATAGCACGCAGTAGCAACAACTTCTCCCCAAAATTGAACGGAAGTTCTGATTCTACTAACATGGTTCTTGCAGTTTCAATAAGAGTTCTATTCTTCCTCTTAGTGACACCATTATGTTGTGGAGTGTATCGAGAACCGTACTCATGCAGAATACCCTTTGAAGAACAGGCATCATCCATAACTTGGTTCTTGAATTCAGTGTCATTGTCGCTTCTGATTCTCCTTACTTTCAGATTATACAGATTTTCCAACAGAGTCAGGAGATTCTTGAGGATAGTAGGAACTTCACTCTTGTGTGCCAACATGTTTACCCATGAAAATCTGGAATAGTCGTTAGTAACTACCAGACAATAAGAATCACCAAAGGTTGTCTTGTGTTTCATAGGTCCAAAGAGGTCTATATGAAGACGTTCCAGAGGCATATTCACCGTGTTGATCTTCTTCACGGGATGGGTCTTTCTTGCTTGCTTCCCTTTCTGGCATGATACACAAACGTCTTGAAGATGAAAATTCTTCACTGGTACACCATTCACTAGATTGTTCTTTACCAAATAGTTCATTTTCCTCAGGTGAATGTGTCCCATACGTCTATGCCAAGAGATTGATTCCTTCTCGGTGGCTTTGGAGACAAAACATGTGACTTGTGCAGATGTTGTAATAGCTTGGCTCATATCAAGAATATACAAATCATTAATTCTTGGAGCCGACAGGAGAATCCATTTGAATCCAGGCTTCAGCACATAACATCCGGCATCATCAAAATGTACCATGAACTTCTTGTCGTAGATTTGAGTAACGCTTAGAAGATTGTGATCAATTTGCCGCACATAATTGATCTTGTCGAAGCTCACAACACCATTGGAGACCATTCCTTCTCTAGTGATGTATCCACCTTTGTCACCAGCAAAAGCAACATAACCACCCCTTATGCTTTTCACATCATATAGGAGCCGCAAGTCGCCCGTCATGTGCCTTGATGCTCCACTGTCAACAATCCAATGACTGTTTATAGTTCCTCCTGGAACACCCTGCACATTGCACAAACAAGATTAGTTTGAGATGGGGGACCCAATCCTTAGTGGTCTTGGGTCATCCTTATCATCGAGAAATGTAATCTCAATTTCTTGATGATTAAGAAACTGAGAAACTCCTTTTGAACCATTTCTGGTCTTCTGTTTCCAAGATCCTTGTTTATTACCACATTTACTATTATTTATAGTTTTAACAGTGTCTGGTTTTATTGACTTTGAAGATCTTTGATCCTTTTTCGAAGAATCCGATTTTAAAGCTTTCTCAACTGCTTTTACTTGTTTACGTTTTTGTTTCTCTTTTTGATCCTTAATTATTCGTTTATCTTGAGTCGGAGAAACAAATTTATGTTTGCAAGTTGGTTCATGAGGGGCTTTCTCTATACATCTTGATTTGGCTGGATTTTGACAATCCTTTATAATGTGGCAAAATTCTCCACATTTGAAACATGTTCTCCTTTCAACAAAACTAGGAGATCGTGTTTCTCGGCTTAATGTTGAACTTGTGGGTCTTGAGGTACTGGGTTCATTACATCCATCAGTGTGTTGCGTGCAATTGTTTTGACTGTTTCTTTTCAAAATCTTAACTTTCTTTACGAAATCAACATTAGATTTTCCTTGAAAAGTTTCGACTTTAACGGTACCTTTAGAACTCACAAATTTAACAGTTTTAGCCTTTTTCTAGTAACGAGAGCCTTTTGCTTCAACCTTCGGTTGAGAAACTGTAGACTTTTCAACTCGCTTCCACAGTTTTTCAGTTGAAGCGGATAATGGTTGTGGTTTGGTGGACTTTTTCTTCTCTAAAGGTTTTGTTGTTGACTTTTCGAAAACCTGATCTATAGAGACTGGATTTACATTTTTAATTGGAAAATCTTTGTTTGAATAGATTTTCTTATCTCCAACCAAAGTATACAACACATTATTTGCTTCATCTATCGACACTTGTGTCTTGACAGATTTCTTAGGAACGGTCTCTTGATTCTCAACAGATTGTGTACTAGGAGTAGCAGAAGATTCTACTCTTTTCCTTTCATCAGGAGGCTGATCCTGTTCATCATTTATTGATTCATCATATGATGTATCATCCTCCTCCTCTACAGACGATGAACTTTCTGGCTTGCATGGTTCTTAAGAGGAATTTCCTAGTTTGAACCCTAACCCTGCTGCGAATTCCTCAAGATTCGAAGGTACAGAGGGTACAAAACAAGGCATCTCTTCTTCATCAGTCATTTTGGTATAGTTGTGTTTTATTTTGGGTGGACATGACTTATACCCTATGCATTGAGCATCTCCCTTTAGTTTTTGAACTTCAATGATATGATCAAGTACATATTGGGAGTTAGAATAACTTTCTAATTTGCTTTTGATGGAATCATATTCGCATTTGGCGATGGCTAACTTTTCTTTGTTTCATCTAGGAGATTAATGTAGTTATTAATTCCTGTCTGTTTATTCAAAACTATTTTTGTCAATTTAGAAACACTTTTCTTAAGGGTTTCTATTACAGATTTGAATTCTTTTTCATTTCTAGTTAGCGCCAAATTTGACTCTTTGCATTTTGATAGTTGAAGAACTAAATTTTGATTATGACTATTGACGGTTTCATACTTTATTTTTAATTCAACACAATCATTGCAAACAGTAGGAGGTTCAGAATTTACCTGTTTTGAAGAACCTTCAACATTTGCCATAAATGCAGTGTGATGAGGAAAAGTTGCACCATATGTTGAGAGTGTCTCTGTCTCTTTCACCTCAGCTTCTGCATTCCTCGTCATACCTACCTTTTCAGATTTCAACATCTCAGCTTCACTCAACAACTCTTCAACCTCAGCATCACTTCCTTTCTTTTCACTAGAATTAGATCCATACCATCTGAACTTGAACATTCTTCATCAGAACTACCAGCATCCCCAGATGTGTCATCATTATTTGGAGTGTTAATGTTGTGATCATGCTTGATTTGATCCACGATCCTTGCATAGCATGCAGTTCTTCTGTTGTTCTCTGTTCCCAACTGTACTGACCAATCACATCCTTCATCAGACTGAACTACCAAAGCTCTGTGCGTGTTTGAAGGTCCCGATTGATTGGTATTGTTGGAGTTGCCAACAGCTACTATTCTTCTTTCGTTGTTCTATTGTGCTGTGTTGGATGGTTGAGACTGATTTCAAAAAGGGTTATGATTTTCTTCCTTGTTGGGTCTTGTGCATTCCCGCTTGAAGTGACCTATTTCTCCATAGTTAAAGCAAGTAACGGAGAGAAAACCCGTATTTTGTATCCTTCTTGCTTTCCAAACTGGTTCTACCCGTTCTTCTCATATAATTCTTCGCTCTTCTCATAGCGCTTGCAAATGCCCACTTGATGTCCATTACATCCATTTCATCTCGGTCAATTTGTTCATAGTCTTCGTTTGTCAAATTGATGTTCCCTATTTGACCTGCAACTAAACCACAATACGCACTGACCATGGTATTTAGAAGTTCTGCATGTTCCTGTGCAACTTCTACGTTGATTTTGGAGAGATTTGACGTGTCAAGTTTGATGGTGTTGGGATTTGCAGATTGATTGTTGCTTCCATAGAAAGCTTGTTGAGGAGCTTGCTGTGGAGCTTTATGCACTAAGACCCTTGGTTGTGGAAGGAAGACTTTCGGATCAAAAGCTTATCCATAGGTTTGATTACTCGAACCTGTAGACTGACTTGTTTAAACTGGTTGAGGTAGAAAAGGGTTCACGTTTGACACAAACACGGTCTGCAACTTCGGTTGCTGACTTGAGCTTGTACCTGCATTTATTCCTCCAAAATACATTTCAGGGTTTTGTGGAGCAGAGACTCGTTGTGCCTTCCGGAGTTCTTCTTCATTCTTGTCTCCAGTTTTTGCACAAACTCATAAATACTAATTAAGTCCAAAACACCTGTATGTTTTAAAAGATCAATAAATTGACACCATTTTGGTGGTAAAGCATCAGTAAATTGCATCACAATTTCTTGTGGTGCTGCTAACACTTTATACGAGTACATTTTGCTGAGAAGATGATAAAACCGAGTGGTCATATCATTCAAGGTTTCGTTCTCCATGAGCAGATCATGCCGAATCTTCCTGGTAGCAGCGTTACCTTCACCTCTTGCTTCCAAAGTGGCCCACAAATTTTTCGTTCTACTACAATACACAAACTCATGATAAATGTCTTTATGCAGAGCATGTGTGAGGATAGCAAATGCCTTTTTCTCTAGATCGTAAGCTTTCTTGTCACTTTCGACTAGATTGGCCAATGTGGTTGGATTTGATCCAGCTTCTTCAAGTGCTTCATTGTAGGGGGTAGTGAAACACGTCCACAATTCTGTGTTTTGACCGAGAACATACATATGAAAATGACTTTTCCATGAAGGATAATCATTCATGTAATTTAATTTCGGCGGTCGGTTATTACTCCCTGTTTCACTTTCGCTCATTAACAGAGTTTGGATGCTTTGATTCTGATTCGCAACGCACGCCCATTGATTTGCAGAGATCATTGTTGTATGTTGAGGCATCAAAGATTTTACCCATGATGTTGCAGAGCTTTGTGAAGACTCCTGATTTGAGCTTGAACAACTCCAACCCCACCGATTAGAACTCATTATATTTTCTTGATTTATGAAAATTTAAAGGTTTAAAGTTTCAAAATTATAATTACCTTTTAAAAATTCACAGGTTCTGAAAATATGACAAATTCTTAAAATCACAAAGCTTTGAAAAACACGAAAAACAAACAATAATTGTTTCATGCGAGACAGCTGTTTCGTGTGAAACAAGGAAGTTTCGTGCGAGATAGTTGTTTCATGCGGATCAGATGATTCGTACGAAATAGCTCAGTCACACAAACTGCTTTGGTCAGCGTTTTTCAGTGGAATCTTTTCAGAAATGGTTTGGTGAAAAATTTCCTTTCTTGTGTAGACCTGCTTTTTCGAAAATACCTGTTGTCTTACACACTTTTAGTTAAAACACAGATTTTTAACAGTCAACAGTCCAAGTCCAGATCCAAGTCAGAAAAAGTCAGCCCTACCAAACTAATCGGATTCAAAATTTTGCAAATTTCTTCTTCAAGGGTGTTCTTCAGAAAAAAATTTACCACAAAATTTTCTGCATGCAGCTGATTTTAACCAAGTTTAAAGTTAGTTAACTATCCAAAACTTATGTTTTCTACTGGAGGTTCAAGAACACTTCAGAAATCTTCAAACTAACTCAGACACAACTAAGCCCGTTTTGAACAAGAAAAGAGCCAAAGCTCTTATACCACTTGTAGGTCCACCTAAGGATCAAGTTAAACCAGTTCCTTGCTCATATAACATACACACAAGTGCGGAATCCTAGTGTGCATGCAAGCAAAGCAAAGTAAAGAACACGGGGTAACCAAAGATTCACTATCTTGATTAATGATTGAGAACAAGTACAAATATATACACACAATGCTCGTATGACTCAAACAAACTTGCTGTGTTCTTGTGTCTTCGTATTCAGAAAGAATTCTGAGAGGCTCACTTAGACCAACTAGCTAACCAACTCCAGCTGAGAGGTACATGACTGCTTATATAGTGTCCATCTAGATTTTCGTACAAATCACGATACTAGATATACGGAACACACTATTTCACACGAGACACATCTCCGAATTTGGTACGAGTCACTGTTTCGTACGAAATACTTGATTCGTACAAAAAACTCCTTGAAAGTACACAAGACTTATCAGTATGCACATATGCAACTGATTAACACAGACAAGCTAAGATGTCATACTAGATTAAGATAGTAGGATATCTCGATCTATTCCACACGACCAAACTTATATAGAGACTTGAGTAAAGACCGTACAATTACAACTGTAACTAAGAACAAGCGACAGACACAAAACTATATCAACAAAAGTGAAACTGTAGTTGACTCGTCATTAGTACGACCAATTATTGTTAACCCTCAAGTGTCTACTTTGGTTAACAATCTTGCTCAGAATGAGGAGTTTGAAGATGCTGGTGATTATAATGTTTCGTCAGAAGATGATGAGTTCCATGATGCATATGAAGCTACTTAGTTCCTGGAATTTCAGATGTCATGTCAAATGTGTAAAATCAAGGGACTACTGAATGTCATGCTTCTACATCTTCGTCGATATCATCCATCAAATTAGCTTTTGATCTGAATATCAGCAATTTGGGTATAAATTCTCGAGTTCCCGATGTTCCTGAAACTCGGATCCTTAATACCCATCCCCAGCAGAATATTATAGGAGATGTGAGAAGTGGAGTGCAGACCTGTAATCAGCTAAGAAACAACTAGAATGCTAGTTTGTATCCGGCTACTAGAGAATCTGGGAATAGAATGACAGGCCCGACAACTACAAGAAGATTGGTACTAGATGGGTTTACAAGTGTAAGAAGGATGACCGAGGTATTGTTGTGAGAAACAAAGCAAGATTGGTTGTTCAGAGCTTTAATCAAGTAGAAGTCATTGATTATAATGTGGTTTATGCACCGGTAGCACGTCTTGAGGCCATAAGAATTTTCTTGGCTTAGCGTCCTACAAGAAGTTTACAGTTTATCAAATGGATGTGAAAAGTGCATTTCTTCAAGGTGTGGTTGAAGAAGAAGTATATGTTAAGCAACTACCTGGTTTTGAAGATCCAATCCATCCTGACAAGGTTTGGCTTCTCAACAAGGCATTATATGGTTTTCATCAAGCTCCACGGGCTTGGTACGAAATTGTCTTCCTATCTTCTCAAGAATGGTTTTCGACGTGGACTGGTTGACTATACTCTCTTCATCAAAGAAAAGAATGAGGATTTATTGCTTGTACAAGTATAAGTTGATGATATTATCTTTGGTTCTACAAATGACAAAATGTTTAAAGAATTCGAGTAGGTGATGCAAGAGAAGTTCGAAATGAGCACGATGGGAGAAATGACTTTCTTTATAGGTTTGCAGGTTCATCAATCCAAAGAAGGGATCTTCATTCATCAAACGAAGTATGTTGGAGATATTCTCAAACGATTTCAAATGGAAGACTTGAAGCCTTTGGGAACTCCATTAGCTCAAAATCATGGGATTACTCCTGATGGAATGGGTGAACATGTGGAACCGTCTCTTTATCGTGCTATGATCGGATCTCTTATGTATCTTACTGCTTCAAGACTCGATATAATGTACCCAACATATCTTCTAGCTCGCTACAAGTCAAGTCCAAAAGTTTCTCATTTGATGGGTGTGAGAAGAATCTTTCGTTATTTGAAGGGTCGCTCGGACACTGGTCTCTGGTACCCTAAGAATGATAAGTTTGATTTGACAACATTCAGTGATTCTGATCATGGCGGCTGCAAGATCGATGAAAAATCAACATCAGCAGGATGTCAGTTCTTGGGAAATCGCCTAGTCACGTGGCAGTGCAAAAAGCAGACTTGTGTAGCTACTTCAACTTGTGAGGCTGAGTATATTTCGGCTTCTAGTTGCTGCTCTCTTGTTTTATGGATCCAACAGCAAATGCGCCACTACGGTTTGAATTTCTAACTACTCCTATTTATGTTGATAATGAAGGTGCTTTACAAACACTCGTAATCATGTACAACACTCAAAAACCAAACACATTGAGATTAAGTATCATTTCATACGAGATTGTTAAAATCCACACCGATCACCAACGTGCCGACCTATTTACAAAATCTTTTGATAAATCACATTTTGATTATCTTATTTTGGTCAATGGCATCAAGGTGAAACCCGAGTAAATCATCCTTGGCTAATCATTTTGGTAAATATTTTCTTCAAAACTAAAATACAAAAAGATTTTTCATTTTCTTTTCCTTTTCTTTTATTTTTATATTTTAGGGGGGAAAATTTCAAGAAAATACAAAAGCATAAGAAAATACAAAAACATAAGAAAATGCAAAAAATAAAAAAAATATGTCTTTTATTTAGTTATGTCTTTATTTATTTACTTTCTGCATTTAAGGGGGAGCAAAATTTAGAAAAATACAAAAACAATAGAAAACCCAAAAATCAAAATGAGTTTCTTTGAAAGATAAGAGGAATATGATTATACACCGGTGATCTGTCAAAAACGGTCAAAAACGTAAAACAAAAATTGATAAGTAGCTCTTCTAATGATGTATCGGTAGGCTCACAATCAGATTAAAATGTGCAGGTTGATATAAATATAACAGACTGAAAGCCAGGTAGGAACCATTCATTGGAATATGATCTTGGTACCGAAATTTCATTTGATAGTATGCCGAGTTACTGAGCTATGCAGTCTTTATGCTTGCTTATCATCTGGGTATCATGGTTGAATCTTTTACCGAAAAATAACGGGGACGCATGTCTAGAACTTCCATGATACCATACATACGTGTAAATACTGCATGCGGCCATCAATAAGAGATAAAAATATCACATTCACCCAACAATAAGTGATAATGTATCACAGCTTTATGCGGGAGCTAAGTTCGTCTCTTTGTCGGTACAATGGTACTAACCTGTTCACGGACTTACTCCTGTGCCCTGCATGCATTTGAAAATCAAGTTCCACATCCACAAGTGATTTTATCACATAGGGCTTGTTTTCAATCAAAATAAGTGAGAATCTCACATCATATACGTCAAAATAGATGATAAGCAGTATACTCACTGGTAAGATTTTCTCTCGTGCATGTCTTGATATGAGATTGTGCCGTGAAGTGGTTGACCACCGGCTAATAAGTATAATTCATACCTCAAATCATATCTCCTAATCGTGATTACATATGATAAGCTGAGCTTATGTGGACAACAATACTGATACTCGTAGTAGAATACTTATTTATTTAATTTGTTGTTTTCAACAAAAACTCGTTTTGGCAAGATTAAAAGCTTGTATGATTCTCTTACCTTGAAACTCATAAAAATATTGTTAGTTCTTGTACAATTTGTTCTTACCTAGTAGTACAAATGTTTTTCACCAAGATACGCCCTAAAAACTATTTGCTTTGATATCATAAATTTATAACAAAGAACAAAATCTGTTTAATGTGCACGTTTTCTAACTTGTGATTTGTGTGGATATGTGCAAAGATCTAAACAGGTCAACGGGAAACCTAAGGTCCACGAAGAACTGATGTTCCAGTTTGGAAGAATCTAGACTTGTACGAATCAGAGGTTCCTCGTATGAATGACAGCTCTTCGTATGAGTGAATCAAGATCACTCGTACGAATGTGTTTGCTTCGTACGAATGAGCCCTTCACTTTGTTCAATACAGTCCTTCATACGAACTGGGTGTTCTTCGTGCGAACTAAGTGTTTTTTGTATGAGTATAAGAAAATGGTATAAAGTGTGATGTAGTTTCTTCAGTACAACTTTACTTTCACCTTTCTTACTTCATCTTTTCACCATTTTTAAGTTGTTTCTGATATCTTTATGGTATGTTTGACAGTGTTGGTATGCCTTGAAGATTAACGGTTTAAACATCACCTGACTGTATGACATTGCCCGACACGAACAACAAACTTTAAGCGAAGAACCTGTTGACGAAAAACGAGTTCTTTATGTATAATCTTCACTTGAAGTTCTTTGTGCGAACAAGTTAACTTTGATTCATACGAGTGAATTATTACTCGCACGAGTAACCTGTCGTTCATACGAACCAGTTACTCGTACGAGTAAGTCACTTGTTTGATCGAGAGGTCAGTTGTTGTTTGTATAAGCCAGTTGTTCTTCATACGAATAAATTGTTATTCGTATGAGTCTGTAATTCTTCATCTAGGGAATACATACATACAGAAACTTCACAATAAAAACTTTTGTGTATGTTTGCTACTGTATTTATGTTCTTCTTATTCTGGTTATCGTTAATGTACAAGATGGCACAAAAAGAACATAAAAGAAAGCCTGCACGAAGAGAACTGACAAGTAAGAAGTGGAAATTATGTCAGAGACAAGACACAACATGGTTGCCTAGTTAGATCCGGAAGATAAATTTACTGAGTACAACGGTATAATGAAGTTTTTGCACGACTCAAGAATACACTATGCTATCACGCATAAAACTATAGTATACAAGACATTTATTAATGAATTTTGGGATTCAACTAAAGTTGTTGAAGTGAATGAACTGGAATTTATCGATGGAAAAGTGAATAACTTAGACATAAATGTTTCCGTTGTAGTAATTAACTCTGCATTGCAGCTTGGCGATGATCCTGAAGCTCCATACTCAGTTCCATTGAAGTGTCAACGTGGATGTTTGATTCGAATGAAATGTGTTGGAGATTTTCTCGTAGGACAACTACACAAAGCATGGTTGCCACTCTGATACAAGTTCTTTCTACATGTTCTAATTCAGTGTTTAAGCAACAGACAAAGTGATTATGACATGGCTAATAATGAATTAGTTGGAATGATGATAGCTTTGATTGAACAAACCGTTCAGTGTTTCAAAGTATATTTTTGCAAACATGAAGGAAAACCTGAGAAGAACTGACTATGGTGGAAACAAGTTTTGGATGTATCCTCTCTTTCTCCAAATGATCTTGAATATACAACATTCGAATCTTCTGAAGAACGACAACGATGTTCTAAAAGTTGAGGTTATGATGGAACATTCATTGAAGATATTTAGAGGAGTAGCATCTAAACGTTACAAGGAAAGTATACCTCCTCATAAGTTGTTCAGTTTTCTGGCAAACGATAAATATGTTGCACCAGAAAACGATAAGTGGCGCCATAATGGTAGTGAATCAGATAACGAAGGACTAACTTTGAAGAAGATGATCGAAGACAAGTTTGGTCGTCAAAAGGGAAAAGGTGATGATAATGACAGTGTTGGTAATGGTGATGATGGTGAAAGTGGTGTAGGCATTACAGGTGGTGATAAGGGTAAACAACCGGATGAAGAATCAAATTCTGATGACAATCTACTTGAACATGGGTATGAACGCTTTTTCGATGAGCGTGGGGTTAGGCAGATTATAAACATTCCAACAGATCCAAATGCTGACTATGTTCCATCCAGTCGCAAAAGAAACTTGTGGTTCGTAGAAAGAAACAAAGCAAAAAGTCTATGGAAACCTCATCAGCTCAACCTGAAATCACACAACCTACAACCACGCAACAAGAAACCGTACTTGAACGAATTGAAGAAACTCAGTCTGCCTTTACATTGGAGGAGGCTGAAACTCTAATATCGGAAACCACTACAACCTCTGAACCACAAACTGCAGCTACCATAGTAGCTGGAACACCTTCAGTTGAGACTACTTCAGTTCAACAATCCCCGTCCACAATTCATCAACAAAGTACAAAACCAATCAGTCGGTTATTCTCTAAAATGGAACATGATCAGAAAATGGATTTTCTGTTCTCTCAACTACAAGCTGCGGTAACTTAGATTAACAAGTACTCGGAATTTATGTCTTCAAATCGGAATACGATTATTAAGGAACAGTTGAAGATAAATTCTCTGAAGGAAACTATTGGAAAACAGGTTACTGAGATTGCACAGTTAAGAAAGGATAATGAGCTATTAAGGGTTGCGGATACTGAAAGGGCAGCTTAGCTACAACAAATGAGAGCGGCTGATAATACTCGTGGGATTGAATTGAATAGGCTGAAAGAACGTAGTACGGCTGTACAACGATCCGCCGAAACATTAACCGCTAAACATGACGACTTGAGAGAATGGTATCATTCTCGTAATTCTACATTGGTTGAAGGCTTTAATGGTATTAAAGACATATTTGAAATGAGCAGAAAGCGGGTGAACATTCTGTGGAATGAAAGATGCAAAGCACAAGAGATCCAGCGTAAACATGATCACGATAGTGAAGACCCTAGAATCATAAGGCTTCAGCTTCATCCGTACAACCAAAAGTTTCTACTGCAACTCCGGTGGTAGAGTCTAACGCACAGCAGATCGTGAACAATCCAGTTACTTCTAGTGGTACTCAAGAGGAAACAAGAAAGGTTTGATGTTTTGGGAGAATGTTGAAGACTTTGATTCTGAGTCTACGTCGGTTGAAAGTGTTCAGTGAATGTGGGTGCAGCAGTCCATTAGAAATGAAGACCGAAGACCAAGCAATAACCAAGGGGGAGTTTGTTGATGCACTTTTGTGTCTGTCGCTTGTTCTTAGTTACGTCAGTAATTGTACGGCCTTTGTTTATTGTGTCTGTATAGTTTGGTCGTGTCGACCAAATCAAGATATCCTCCTATCTTGATTTATTACGACATTTAGTTTGTCTGTGTTGTAAAACAGTTGCATGTGTGCATACTGTTAAGTCTTGTGTACGGCATGTCTGTCAGGATGTTCTCCGAAGAATACTTCTTCGTGCGAGTGAAAGGTGCTTCGTACGAGCAAGTAGCTTGCTCGTACAAGCCATTATCTTGTTCGTACGAGTCATTCACATGATCGTACGAATGGCCCTTTCAACAAGCATTTTGCTTGTTCGTACGAACCATTTTCTATTCATACGAGCCATAGGTTGTTTGTATGAGCAACCATTGCTGAATGTTCTGTGTGGCTTATAGTGGTTCGTACGACCAGCAACATTCTTCGTACTGTTGCTGGGTGTTGGTACTATATAAACAGACATGCACATCACAGTTTGGTAGAGATAGTGTGTGACACTAGAGAGAGACACTGAGGCAAAGATAGAGAGCACAGAGAGAATATCCTGAGTCTGTATGAGCATTGTTTGTATGTGTTTGTACTAGCTCTCTTCATTTAATCAAGATAGTGAATCTTTTGTTAACTTGTGTTTGTTACTTTGCTTTGGTTTGCATACTTACGTGGATTCTGCACTCGTATGTGTGTTAGATAAACAAGGAAGTAGGTTAATATTGATCCTCCAAGTGGACCTACAAATAATAATAATAACAACAGCAACAACAACAACAACAACAACTACAATAATAATAATAATAATAATAATAATAATAATAACAATAATAATAATAAAAACAATAACTACAATAAACAATCCCAATATCTATATATCATATAGGGTTCAGCTGGGGGCAATCAAACACAAAAAAAGTATGACATTGGAATGTGTGGGATGAGAAGTTGGGTTGCATAACATCAATAAAGATACTTTATGTGGAAGACAAACACGATTTTCTTGAGATCTCATTGACATTATGATGTACTATCCACTCAATTTTCATCGTCCTTTTAAACCAGGGTGCATTTATTGGCAAACAACACTTTTTATATACATGAAGCTATGGAAATCTTGATCATGTAGCTAACAGTAAAATAAACAACATCCATTGGAGAACTCAAGTTCAACAACCTGCATAACTAGAATGGAGATTATCCCTTCAAGAACTAAGAGTTTCAATGGTGGAGTCTAACATTCATTATCAATTGCCAAGTAGTTTAAGTGGCAAGGCAAAGACTTTTAGTTAGTGTATCTATTTCCACTTAAGAACTGATTAAACTATATTATGACCTAATGTTGACAATGAACTCCACAATACCTACTTGTAATGGAAGTCAATGTGCCACTAAGAGCAGTGTGAGTTGGGGTGGGGGATTAGGTGCTATCATGTCATGGATGTTAGTTTGATGAATGGTTCAAAGGCTTAATCTTTTTGTTAGCCCACAATTAACATCTTTAAAAACCACTACGGTTCACATATATAGATGAATCAATGAGTTATTTGATATGGGCATTGTTGAAAGATGTGGGAGCCACGTAATCAAATTGGTAATTTCAGGGACACGGTCATTTTTTGTCTTTGAACCCTCTGTCCTAAAAGGTTGTGAACTGTACGTTTTTTTCTTTGTGTGTGTGTTTGAGAGAGATAGAGAGAGTGAGAGAGAGCGCGTGGTCAACCTTCACCTAACACACAGCTCAACATTATAATGATTCAAAGAAATGTAGGTAACATGTAAGGTGGTTCGAGTCTAAATTATGCCTATACCGGGTTGGACCACAAGGGTCTCAAAGTTGCATACATAGACTTTGCTCCGTTGACTGAGGGCGGGATCAAGAATTTTGGATGTGCACAACCCCATATAAATCATGAGACACAACAATATGCAGTGCATGGAGCATGAGTAGCTTAAACTGGAATATTTTTGTTTTTTTTTCCTATTATTTCATTCCAAATTTCTCCATCAATGAATGTTTAATTAGTATACACATCTGCATTAAAGTTCTGAGTCATCTCAAGCCAATTAGATGTCATCAACAACCCTTAACCCTACTTTTTTTGTCCCTTTTTCTGCTTTTTTTTGTCCCTTTTTCTGAAATTTAATTTTCATGAAATTGAACACTATTGGAGATAAGTTAATTAGCATTTTTTACTTTGAATTTTCAAAGTTTTAAGAAGACTAAATAGTTATATAACTGAAGGGTGGTCCTAAGGATTTATATGTCTCGTCCGAGCCATAGATATATGCCTCTTATCAACATATTTAGATATTACAATTCATATACAATTAATAAAATGATGTCATTTTTATTACTTGTATTTTTCATTTATATGGCACGGTAAATCAAGAATCAATATATTATATTTTTATATTTCTTTTTCACTTTGAACAATTTAAATACAAAAGAAAATCATATAGGTTTTAACAGACGATCATTTACATCCAAATATAATCAAAAATTTATAAAATTTGTGTGCCTCACAAAAGAAACGTGTCCTGATCGAACGTACACATTGTCCCTCCTTAAACCAGGGAAATTATTTATAAGAACTTAAAAAAAGGAAATTGAGATTTCGCTACAATTTTCTTTTTTAATACACGCCATTGGAAAGGACATGATTTTTTTTCTGGCAAAACAAATTGCATGTCTGAAGCGACAAATGGATCTAATAATATTTTATGCATTAATTGTCACTTGTGGTTGATTGAAACGTTTTTTAATTAATGGTTCTTTAACATATTCTTTTTAAAAAAACAATAAATAATAAGTAGAAATAGAGATATGCCTTTTAGAGTATCTTCTTTTTATAGCAATCTGTAAAATCGTAAAGAAAGAAAACAACCACCATTTGAGATCTTCCAACCAGTCCTCCCATTTTGTAGAAACATCACCAAACTCAAATGATATCCAAGTGTAGGAGGTCCCATTGAAGCTTAAAGAAATACCACATTGTAGGGACCTGGTAGTAGTTTTTACTGTACCACGAAGTAAAAATTGCATGCCATATGTCAATGAGATATCCGTTCTTATATCAGTTTCCAAGTTGAACTGATCGTCAGCTGATAGATGCACATATACTACTACAACTATGAGTATCACTGACGGCTTGTCATTGACAAATGGTATACGATGGAACCGGGAAAAGACTATTGCGGACAGAAGATTCGATGGATGCTGTCGCTAATTTGAGGATACCATTGATGTTCAGACTTTTACTCGTTTCTGAAGGAGATTCCCCTTGCAACGGGTACATTTGTTGGTTGGTTATAGATTATGTCTTTCAGATCTAAAAGCTGGCAACGTTTTTGTCTACCTAACGAGTTAACACTAACTCGTGCGTTGCGGCGGACTGTAAATTATAGTTTCTTATTACTTTCTTTTTCACAAAATAACTTAAATTTATACTATCTAACGAAAACATATTATATTTTACTCGACTAGTTTATTTAACTAGTATATTCAGTATAATAAAACATATCCAGAAACATAATAAATTTAAAAATACACAAACAATACCAAATAAAACATGCAAAACATTATATGCAATAAAAGTTAATCCGGTATGACATTACCATGTATATCATCAGTTGTGACACTATCATTATGATTATAAAAAAAGATACTACTTTCTTTATTTCTGAATAATAATTTAATAATATAAGTTACTATAAATAAAATAAAACGGATAGATCCAAACCCACTAAAAGTTATCTTTATTTTTTTAAACAAAATCACGATTGGCATTCTTCTGAATGAACAAAGAAGGTAGATTCAACATATACAACCGCAAATAATTTAAAGTAAATTTACAAAACTAAATTGAATCTATCCTATTTTTTAATCGTTTTATTTTACAGCAACAAACATATTATACACCAGTATTACAGCCATGGTCAGCGCCAACACAAACCACCGCCACTAGCTGTTTTCCCCCATCTCAACCTGTTACCGACATCACCACCACTACCAATGGACATTTTGGTAATTGCAGTTACAGCGGAAGTCGGAGGCGACGAAGCAACCAAAGGAACTAAAATCTCGGATGTCGTACACCGATTTCTCGTCTCCTACTATGACACACCTATCACCACCTTCTGTCTTCTACTTCTGTTCCTCAGATCTATGGTTCCAATTCGAAACATCTTCCCAACGATGGTCGTTTCATCTTCATTTGCAATCTCCAACTTGATGAACGAAGAAGGGATAAGTCAAGCAAGAGAACAAAAAATTCGCATAACGGGGTTTTGTGGTGGTGTTGATGGTTTTATAGTGGTGAAAAGGTGGCAAAACGACGGAGTTGGTGGCCGTGGGAGGAGTTGCCTCCGTTTGAAAAGGTGGCTAACAACAGAGGTGGTGGGAAGAAAGACCTCTTTTGGTTCACAACGGTTATGAATGATGGTGTCAGTTACTCTGTTCCATTAACTCTTGTCACACCATGAAAATATCACATCGGAAATACAAACGTGGCGGTACCGATGATTGATACCCATACTATCTTAGTAGAAGATGCATTAATTATTTTGAACGTTTAACTTAATTAAAACATAATGTTTTAAGTTTATAACATAAAACACAACCAAGACATAGTTGTTTGATCCTTTAAGGATCTTAATACAAAACAATACTAAATAGTTTTAAAAGTTGTCTAAAATATTATTTATTTAAGTTTACATCCACTAACACAAGATATGGCAAAATCCGGAATCCAAACTCATTTACCTAAAGAACATGTTAAATCAACTATCAACACAAAAGGGTTAATGAGTTCACGTGCATAAAAATTAAAAGTAAATTTCTTCATAATTTATGTTAGGAATGCCCTCTCATTGAGAGTCTTTCATATAATTCTTATGTTTATGCAAATTTAATTAATTTCCATTGTAAAATCCAAGAGTTAGCTCCCTTGTCGTAACAATTTTCCCAAAATATTTGTCTCAATTTATCTTTTCAAATGTTTATATGTTAAATTTATAACACCAAAATTTCCGATTCGTAAAGTTGCAAAACCTATGAGCTATATATTAACAATGTATAATCAATGCTAGACAATCACAAAATATTAATTCATCATTTTGGCTTATCACGGAGCTACTGGTCACGACAGGGTGGTTAACCTGATAGATATATCAACAATTCTACTCATATTGGTATTAATGATTAAATGGCTAATTCACGCAAAGTGGCTCAAATTGGGTCACTTGTGGTGCCATACATATATATATGTATGTATATATATGTATGTATATACATATATATATCCTTGTAAATCGAAAATTTTAATATTTTGTGTTGTACTAATTCCCGAAGTCTCGCCCGAAGTCACAGGCCTATTTCGTTACCTAATTTCTTGAGATCAGGCTAGATCGTCACAACTTAGATTTAAATATTTTTAAATCTATACAACCGTTTTTACTCAAATCGCTGTAATCCTCCTTGTATATCCCTAAAACTATAATTTGTCTTGCCATGTGTCTCACCGAAACAATTATATAATCAATCCATTCCCGTTTTACTAAACAATTTTATATCATCCAAATTCCAAAAATGGATGTGGGAGGATTGGCTTTCCTCTAAAAGCACCGGAACAGACTTGAACTTAACTAATGTGCCCGAAATTGATCATTATTAAGTTGACAATGATCAGATCTACCATTTAAATGCTTCCACTTCTTTATATTGATAAATGTTGAACAATATAGACGCAAAACTGACAGGGCTTCGCCACTTGATCAGAAAAAACAGCTTAGGACTCAACACCCATGCTCTGCTATATATAGACATCTCAACCTCGCACAAGGGTGGAAAAGCCACTTCGTCTGAGGTGAACCTCGTATGAAGTGGTCATCACTTCTTACGAGTTGTACAACACCTTATACAAAGTGGTCCAATACATACGAAAAACAAAAAAATGTAACATTTTGGCGCTGTTACATATATGCTATAACCTAAGACGTAGGCTATAGACATTCTGCATCAACAAACTCCCCCTTGGATATTGCTGCAGTTTTGGTTAGTCCTTAAAATTCTTCGTAAAACTTCAAAAACTTTTGATAGTTAGCACCCAAAGAATGCTTCATCGGTCTTCAACGCTCCTTAGATGGAATAGGCGTTTCATCTGTGGGAGGAGGTCTGTTGTAAGTATGTCCAAACTGATATCTTCTATAAGAAGCCTGTTTTATCTTTTTAGCAATTATGGCTTCATTTCGATCTTTCTTCCGTTACTCTTTGCCTTCTATCTTTTTCCATTCGGTGTTCTAGATTTTACCTGAGTTAATATCATTAGCATAACAAACATTAATAACCTTCTAGAACTTTGACGCTTGATCCTTGTCTTTCTCTTCAAAACTGATTTTGCTTAAAAAGAGACATTCAACATCTTTCCTTGAGCATTTGACCAGCCACATCGGGTCTAGCTTTTATGAGCAATCACTGCTTCTGTCAACTTTTCAGTGATCTTCCAGGAGTCATCATCATGTTGTACACAGATTACTGCTTCTCCTGTATCAGAATCGTAGTGCCACCACTTGAAGAACTTATGGAAGTCTTGTTCAATCTTTATTAGCAACATATTCTTCATAACCCGAGGCCGCTTCACAACAAGTGTTATGTCCTTCTACTTTGTCACTGGATCAAACTTTATAACTCTTCGAGGAATATGCGGCTTCCAGCATCTAAAATCGCGTGCAGCTTCAAACTTTATCAGCTTCCATAGACGTTGATCATGAAATCTCATCTTGAGATTGATACACTTTATCTGCACTAACTCTTCAACATCCCAAAATGGCAACGTCTTGATATTACTTAGGTACCTGAAATATTGAACACTAAATTCTCTTTTAATTGCATAAACGTTTAGTTCCTCAATCCACACCCAGCTAAGTATATCCCCCAAAGATTTGTCTGGATCACGTGTAAAGAAAGCTTTTGGACATTAAAACTTTCTTTCGGGAGGCATCTCATTAAACCAATACTTCTTAGCTGCATCAATCTCCTCTTTGGATAAAAGCTTTAGCACATTTCTTCCTTCACGGCTTCCTTGACCTTCCTTCTCAACAAATCATCATTAGCTACCAAAAACAACTCTCCAAAGGTTGGGAAGTCATATGTTCCTTCACTAGAATATCTAGCATTACCGTCTTCGTCAGAATCATCCTCCACGACAACCCTATCATAATCATCAGCCTCTAGTACATACTTATACAGATAATCATTAGGCTATGATGCACTAATGCCATTTAATTCATCTTCAAAATCAAATACAAAGGATCCTTCATCTACACCTAACATTTCAGCTATTTCTTCCTTCTTCTACATCGTGCTCCAAATAACATCAGCAACAATCAAAATAGGGACAGCTGTGAGGATTTCTGATTGCTTAGCTTTGGTTACAGGGTCCTTCCCCTCTCCCTGAACTTGTGATTCATCCTCTTGGTTAGCTGAATCATTTAGGAAGGCATCATAATCAAGAGTTTCAACACTCTTTGCAGTTTCAGCAATCAATCATGACCCCCTTGATGATTATCATCATCACCTTTATCATCATCGTCCTTTTTCTCATTCTTGCCACCACCATATTTATCACCTTCCTCTTTATCGTCTTCATCATCGTCTTCAAAATATGCATCCACTTCATCATCTACTTCAGCATACATCTGCTTTCGTTCCAAGATGTTCTGCATCATAGTCATGTCTGACACATCAACTAGTCCACCGACAAGCACAAAATTCACCGGTGATGCAGCTTCAATATTAGAACTAGTATCTGGCACAGATTCAGCTTCTAAAGCAAATTGAACAATCAAAGGAATCTCATCAATCTTGGATTTCCCTTGACAAGTAATAACAGCTTCAGCTTTACGTGTACATTCAGCTGCTCAAGCTTTGGCTTCCTCAATCTCTATCTCATCATGTTCAGCCGCGAAGTTGATATTATATCTCTTGTGTAGTACTTTGAACAGCATATCAAACTTCTTAGCATTCTCAGATTTTCCTGTCTCCAAATCTTTAACCAACAGATGTAACCTTTCATTCTCAGCAGTGAAAGTTGTAAGCATTGACAACAAGTTCATGTTCTCTGTCTCAAGCTGTTTGATCGTAGCATCATGTTCTTTGATCTTGCTCTGCAGTTCACCCATCCTTTATTATCATCCACCAATACTACCAGCAACGCTTCCAATCATTTCTTATTTTCATCAAGAAAATTGATTCGGCCTTCATATTCTTTCATCTTTGTCTCTATCTAACTGATCTTGTTGTCGTTGAACATATCACTATCGAAGCCTTCTGACAACGGAATATCACTAAAATTAGTGGGAAATTTATCAGCTAAAGATTGACTTGGTCCAGATTGATGAGTATATGGTGATGGAATAGGTGGAGTTGGTTGTTTTTATGGTGATCATTGAGAGGGGATTATGTGATGAGGTAACGGTTGTGGTGGTGGTGATGTTGGTTGTGGTGGTGATTGTAGAGGCTCTTGTATGTGTGGTGGAGATGGTGGAATAACCGACTTAACATTCCCACTAGGTGCAACCACATCTACTTCAGGGGTTCTCTTCTTTCTATATTCCGTCCTTACCCTTTTAGCAGCCGGAGAACCAGTAGTTTTTGCAGCATCTGAAGTTTACTCTTTGTACGCTTAGTTGGCTTCCCTGCAGGTTTAACAATAGTAATATCTTCTTCAGACTCAGAAGGTATATACACATATCATCATCATCCCTAGTGCCCTTTTCTTCTTTAATTCTGCCTTCTTAGCTGCATCCTCAGCTTTAGGATCAGGACTATCATCAGACGACCCTTCATCATCTCCATCATCTCCTCCAGCACCAGTTGTGCTCACAACATTCTCACCTTGCTCATTTTCCTATTCAGAAGAATTAGAATAGACATCATCATGTACGTTCTCTGTCACATTCACATCAGCTTGAATTCAACATTCACCGGCCATTCAGCTTGTACTTCTTCTACCTCTGGCTCATCAACAAGTAATGTTCGAATGGTAGCACGCTTTCTTTGAGGTGTTGAGGAAGAAGTGCCAGTAGATTGCTTCTTTGAAGGTGCACGTCATCGTTTCTTTGCTTCCTCCTTTTCATACCAATACTTTTAGCAACAAACCCTTCTAAACACGCAACCTCATCTCTTTCATCCCCACATAATCTTTATCTGCAATAGCTCCAAACACTGGCTTAGTAATTGGTTCATCTGTCTACTTCATGTAACGAACTAATGTCTCAATATCCATGTGCTCTAAAACCAGCTGATCATCATCATTCTTTTCTAGATTCAGAAACTGATAATCCAACATCATCTGCATGCATCTTGGATACTGTAAAAATTTCTCTCTGTTAATATTCAGCACCATCTACTCAAAGATCAACTTGGTGAAGTCGTATGGCAGGTTTAGAATAAGATTTGTAATCATGCACATCTGATAGTCAACAATGTCATCAAAACCTCCCTTTCGATGAATGAGTGCGTGAATCACAGAGTGCACGAAAAATTTGTAGGGTCTACCAAGATTCACTTTCTTGAAAGATGAGGCATTTACATGACCTTTATACCCCATCCGATAGAAGCAACCCTTAACCATCCTTTCCGGGTAGCCTGTTGGATCACTATCTTTGTCTGTAAATCCCAGCACTCTTCGAATTAACTCTTCGGTTATCTTGACTTCGAATTCTTCATTACTGTTCTTTACTGCAAACATTATTGCTCTCCGTTTTTCCTGAAGTTCAGCAGCTGCCCAGAAACATTCAACATGTGATCTGTAAGCTTTGTGTCGATCGGTTAATGCCTTTGTAATTGGTAAACGTCCCATAAACTCTAGAATTTCACTGAACGGTGCTATCTGTGGAATATTTTTGTGAAGAAGACAGCATATATTATGGATCGGTTCAAAAGACGGCTTTTTCCTATAATAACACATAGATTCAATACCTAGAAAAATTTCGACGAAAATTTCAAAAACGTGTCCAACTCATGTGAACTATGCGTAAGCAAAGAACAGTTTTGACCATTGCACTCTGTACGAGGTGTACTTATGCACTTCGTACGAAGTGGTCTTATAATTTTGACAAATTTTACCTTTTGACACTTTGTACGAGGTGTCATTTGAGAATTTATGCATAATACACTTCGTACGAGGTGCCATCTCGCACAAACATAACAGTTATGAACATCAATACGAAAACTTATGATTTTTGTCAAATTGAAGGTTCCATATGATAGTATAGATGTCGATAAGCACTATAGTGTGTTTAATTTTGATTTTAGCAGGTTAATTTTTCATAGATCTACCTTTAAAGGTCTGTTTGGCCGAACACTTCAAAATTAGCGGTTGAATCGTGATTATTTACCTTAACCATTGTAACAGGTGTGTAGATCAACTTCCCCAAGGTTTTAATAAGCCGTAGTTCGATAAAAATCGCTCAAAATGTTCGATTTGCATAAAGGGTTTTCTCAATTCGTATAAGCAGATAATGATCGTTTCGTACGAGTTGGCCCATATATGTAGGACCTGGTCCACTTCGTACGAGTTGGCTTCTGATTTGTGTGAGGTGTCCAACTCATACGAGGTGACTTCCAACTCGTGCGAGGTGACCTTTAAACTTCAAATTTTCAATTTTTTTTGTGTATTTTATCAATTTTAATGACCCACTCAGTTGACTAAGTCCAAGTTATTGACCCTGGTTAACTGATTTGACTACCAAGTCTAAGTTAATGACCTTGGTTGAACACTTTATGACCAAACTGATGTTTTTCGTTAATTTTTAGCTTCAAATTAATGAACATTTTTACATTTTAGAACATTTTCTGGTTCCAAATTAGCTCCCAACCCGTAAACCTTTAGTCTCTTGTTTAGCAACTATGGTTTCAGACTTTGAAAACCTGTTATCCATCATCAGTAGTATAAACTAAGATAGAAATAAATTGTTTTTGTATTTTTCCAAAGTTTTTTCTAAAACACACTGAAAATCTATTTTAGGTTTTTTTGAAATGAAATGTAAACTCTATACAAACATATTTACGGACATATTTTTGTAAATTTGTGTTAGAGGATCATATCAGTTTTTAAGACATATCACCAACACCATTAATCTTTGATAAAACTTTATCTTCTAAACAAATTTACTTCGATTGTCAGTATACTGATCCATTTAAACCTCTACACATTTCTCAATTGTTTCAAGATATGTTAGGTAATATTTAGGAACATCAACTAACTGTGTTTCCCACCTCAGAATATACTCCCGTATCGAGATTCCCTAGACTTCTTCTCACAAGTGAATATACCTAACTGATATCTGTAAGGGGGTAGTGCGAGACCTTGAGAGCTCAGGTTAGTACTTCCATATAGAGAAAGAGATGAAGGATCGACTTAAAGGTGGTGTTCGATATTTGGAATCTTTTTGTACTGCAATTGTCATATCTTTTGATATTTTTGATATTTTCAATCTTTTGATGCTACTTCACATTTTGTATGGATTCGTTGTTTCTTTTTAGAATCTGTGTTGACACAAACTCAGGACCATTTTGTTTCACATCGTCTGTATTCTTTCTCACACGATGAACATAATTTGGATTGTTTTGCGAACATTGTCGTGCAATATGCGCAACTTTATTGCATTTGTAGCATGTCCTACTGTCCTTTCAAACAGAGGAATCCAAGGGCTGTTCAAAGAGCTCTTTTTCCTTCTTAAATTCTTTATTTGATTGTTAGCCCAAACTTTCTTTTTCATTCACAGAGTTGTTCCAAAAACAAACTCAACTTTTTTTTTTATATTTTGGTTTTTAAAACCTTTTGGCATTTCTCCTTCTTTCGTATCCCAAACCCTTACTCTATTTTTCAGGATAATCCCTACCCTTCTGATAGTAGTGGTTGTAAACTCTTTTTGTTTTGGAATATAATGAAGCGTCTTGCTTTTCTAGATCAGAATGACTAACTTTAACTAGCTTGAAAAATTCGTCAACACGATCAAGTTTAACATTCTGAATTGGGAATTCTTCATCTGAATGTAGTTTATCTGATCCAATCATTTTGTAAACCACCACATTTGGATTATCACTTAAGCTGCTTTCTGATGATGAAATATAATTCTTATGAAATCTTTATTCATTTTCAGAATGTGAACTTGACTCAGATTTTTCAAGATTCAACTTAGCATTTCCAAATCAGTGTTTTCAGACTCATTTTCTAACACATTTTCGACCACTGTTTTCACAACATCTAACTGGCATTCATAGGTTATGTCAATGTTTTCAGGCAGCTCATCTTTCTTTTGTTTAGCTTTCAGTTTTAGATTAAGCGCTTTTCAACCCCATCTATATTTATTCCATTGGGGGTGGACATTGATTATAACCATGCCCTTTGCTTTGTTTTTCAGGTTTGGTTTTCTCAAGTTGTTGCGGAAGAATATGATCATTCATGTAGGAGGACATTGAGTAACTAATCAACAACTTTTTGACTCGTTCAGACTCAATTTTTATGGTTTCGAGTTCTATTTTTAGCTTAGCAATGGTATCTATGTGCATATAAATTGCCATTTATTTGTCCATTACAATAGCTTTTACCATTGATTTTAGAGCCATGTCCTATCTACTGACTTCCTGAAATTGTTTGATTGATTTGCTTAGTTTATCATAAGCAACTTTCATGCTTCGGAAGTCACTTGTCATGTTATCAGTGTGTTTCTTTAATTTGTTAAATTTTAGGTCCTTTTCTCAACATTCCTTGTACAGGCCTAAGCATTTCATGCATGGTTTCTTAACTTCTTTTATCACAACGTTGGTCTCTTTTAGCAACCCATCAACTGACTCTTTCATTCCATTGTTACTCTGTTCAGGAACTACCTCATGTAGGTTAGCCCTCATTGCTTTGTTGGCTATCTTTTTCAGATTTTCTGCATTCATTTCCTTCATTACATCGATAATTTCTTCTAGTAGCTTCTTGGAATCTTATGATGTTGGTACATCCTGGATTTGGCTTGAATTTCCTCCAAAGAAACCTTCAAAAGAATTATAAACATCAGAAGGAATCATCGATTTAATTGCATGATGAATCATGTCTTCCTTAGCACAATGATCATAGTAGAGTGCATCAAGGCATTCTTTAGCACTTTGATCAAGCGTTTCGTCAAAAACTGTCTCACTTTCTTCATTCAGACTCTCCTCAGCCACTTCATCAAATACAGGCTCTTCTATGATTTCAGCAAGTAGTGCCAAACTCTCGTTCTTTGAGATGTACTTGTTCCAATCAAATCCCTCATCTTCTTGAGCAACAACTAGTGCTTTGTTCTTTGAATTTGATGGACCATCTTCAATTTGCACCATCCTAGTAGTTGTCTAAGGATGAGAAGTTTTATGATATATCGATTTCTTTTAATAATCTTCTCCAAAAGGATTATGATTGCCTTGTACTTCTCTGTTTGGGCACTCCCTCTTAAAATGCCCTATTTCTCGATATTTAAAATAAGTTGCCCTTGACTCATCAAAACCCAACTTTCCATCCAAACCTCCCAAACTGTTACGCCCAGTAATCTCCATGAAACGCTAAGCTCTTCTAACTATACTTTCCATGCACCATTTGATGTCAATTAACTATAATTCTTCGGGGTCGATTTGATCATAATCCTCTTTGGTCATGTTTGGATTCTCGATCTTACCGGCCACAAGCTCATTGTGCAACCGTTTGCTCATTGAAGTTCTGTGCATTTTCTAAATTGACCCAATGCTAGACTAACGAACTCTTTGAGTAGGGTTAGACTTGTTGTTTTAGCAGTTGTTGAAGTTATTGGAGCTTTGGACAGTTTATGGGGTAGATGGAGAATTTGGTTCATAGCTTTGGAATGAAGTGAAACCAATATTGCTATATAAACATTTACCGCATTGTTGGCACTGAAATTCGCTTGTGTCTTTGGACTTTGAACGTTTGCGATTGGACTTCCCTTGTAGTACAAGTTAACATCTTGCTGTGCATTTGACCCTTTTGATTTCGCCATTTTTTGCAATTCATGTTCATGAGTTTCAAGCTTCGTGATAAACTTTGCCAAAGTCATCGTGCCACCGTTATATTCTGAACTCTTCTTAACAATCGTAAGATATGTCGACAATTCACCTTCTAGCATAGCATCTGCTAACTTTTCTACTAAATCTTGGTCTTATTTGTTAATACCCAAACGTTTCATTTCCACGACCAGATAAGAGTATCTTTCGATGAGCTGCTTCAATCTTTCTCCCTTATTTCTTTAGCCGTGACTGTTTGCTTTTGATCATTTGTTTACTGCCTTGGAACTTGACTTCGACGGTGTTCCATAAGGATTGAGAAGTGTTATCATGTTGCAGTAAAGTCAGTTTGTCTTCTTTAATGCCCAATTGTAGTATGTTCATCATCTTCTTCTCCCGTTTAAACAAGTCCTTCTCTTACTCGGTGCATTGCATCAACACCTTTTCAAGACCCGTTTCTCCAACTGGAGTAGCATAACCCTATTCTATAGCATACCAGTTCTCAAGATAATTTGCTTCCACCCAGTTGATGAAGCCTTCGTGCCATCCCTTATAATCTTCGAGATACATAGGTTTAGGTGGCTTGGCCATAGTTCCCATTTCATTTTCAAGTTTTATTTTTTGGGCTGCGGCGGTTATTATATCGGTCGTTATTGCGAATGCGTTGTAAAATTCTTCTTCCATTTTATTGAAAACTTTGTTAGAAAATTTGTTAAACACAGGTTTGGTGCGAGGTGTTGCTTCATGCGAAGGGAACACAAGTTTTGAAAAATACTAAAAAAACAATTTGTACGAGTTGCTATGCACTCCGTATAAGGTGTTGTACGCTACGTGCGAGGTGACAACTGTGATTTCTTAAAACTTGTTTTACTGTGATGTGCACTTCGTACGAGGTTTCTAGTCTCCTTCTCTAGTCATTTTGAACAAGGTGTTCTCAGAGATTCGCGTTTTTCGCAATTTTCAACATGAATTCGGTTGAATTTTGGTCTGAAAGTTTCAGGGGTTTGTTTAAACTGATTTTAACGTGTTATACTAGAATCTTAGTCCAATTCGTCCATGAATTTGTCCAGATCTGATAAACGTAATAAGGAGTAGAAGTAGAGATCTTCACTGGCTGAAACTGGACCGAACTTGAACTTAACTAACGTGCGTGGAATTCATCATTAGTAAGTTGAAAATGATTAGATCTACTGGTTAAATGATTCTGCTTCTTTATATTGATAAACATTGAAGTATACATATGCAAAACTGACAGGGCTTCACCACTTGATCAGTATAAACAGCTTAGGACTCAACACCCATGCTCTGCTATATATAGATATCTCAGCCTCACACAAGGGTGGAAAAGCCACTTCGTCTGAGGTGAACATCGTACGAAGTGGCCTAATACATACGAAAAACATAAAAATCTTACATTTTAGCCCTTTTACATATATGACATGACCCTAAGACGTAGGGTATAGACATTCTTCATCAACAATGGAGATGAATGGCTCCATAATCACTAGAATGTATTTGGTTTTGAGTTATGAACAATTGAATCTTTAAACAAAAGTAAAAAAAAATGGAGATGAAGGTCGGTGTTGTGGTGTGGACGGTTCAAGAGAGAGAAAGAAAGGTATTGGTGTAGTTTTGTATGAGACTTAGGATACTTGTCCCTCATGCATATATTTTCTAAGTTTAGGTATGATAATTATTAATAGATAGGTGGTGTGTTTGGCTCTTCTATGGCTGCAACTTGACCTCATGGGTGAGATTATTTGCCAATTTGATTTATTCAAATAAATTAGGTGGTGTGTTGGGCTCTTCTATAACCGAGTATTTTATTTCACGTTCTATCAGCATTTTAGGGCGTTTTATATTATTTTTGTCATTTTATAAAAATTAACTCGCCATAATATTGCTAAATGATATGTTATTTAACTTGACTGAAAAGATCGTTTAAAGTTTAAAAGATACGAGCGATGCTATGCATATCGCGTTTAAAATTACAAATAGTGCTTTTAAGCCTTTTATTAAATTTAATACACACAGATATGAATAAAAATAGAAATTTAATTTTAACGAAATATTTTTAGGATTTTAACATTCACTAGGCTGTCACCGACGTTCGTTTTGCTTTTTGTTATTTAAGCGATAAGCCTGTATCTTGTTTTTACCAACATAACTTTATATAAAACTTACACTTGCTAGAATACCAAACACCATTAATGAACACCAAATCAAATCAATAAAGTCATTATTCATAGATAACAGGTGTTACACTAGTATGGTATGGACTCTAAATACTCTAAATAGCCGGGTGTCATAGTATTCCCTGTTTAGGAAATTTTGACCCCAAAATTCTCACATTATAGGTCGCAATTTTGTACTAGGTGGAAAGAGATGGGAGAGATTTTCATTGTATTTGTTCATGTCGTTCCTAGGTGAACTCATGTCCACGTTTGAATTCCAACAAACCTTCACAAGCTTAATCTGACTCCTCTTGAGCTTCTAGAATTTCCAATCAAGAACGTCGACTTCTTCTTCTTCTTCAATAAATCGGAGTTCATCATTAATCTGAAACTTATCACGCAACATAATCAACGTCTCATACGACATACGTTTCTTCAAATTTGATACATGAAACACATCATGTACTCCACTTAACTCATGTGGTAGCTTGAGTCGATAAGCGACTAATCTAACTTTGGTTAAGACCTCAAAAGGTCCTATATAGCATGGGCTCAACTTTCCAACTTTCCCCAACCTAATTAAACATTTCGAAGGATACACCTTCATAAACATGATCACCAATCTGAAACTCTAGCGATTTTCTCCGGTTATCCAAGTAACTCTTCTGTCAATCTATGGCGTCTTTCAACCTTCCTTTAATCTGGGTAACCCTATCGGTGGTTTCCTGGACTATCTTTGATCCAGTTAGTTGCCTTTCGCCAACTTCAACCTAACAAACGGGCTATCAACACTTCCTCCATACAAAGCTTCAAACAGAGCGACTTTAATACTCGTGTGGTAATATTATTATAGGAGAACTCAGCTAAAGGCAGATGAGTGTCCAGACTTCCACCATAGTCTATCACACATGCGCAAAACATATCTTCCAACATTTGAATGGTTCTCTCGCTTTGACCATCCATCTATGGGTGATACGTAGTAGTTATGTCTTATCGAGAACCCAACGATTCCTAAAGGATCGCCAAAACCTTTAGTCAAATCGTCCATCTCTATCGGAGATAATTGACACTAGCACTCCTTGTCTATTTCCATAATGGGTAAGAAATGAGAAGATTCGTCAATCGGTGAACGATTACCTAAATGGTGTCATGTCCTCATGGCATTCGAGATAATTTGGTTACAAAGTCCACTGTAAGGTTCTTCCACTTCCATCTTGGAATCTTTGGTTGCTGTAAAAGCCCATACGGCTTCTAATGCTCGGCCTTAACCTTCGAGCAAGTCAGACATTTACTAACATACACCGCAATATCACTATTCATATTCGCCCCCTAATACATCTTGGTTGAACATAGGTGAAATGCATATTTGAGTTATGGGCTTCCCCATAATCAATTCATGCAAGTTACCTATAAGCGGAACCCAAATCTGGTTCATTGGGCACATCACTTCGTCCGCTTTCGGTATCAGCTCACACTCTAAACCTCTTAATCCTTCTTTTCTCAGATTATCATCTCTAAAAGCTTCTCGATGTGCATCTTGAATCTGATCAGTTAGACTTGTTTGTATGGTTAAACCCAAAGCACGAACGCGAAGAGGCTTTTCTCATTCCTTTCAACTGAGAGCATCAGCAATAATGTTTACTTTTCCTGGGTGATAAGAATATCACACTCGTAGTTATTGAGCAACTCCACCCAACGTCGTTGTTTCATGTTGAGTTCCTTTTGATGAATGATATGCTGGAGGCTCTTATGGTCAATGTAAATCGTATACTTAGTGCCATACAAATAAAGTCTCCAAATCTTTAATGCAAACACAACTACTCATAACTCCAAATCATGAGTTATGTAGTTCTTCTCACGTACTTTTAGTTGTCTGGATGCATAGGCTATCATTTTATCCCCTTGCATAAGCACACATCTTAGGCCAATCGTGAAGCATCACCGTATACAACAAAATCATTGTTTCCCTTAGGCAGGGATAGTATAGGTGCACTACACAACTTCTCATTCAACAATCGAAAAGCTTCCTCTTGCTTTTTTGTCCAATCAAACTTTTTATCATTTTGGGTTAATAGCGTCAATGGCTTCGCTAGTTTGGAGAAATTTTCGATGAATCTCAAGTAGTACCCAACAAGACCTAAGAATTGTCGTACTTCGAAGGACGACCTTAGGCTTCCCAATTTTTAATGGATTCAATCTTAGACGTATCCACATGTATCCGTTTCTCCTTTATGACATGTCCGAGAAAATGAACTTCTCGAATCCAGAATTCACACTTTGAGAAGTTGGCATGTAAGTCTGTTTTTCTTCAACAACTCTAAAATCATCTTCAAATGTTGCGCATGATCTTCCTTAGTTCTTGAATAGATTATTATATCATCAATGAATACTATAACAAATTTATCCATATAGGGTTTGCATACATCTTAGATCCATAAACACTGCGTTGCATTAGTTTAGACAAATGACATGACTAAAACTCATAATGGCAATAATGTGTTCTAAATGCCATCTACGGAATGTCTTCACTAGCAATCTTTAACTGGTGATATCATGAACATAAATCAATCTTCGAGTAGTAGTTGGATCCTTGTAATTGATCAAAAAGGTCATCAATTCTCGGTAGTAGGTACTGGTTCTTGATAGTTAGTTTGTTAAGCTCTCGATAATCTATACACATCCTAAAGGAACCATCCTTATTCTACACAAATAAAACAGGCACTCCTCAAGGCGAAAAACTAGGTCTTATAAAACCAATGTCTAAATGCTCCTTAAGTTGATCCGATAGTTCTAAAATTTCCGAGGGTGCTAATCTATAAGGAGATTTTGCAATCGGTGTTGCAAAGGAACAAGGTCGATTCTAAACTCGATCTGTCTAGCAAGGGGTAATATAGGAAAGTCTTCAGGGAAAACATCCAGATATTCTCGAACTACTAGAATCTTTTCTAACTTACGTCCTTCAATCTTCATATTCACCACGTTGACAAAGAATGCAGGATATCCCTTGCGCAACATCTTGTGCATCTTCATAACACTAACGATCTTCGACTTCAAACTCCTTCTATCACCGTGAATCACTGTTGCATCACCGCCCCGACATGATATTCACACTAGGTTTTCCGATAAAATGATATTTGCACAATTCTTGGATCACCAATCCATCCCTATGACTACATCGAAACTACCCACTTCTACTTGTCACAAATCTATACTAAAGCTATGATCGTTTAATCGAATACTACAACCACGTAAGACTTCACTGGTTTCTATCAGTTTATCGTTAGCTAATTCTGTTGAGTACCTTTTATCAAGCTTAGTTGCTTGGGAACACATAAATGGTTCAAAGTTTTTCGAAACATAAATCAAGTTAGCTCTAATATTGAATAGTAAGAACGCATAGTGGTTGTTGATCAAGAATGTACTGGTAACGACCGCGGGATTATCACGGGCTTTCCTTCATTCAACTGGAATGCTCTACCTCTTACATTCTGATTCTTAAACCTGGGAATGTTCCGCCTAAAGTGTCCTTGATCACTACATTCAAAGCATATTTCTAGCTTAACTCCATCTGATGTGCTTCTAGCAAAGCACTCTCGAACCATGTGCCTAGATCGACCGCATCTGGAGCACTTCTTATGCTCATCACCCTGGATCTTCTTCATAGTGTCACTCTTGATATCCTTCCCTTAACCGCTAGTAGTAACCAAAAATGCGTTACCAAAACTGTGTTTGTTACCATGCTTACCCTCTGAATCTTTCCTCAAACTTCCATATTTTCTTTTTCTCGAATCTCCAAACTATGCTAAGAATGCTTTGATCGCTCAAGTTTTTGTTCCGCATCGGCTTTTGCTGACAACTTCCCGATCTCACCCTTCTTGTTTCGACTACCTTTACAAGCCACATCATTAGTATATGATTTTGCCAGGTAGTAGCTTCTTGAAAGGTAGTGGGTTTCGATGATGTTACCGTACTGCGAAATTGTGGCGCCAATCCCCAAATATACCTCTCAATCTTAACATAATCATGGGTGACCATACGGGGAACCAATCTTGCAAGATCATTGAATTGGGATGGATAGGCTCTAACATCCGCACCTTCTATGGTTAGATTCCAAAAATAATGTCTCAATCTTCTGTAGCTTAGTACGTGGGCGGTATTCCTTAAGAAGCATCTCTTTTAGTTTGTTCCATGATAGACCGTAAGCGGCGTCTTCACCAAGAGTTTGAAACTTGAGCATTCCACCATGGCATGGCTTCATCAAGAAATGAACATGAAGCATATTTAACTCTTTGATCAGCTGCACAACCACTAATCGCGATTACAACCTACATCTATCCATCAAAAAATGTCGAGGGGTCCTTCTGCTCAAGTAAATGATCTTAGGTTATAACCCTAAAATTTTTGTACGTATATCCGTGCACTAATCACAAGGTTAATGAGACTCAAGATTACTCTTATATTATATCATAACACACGAACTACTAAAACTTTCCAATCATTATTCTACCTGGAGGGCCTCCAATCGGTGCTCAAGATTAAACCACTGATCTCCTATTTCCCATGTTCCATTTTAAACTTAGAAGATTCAATTTCAAAATTTGCAGCCAAAGTAGATTGTGGTTATTTTCTAGAATACTCAACTACTGCCAAAGCCTACAAAGTGTTTAACACAAGGACTTGGTGTGTAGAAAAGACTTTGAATGTAAAGTTCAATTAACTTTCTTCTTTAAAAATCCCAACAAATCCTGCTAAATTTTTAGATTTAGATAAATCTACATTTGAAGATGTGTCTGTCAAGACTAACAATGTAGGTACACCACAGTCTTTTCATCAAGATTATGGATTTGACTTTGTGATCCCACAAAATAAAGTTACTTCCACCACCAGAGGAACAAATGTTCAAAACAGCTGTCAGAACTCTGTCACTGATACATCAATAGTTGTTGATCCTCAAACCTCTGCCCTCATCCAGTCATTCTACTGTTGACAAAAGTCCATCCTCTATGAACAAAAGTCAACCCATTTTTACACCCATTCCACCAATGCCTCCACCTCCATTCCAAACATCTGTTGACTCTTCAAAATTAACAACAGATGTTAGTTCAAATGATTCTTATGCAGCCATTACCTCTAAATGCCATCATTCCATACAAGGGAGATCTAATCTACCCTAAAAATCATCCACCAGATTAAGTTATTGACAAAATCAATGAATGGGGTACTCACAAGAAGTCAATACCAAAACGTTTGTCTTTTTGTTTGTATTCTATCACTTACACAAACCTTTCAAGTACCAAGAGGCACTAAAAGACAAAAGTTGGGTAGAGGCCATGCAAGAAGAACTTCAACAGTTCAAGAGACAATAAGTATGGGAACTTGTACCATTGCCTAAGGATGTATGTCCAATTGTCACAAAATGGGTCTTCAAGAACAAAACAGATGAAAGGGGCATTGTTGTCAAAAATAAAGCTAGGCTTGTGGTTCAAGGCTATAGATAAGAAGAAGGCATTGATTATGATGAAATATTTGCTCTAGTAGCAAGATAGGGCCATTAGATTGTTTTTAGCCTTTACTGCCAACCACAACATCAAGGTGTATCAAATGGTTATCAAATGTGCATTACTTTATGGTAAGATCCAGGAATAGGTATATGTATGCCAACCCCCTAGTTTTGAAGAGGCCTTTTTATCCTGATCATGTCTATAAGCTTAATAAAGCTCTGTATAGCTTGAAACAAGCCCCAAGGGCCTGGTACGGAACTCTTTCAACCTTTTTCTTATCCATAAATTTTACAAGAGGTTAAATTGATAAAACATTTTTTGAAATGGAAAGGAAAGGATTTGATGATTGTCCAGACTTATGTGGATCACATCATTTTTGGATCCACATGTAATTCCATGTGTGAAGAGTTTAGGGAACTCATGACAACAGAGTTTGAGATGAGTGCCATTGTCGAACTTCAATGTTTTCTTGGTCTTTAAATTAAGCAATTGCAAAATGGTACATTCGTTAATCAAAGTAAATATGTCAAAGAACTGTTAACAAAGTTTGATATGAATGGTTATAAACCATGTAGTACACCCATGCCACCTCAAAATTGGTCATTGTTGATGATAAAGATGACTTGGTTGATCAAACACTTATAGAAGCATGATTGGGTCATTATTGTACCTAACAACATCGAGGCCAGACATCATGTTTGCCAGATATGTCTGTGCCAGATCCCAGTCAGCACATAGAAAGTCCAACTTTATAGCTATGAAAAGGATATTCAGATACATAAAAGGTGCTCCCACACTTGGTATCTAGTATCGTGCTAATGGGAATATTGAGCTTTCACGTTATTCAGACAGTGACTTTGCTGGTTACCATACTACAAGGAAGTCCACTTTAGGATATTGTAATTTTTAGGAAATTGCTTGGTTTCTTGGCAAAGTAAAAAGCAAGCAACAGTTTCAACATAAAAAATAGAGGCTGAATATTTTGCTGCTGCAAGCTATACAAGCAAACTCTTGTGGCTTCAAAATCAGTTGCTCGATTTTGGTATGACTGCTTTAAAGACTCCTCTCATGTTGGATTGTCAAGCAGCTGAGAACATCATTAAAAATCCAGTTTCTCATTCAACAACCAAGCACATTAACATAAGACAACACTTTGTGAGGGATTGCTAAAAAAAGGTTTGATTTCTCTGCATCACGTTACAACTAGATAAGTTGGCAGATGTGTTGACAAAAGCTTTAGACAAATCTACCTTTGATAGTTTGATCTCTAGAATTGGTATGCTAAACATGGATTAAAAGCAACATTTTGTTTTCCATGAATAAAAAACATTAAAATATTTTTAAAAATTCAAAAATCCATCCTTCAAACTAGCTTTGATTAGCAATTTTCAATAATCCTTAAAATATTTACAGAGTTCATCGAAAGAGGGTATGATCGTCAATTAACAAGCGTTACAATTTTAAAACCTCAAATTCATGCTGAAATGAGAAATTTTTCCATACCCTGCTTGTATGTCTATCACCCAAGACAACCTCATTTAATGGGATTCCACAAAAAGTTCAATACTTGGAATACGCAATTTTTAAAATTTCTTTTTATAATCTATCCTAGGCATTTTTCTTGGACTTGCTGGCAAATGTAACTGTTATTAAAGGGAACAAACCAAAAGCTTTTCTTTTATATCCCAGACTTTTAAGCTATTACCTTCAAAAACAAGTGTATGAAAAAGATTTTCAACAAGGTACTGCTTTTTAAATAACAAGTCTTACAAATGAAACTTTTAATAGAATGCAAGATAAAGAGTCAAAAGTTTTCAAAACACAAGCACAGGGGGATGAGCCTGCTTTAGATGAGTCCACATCTATTGCTCATACCTCTATTGCTGAGCCCACTACTCCTTGTGATCATGACATCACAACCGGTGTTTTGAAACCCCCACTAGAAAAAATAAAAAAGAAACCCCCACATCCAAAAACCCCACAAAAAAAGAAACGAACCAAAAAGGCACCTCATTGAAGATGAGATCTCACATGATAACCTTGTGGCAACACCAAAGCCACTTCAAATTACTATTGCTACTTTCTCAAAACAGATGGAAAGATCTCCACCCATCCAAAAGTCTCTTGAATCCTCACAAAAGGATCGTTGTAAGCACAGGGACACCAACTCAAGCAGATTTTTCACTTGAAATTTTGTTTTCAAGCCCCTTCTCCTAGGGCTGTCTCTTTTTCAACTCCACAACCCTCCACTCCAATTCCACCTACATTTATACCTATGTTTGCAGCAATTGATACTACTCAGACACATAATAGTTCCTCTCAATCACCAATTAAAGAGAGCAAATTTCCACATGTGACTGAGTTTGAGAAAGATCAACTTGTTAGCCCATAAACAGTTGAGGAGACTACACCCCTTGGGTTACCTATAACTCTTGGTGGTAGTTCAAGTGAAGCAGCCAATACACTGGTCAAAAAACAGATTCTTAGTTCGATAGTGGTTTCATTCATAAGACTTCCTTGAAGGCAACAACTGTTGAGGGTACAATTGTAACCTTTGTTCCAGTTGGAAGTCCCCAGTACCAAGACAAAGGGGCATTTAGTTCTGTTAATTTGGAGTCTTCTCCTATTATCAAACCAAATAAAACTACCTATGGTAGGGATTCAGATGATCCTATTAAACTAGGTGATAAATTAAGATACAAAGAATTGACGGAGAGAATGACTTCCATGGAATCTTCAATAGATGAAATGAAAGGCATGATGAAATAGATGTTACAAAACTCTACCAGTCAACCTTTTACTTAACAAATTGCCAATGAGCTGTGGAAATCAGTGTAACCAATCATCCAAACTCAAAGGAATTTGGCTTATATAAACCACTACACTCACATGGAGTTGATAAGGAATATGGTTGAGGCCAGATACAAGGTTACACAAGCTGACATTAAGGCTATCAGGAACATTTGTTAAAAACCACTAGTTCTGCCCCCTCCAACTTCACTTCAAGAGGAAGTAGAAGATGATGCCAAAAAGGGGAAGAATGATAAGTTAAGAAAGTTGCAGACTTCATCACAAGCAAAATTAGCAAAGGTTCAACAACAAAAGCTAGTGTCTGCTCCTGAACAATCAACCCCAACCTCTGCTGAGGCATCAGATGCTGGAAGGGCTAAAATGATTGATGAGACCCTAAATAAGAAGGCTGAAGAAATTGCATAAAAAGAAAAGAAGGCAAGATACACTTGAAAGCAAGGCTTACTTATTAATTTAACAAGAATAAGCTATGCAGAGGAAAAAGGAGGATATTGGCACTTCAAAAAGAAGAAAATCAACAAGAAGTGTTAGACAGCCAATTTTCACCCCTCCTAAAACCACAACTAGGTCGACAAGAAGTGTATCCTCTGATGCAACCAAAACCAAACCATCACCACAAAAACCATCTTCACAAAAACCACCTCAAAAGGAACCATCACCACCACAATCACCACCCAAATCACATCCAACTAAACCAACAGATGCTTGCACAACAAATGTTTCAGCAGATGTTTCACTTACCACTGCCATGATAACCTTTCCCACATTAACCCAACCAATGTTCACACCACCAAGAATTCCAACACACCCACCTCCAGCTAAAATTAAATTCACACAAAAAAGAAAAACTTTTTTTGTGGAAGTTGATGTTGAGGAGGTTCCATCACCAACTCCCTTATCATCTGCCTCCATTGCAGCCACTCCACTCTCATCATTTCCACCTAAATCCACTTCACTTCCATCCACTTAACAACAACCACAAGTCATCCCACTAGATGCTCGGTATCCTCTAGAGATTCTTGCAATCCGAGGAGAAATTGAATCATTTTTCTCAACAAAGGATGCATCACAAAGATCATTCCCATCACTCTTTAGTTATAGAAGCCTAAGAACTTAGATGAATACTTGAAGTTAAAAGCAAGACATGATGAGAACATTGGCAAAGAGATATGCAAAGGGAATGATAACAGGACTGCTCAGGGAATCTTGTCACTAGAACTTAGCAAGGTAAGAAAGATTGAAGATTTTACTAAGGACCTGAGCAAGTCCATGTCTGAAAAGCCAATAGATGCTGAGCTTGATTAGGAATCGAGACAGGATTACCTTGATCACATCATGCAACATAAACTATACAAAGCAAACAGAGCACAGTTCAAAGACTGGTCAACAGATGATCTCAAAGAAAAAAATAGAAAGAATTCAAAAGATGCTCAATGACCCTTTACATAATCCAACTCCACCAGATTGGAAGAAATACAAGAAGGTGGATCAAAACCAAGCATTGAAGCTAAAAAGAATGAGAGAAGAACTTGTTGCTGCTAAGTATGGTACTGCTAGGGCTATTGCCAGATGGTTATAGTCAAAGATTGTTAAAACTTACAAGAGACTGGAACAGCTGAGATAAAAGGATCCTACAGTTCCAAAGAAGCCAGTTTATCTGCCAGTGGTTGTCCCTAAGCAGACCCATTCATCTAAAAAGTAGTCCTAAACATCTGGCTTATCCATAGCTGCCTTAAATCAAACAAAAAGGCAGAAGTAGATGTATGAGGCTGATATAAAGATGTTTGAAGATGAATTTAGATAAGAGGGATTGAAGAACCAACTACTGTTTCACCTAAACACTTCCAGTGCCAAATTACATGAAACTCTTTCTAAAGTGGAAGTCATCCTCATACACCCATGAATTAACACTACTCAGATCAGATGGTGAAGTTCAAAAGCTAAGAATGGAGGATGCATATGGTCTAAATGTAGATGACCTCCAAGATGTGTTGAAACTTAAACTTGAAAGGGATTTTGAAGACATGATTTCCATGGACTTTGAATTACAATTCAAAGGACAAATCAGGGCAAAAACTGATGAGGAATAAAGATCACAAATAAAGAAGTGTTTTGGCATCATCTGTTCTAGGAGGAGATTGTTGTATCTAGTGGACCCCACAAAAGTAGAGATGATTGGAAAGCCAAAATATTCTATAACCTCTGATTACAAATAGATAGTGCTTTGAAGAATCGGGTCCTCCCAAAGGCAAAGACTTGACATCTTCCACTCTAAAGTTTGTCCAAGCCAAAGTCTATTCACAAGATCTGTGGAAGATAAACTCTTCTCAAAGCTAAAGGTCTGCCAAAGATAACCTCTGCTAATGAAGACAGAGTCTAATAAAGAAAAAGTCTGATGAAACTAAGTTCTACTATGACTCAACAGATGTTAAAGACCAACAGAGGATAAAGCTCAACAGAGGTTTCTCAACAGATGTTTATCAACAGAGTTTTCTTGTATATTCAATGTAATAGTACTTAGGCTATAGCGAACGTTAGGATTTTGTTAGACTGGTAGATGTCATTGTCAAGGTGACGTCAGCTTAGATTCCTTAGATATTTCGTTTATACTATAAATAGAACATTGCCTGTATTGTTCTATTTATCACATCCATTCTTGACATTTTTGTACCAACAAATAGAGGGTGAGTAGGCTAGGGGGAGTTGTAATTCTTCATGCATACGTGAATCATTGTATTTATAAAAGTATGCTGATGAACGCAAATTTCTCATTGTTGTGATCGAAAATTTTACTATTCCGCTGCATACTTCATCTTTGTTTTATCATCTTTCATTATTTCATCTTAAACTTTCACAGCAATCAAACTCACATCATAACGTTCTCAATGTAACAGTTGTTATTTCATAAGTGTTTAGTATAGCTTAAATCAGATGATTGGTTTTTCTTAGATGTTTGCACACATCTAAGAAAACGTTTCTGTTAAAAATGTTAGAAGTCGATGTCAAGGAGACGTCAACACATCATGAACAGAGCTTTAGTACTTGTATAAATAGATCACACCTGTTAGTAATCTATTTATCAATTCACACACATTCTCTTTTGTACGAATACTTCTATTGAGTGATCGGATGAGGCGGAGATTGTAAAATCATCACTATAAAACTTTTGACTATTTTGAATCATTAGAAAACAGTTTACGATAATGTCTCTTTATTTGTGTACTATATAGTGATCATCAATATTTGTTTACAAATATCAAACTCAGATCTTAACAACTAATATAAGAGCGTGGTCACGTTTAAACGTGATTTTACAATCAGTTTAACAAAAAAGATCAGCTCATCAAAGAACGATTGATTATTTGTAGCTTAGAGTAGAAAAGTGTAAGAACTCAATAGTGACTTACACAATACTTTGTTCTCCTTCTAAAAGATCAAAAGGGAATGTCTCTCAAAGACGATGATTCCCTTATCTCCGGTTGCGATAGAAGACCACATGTGTTTGACATATTAAGTTAAAATATCTTGCAATGTCAAATGGTACACTATCTTGCTCAACAAAACATAGGATATTGGAGGCTAGTAGTGTACGGACCACAAATTCCAATGACACTAGGTGTTGAAAATCATTGTGTAAATGAGCTGAAGAAACCATAATATTACTTTATGCTTGATTTCAAAAAGTTTAAGATAGATGCCAAAGCTCTCATGATAATTGCAAAGGCTCTACCAAACAAGATCTATGTAGAGCTATTACACTATCATAGTGCAAAAGAGATGTGGGATGAGTTGAGAGAGAAATTGAGTGTAACACCCCGACCATGTAAAACAACAAACCGTGGCAGAAATGTTGGGGAGTCACGTTACAGGATTTGTTTCAAACACATGGTAATCAATGTTTTGTTTATTGAATTAATAATTTACATTGTCCTTGGATAACATAAACAAAAAACAAACAATTTTCTTTAAGTTCTAAAGTAAACTAAGGCCCGAGTTGTGACAACTATAGCAAAATCAGGTAAACCCTAATTGTACATTCAACTTACACAATTCACGAAATGATACCGCTCATGCCTCAGATGAATCCGAGGGTACGTCAGAGTTAACATACAAATAATAATACCTAGTTGTGCGATGTGGGTGCCTTAGTGTGCTAAAAAGGTTAAAGGGAAGCCTTTCGTTTAACAGTCCGTAAACTGTACAATAACGATTTAGATGCAAACAAAGGTGCCGGAGACTATTCTAAGAGTGAAGAATTAGTTAGATATAGTACTTAAACAATAATATAAGATTCGAGGCCTTAACATGTAGTTGGCACATTAAACGAGGCGGTTACGGTTAACGAAACGCTTTTAATTGTAACGCCCCTTGAAACAACCCAACATGCATTGTACAGTCATCCAAGCATAATATAATGTATTAAAGTAAAAATATAAAAGCGTGCAGGTTTTCGTTGTCGGTGGATTAGTTTTTCAAAAACGAGTAATACGCGTGAAAAGTAGTCCATTTAACGAACCGGGGGGCGTTTATAACCCAATATCGAACCTAAATGCTAAAAGGTAGATGATGTTTATCTTTTGGGTGCAAACTTTGCTTTGACTAGTCAAAGGGACACTTGTGTGTTCCTTGACTTCCGTACGTAACACAAGGCTTTTTAAAGCCATAAAATGACTTTTAAAACTCTTGGAAACTCATTTCTTTACAACTTTAGAAACCCAACATCAATTACACTTCTGCTCTATAAGAGATTCAGCCAAAACCTTGGGATATTAACCTTAAAACTTGAACATGATCATTGAACTTATGATTATTTATGGACTTAGGGGATTTTTAAAATTGATTAGCATATAATAAGAACATATAGATGATGTTTGGTGATGGATTATGATACCAAAACATAAGTTATTCGGTACTAATCGAACAACTTAAACTCTAATTGAAAAAGAACGGATTTAAGGCTTAATTGACATGGGTTTTTGCATATTTGTGTTGTTTATGGTGTATAGGTACTGAATATAAGCTTAACTAACTTCTTGAAACAAAAGGATTGCGTAAAAACTCGAGTTTCGCTAGGCATAACTTCCGAAATCGAAATTAGGGTGTAGGGATTTACATACAGCATAACTTTTTCTGTGGATATGGTATGGACTTGAAATTTTTTAGGCTGATTATACATGGTGAAAATAAGACTTGATTAAAAGTTTAGAATTTTCTGAATATTTGGTGATTTGTGGTGAATTTTTAACTGTTTTAAAGAAATAAATTCAGATAAAATAATAAATGAGCTTAATAAATCATTAAAAATTACAGGGATGTTGACTTTAATATGGAAAATATACTGGAAAATTTTAAGGATCATTGACTGTTTTGACTTGGGTTTCAAAAATCGGTTGTTGCAATTCGGTTACCGGAAACGCGGTGTAACGAATTCAAAAAACTCTCAAATTTTTCCATGAAGTTCCTGAATATATTTGCACAACTCTATGAATTTTTGGGAATTTTTGAAAGTCGGATCAACTTGGGCGCAAATTGTTCGGTTAAAATGCAGTGTTTCGAGAATTTATTAAAATTAATAAATTGATTTTATAAATTTTGAAAATATTTTTCCACAACTCTGTATATTTTTACCAATTCATATAAAAATTTTCAGAATTTTATAAAATATATCCATTGAGTAATAATTGAATTGGTAATAAGTGGAACACAAGAGTCATTCTAGACTGTTCCAGCGCAAAATGAGTACTTGGGGTACATTACACGCTAGTTCGGGGTATTCCCCGGCAGCGAAAAAGGAAACGTAAAATCGGGCAAACTGGGATCCCCAAACAACCGAACTCCCTTAATATAAAGTTAATCATTTTTAAGAGACAACTCATTAGTACATTCCATATGATCATACTAATTTCCGAACATCTAAAACAAATGACTTTCAACGGCATGCAAAATGGTGTCTAGAAGCCAAACTGAAATCTCACACCTATAGGTCGATTCCTATATCTTTATCCTCATCTGAACCTGAGTTATTACAATTACCGATTTGAAACCTGTATTCGGTTATTAACCAAACACAAACCGGTATCAGGACGGAAGGGATAGAGCGTTGATACTTACCAATCTTGTGATAGTTGTGCCATATACTAAGTGAGTTTTCACTACCCTTGTTTCAAACTATTTTACTATTTTACTTGTGGTGAAATGCATGTAACATAGATACATACTTGTATATACATACATGTTGTGATGTGAATTATCTGAGTTATACCCACACACAAAAAATCCCCACATACACAAGTGATCAACAAAAGCCGGTGGATGTGTGAATGTACTGCTGGTCTGACGAATCCTATTGAGCTAGCACAAATGCCATGAGTTCTATTACAATTGCACATGTCCATGCAATTCTTTGAACACACTATGTGGTGTTAGACATAGCTACTAGGGTTGGTATGTGTGGGAGACGACACAGTGAACAGTAAAGGTTTCACTTGTGGGCTTAGTATAATTTCATGTCAAATGTACAAAATCAATCGGTTCAAACTAAATTGTGAAACAAACGAAAATAATAAAATTCACTTGCTATTTGTAGTTGACCGTTCAAACTTAAGATGCTTTTCAGGGAAAGCTAAGGAAGAATAAAGTGGCGTGCATATGGATTTCAAGTTTTGTTGATCGGATGCTAGTGTACATAGAAGTATGCTTAGCAAAGACAACAACTTTTGGGACATTAGTGCCTGTACATTAGAAGTTATTGTGCAATCAAACGTTATAACTGATGCTTGTGTTGTGTAATACAATATATTTTTAAATAACGTGTTTCGTACCATGTATTTTTCGCACCTCGTGTGCGCTTACATTGCGAGTCGGGGTGTGACACGAGTCCATCCTACGTGTAGCATGCATTCATAATCGTCACACATTAGCACCTAAAACGTATGTGAAAAAAACGGTCAACAAAGAATGCTGGTAAGTAACATAGGTTTTATATCTCAAATTCCTGGCTTCGCATTAGTATTTGCAATACCTCATCCGACTACGAGAGTCAATGAGTGAAAACCTTGTATCCAACATGTATTAAAATGTTTGGTATTTCAATATGTTTAACCAACTATAAAAGTTGGTATGAGTTATAAAACCGTGTAGCCATGAATCTTGACAAAAGTGTTTCTTTTGTAAAACCATATAAGAAATCAATTTAAAAGAAATCTTTGTATGGTTTATATTCCTTTAATTGAAAATCGTTCGTGACTTGTCTAAAACCATTTGTTCTTGTTTTGTATACACAAATCGTCTATGTTATTATAAACCAATCTTCCTTGTTTTGTATAAACCATTTTCCTTGTTTTAATTGTGTAAACTATGGTCGTTTTGATGAATACATTCAAGCCTGTGTTGACTCATCTCGACTAACAAACCACCAAAGGGTCTATTTAAATATTCGACTAACGAACCACCAAAGGTTTTATTAAAATATAGTTTCTTTCGTTCCCCAAACTTCCCCACAAACACCGGGACTTTTGGTAAAGGGATTGTCAGTCCTATGGCACCATAACATACTACTGGCCGACTTGGCCAAAGTTAATGAATGTCATTCGTGTTATGGATAACGCACCAACAAGTTTTCCACATTATTGAAAGCATATTGTTATATATAAACCATGTACTCATTTTGAAAACTTGAAAATGGTTTAGCACATATGAGTTACCCCAAAACATTTAGAAAACGTAAAAGAGGGGAACTTTGTACAAACTAGGATTGCGTTGATGTCTTGTGTAAACAAAGCTCAAGTGTTCAAGTGTTTCTAATATGTCGGATAACTAAGGTTAGTATATGATGTGACTTAATTGGAGGAACGGATTAAATAAGGTTCATATACCAAACGAGTGGAGGATTTCGTGTAATATGGTTCATCATACCTTACATTCTGATTTGGAAGTATCTAGGAATGTTTTGACTTGTACGGCTTGTTAAAGTGGTTTACGCCACTATAACGGGTCGTATGCGTAACTAAGGTTTCGTAGGGTTAAATAAGTCCTATGACGAGTCTAACATGTTAAACTAGTTTAGTTATGTTATATGATCAGTTTATAAGTTCAAAATATTGAACATACATGTTTAAAACTTTTTTTGTGCCAAAAGGGCATTTCCAACATTTTAAAAGTATATATAGATGACTCATCATTTAACTAACCAAACGACATGACCATAAGGGATAACCTTAGAGGGTTATTCCCTATATTAAATGGGCTTGGTTGGATCCTAAAGTTGACCAAACGAGTAAGACTCGAGAGTCAAAGAAGAAGCCAAACCGCTCAACTTTCGACAAAGGAAAAAGCGCTAAACAAGAAATGAGGAGTTAGACATGTTAGAATATGTTTAATAATGTTATAAAATTGATTTGGTGTCAAATATTTAAGTTTTAATACTCGAAAACACTTTCGTCGTAAAATGCATTTTATGCACGTTTGACTTTTATTTCGTAAAAGTTTGATCCGTCATTTCGCCTACTAAACATGATGATCAGAAGATGTAGTCACAAATATCAACTTGAACTTTGACTTGACCAAAAAGGTCAAAAACGAAAGTCAAACAGAAAGTCAAATTGCTTGACTTTTTGTCATAGTAGCAAAAATAATGAAACGATCTAGAGAGAGCACTAACTTGTGTTGAAGAACACTTTCATAACTCAGTATGAGGCTTCCAATTGTAGGAAACAAGCTCCATAGAGAACGAAAAAGGAAATTGAAATGAGCAAGTGGAAATGGACAATATCATGGCTAATTATAGTGATCAAATGAACACCAAATCAAGCCAAGTGTCCCATGAGGTGTTATGGGCTGATGAGTGTCATCACACATGTCCAGAGGAGGTGAATTTGTGGCAAATTCGCTAGCTTGGAGGCCAAGGAATACAATTGTAATGGACAACTGCCATCTTCTATGTTGAGTGTCCCTTACGGACCGTAAGGGTTAGGATTTTACAGTCCGTAAGACCCTCTTAAAGCAAATGTTTCACTTTTAGGCAGTTTCAGCCCCTGGACTTGTATTATCACTTGATTTCCATTTTTAACCCGCTAACTGTTTATCGTTTTACTAATTACAAGATATCCAAAGACATAATCTAAGCTATTGTCATAAATATGCACCAACAGCAGACCTTTGCTTCAACAACCTTTTATACTTCACAAGAGTTTTCTCTCTAGCAGATCTTTGCTTCCAACAGAGTTTTGTCTTGAACAAATCATGTGAACAGTCTTTAAGTATCTGCAGAGTTTAGAGCAACATATCTTTATTAGTATACTAATGTTGTAGATGGTTTTGGATTTCAATCATCTGTTCTAGGTTCAATAGATCCAACGATCTCCCCCAAGAACAGATGATGCCAAAACCCTTCTTTATCTCTGATCTTTAGTTCTCATCATCATTTCCCTTATCTATCCTTTGAATTGTAATTCAAAGTCCAGGGAAATCATGTCATCAAAATCCCTTTGAAGTTCAAGGTTAATTGGATCTTGGAGGTCAGATGCATCCAGACCATATGCATCCTCCATAGTAAGCTTTTGAACTTTACCATCTGATCTGAGCAAGGTCAATTTGTAGATGTCTAAGGATGACTTCCACTTTAGAATTTTTGGAATGGATGGTTTTTGTGGGTGAAGAGTTATTCTTGATGAGTTTGGCGATTGAGGTCTGCTAACAAGGCTTGAGATACTTTCTTTAACCTTATCACTTGCAGCATCTGTATGATAATTTCACTTTCCTGTGCTCTTCAAACCTCTACTCATCATCTTCTTCCATCTACTTTTCCCTTTTTACATGCATTAACGCAACTGTGGGTAAGACAGTGGTTGAAGTATGCTTTTTGGAGGCTTGGGTGTGTTCAGGGATTGTTGTTGGTGGATATGCTTGCTTTCTTAGAAATGAAGGATCTTTCTTTCTAAGCTCTTCAATTCTTTTGTAGGTATCAACTACCCTAGACTCTAACCATCTTGCAATAGACCTTGATGAGCCATAGTTTGCAGCAACTAGCTTAGTTTTCATCCTTCAATCTTCAAAGCATGATTTTGATCAACAAGTTTAGCCTTTTTCCAATTAGGTGGAGTTGGCTTATGTAATGGATCCCTGAGCATAGCCTGAATTCTATCAATTTCTTCTTTAAGCTCATTTGCAGACCAATCCTTGAATTATGCTCTTGTTGCTTTGTATGGTTTGTGTTACATTATATGATCAAGATAATCCTGTTTCAGTTCTTCATGAAGCTCAGCATTTACAGGCCTTTCTAACAAAGACTTTCTCAATTCTTCATCAAGCTCAACATTTACAGGCCTTTCTGACATAGTCTTCAATCTTTCTTACTTTGCTTAGTTCATAAGACAAAATCCCTTTAGTAGTCATGTCAACTTTCCCTTTGCTCCTCTCTTTGGCAATATTCTCAGCCTGTCTAGCCTTCAAGTTTAGATATTCATCTAAATTTCTTTGCTTTCTGTAACCAAAGAGAGATGAAAGTCAAGTTTTGTATTATCCTATGCTGTGAAGAATGATTCAATTCTTTTCGCACAACCATTAGTTCCGAAGGATATTTGGCAGCAAAAGGTATGATGGATGGCGGTTGATAATGTAACAGCCCAGCGTAACCGCACCATGATATTATCCGCTTTGGTAGCCAACACACCCTCAACGCCTGCTCCTCACGGTTTTAAAATGCATCATGATGGTGAAGGAATCAAGCCCCATATAAGGAAGCTTTCGCTCCCCTTCACAACCGATGTGGGATATCAAAATCCACGTCCTTAAGGGGTCCAACATCCTCGTGGGACCTGGCACCACCAGTCCGGCCCCGGCTCTGATACCATCTTTAACAGCCCAGCGTGACCACACAATGATATTGTCCGCTTTGGCAGCCAGCACGCCCTCAGTTTCTGCTCCTCATGGTTTTAAAACGCGTCTTGGTGGTGAAGGTATCAAGCCCCTGATAAGGAAGCCTCCGTTCCCCTTCACAACCGATGTCGGATATCACATCTGTTGTTTTCAGTTACTTCCTCAGTCCTACTGAATTGCTTTTTCAAAGCATCCTATAATTCCTTTGCATTGTTGCATTGCAACAGGCCAACATAGATATCGTTTGGCAATGTAGAGGGCATGATGCTAAATGCCTTTGCATCTATCTCGATTTTTTGGAAATATTGTTGGGAATAATTTTCAGGATACTTTGGTACTTGGACTTTAGGGTCCTCTGTACTCGGCATCATTGGAACATGAGGTCCAAAAATGACTGACTTCAAGCAACCAGTGTTTTACTGAGCAAGGATATAATGTATCCGTCTTTACCCGATATTATACTTAGATCTGACAAGGATCGGTGGCTTAAACATATTACAAGTGTTATGAGGATCTTGTGAAGTGTGTGACATTCTAATTGTTTACAAGCAGTTTTTGTTTAAAAAGTTTGAAAATATAATTAAACTTTGTTTTCAATAAAAGCGAACAAACCGAATTAGTAGTGAGAGTTGATCTATCCAAATCAATTGATTGTTAAATCAAATTCGATTGACCAAGCTCTGATACCAATTGTTGACACCTGAGTTTGAAACTGTTATGAAAGTTCTAAAAATGAAAGATGAACGATAATAAATAAGATGAACATGCAGCAGTATGATGAACTTTAGTTCATAACAAATGAGAGATTATTTTTCATTATCATGCTTTTAGTGATTGTAATCACATGCATATAAATCACAATCTCCCCCTCAACCTAAGATCACTGATTTGTTCATGCAGAATGTAAAGAAGAATGATAGATTGATAATTGATGAAAAGCGATCAAATTGAATAGTACAAGCACTGTTCTATTTATACTAGAATCCTAACCACTGAGCATCTTATGATGATGTTAGCATGAAAGTGATACTTAACAAAATTAACAAACTAACAACATCTGCTAAGATAACCACTACTATAACAAAAGATTACAAAGACTGATAGTAAAACACTGATGAGACATCTTTTGTTGGCCTTCAACAGAGCTTTGCCTAGACAGATCTTTAGCTTTAGTCTTCAGCAGAGCTTTGCCTTGGCAGACCTTAGCTTTAGACCTCAATAGAGCTTTGTCTTCAACAGAGTTTTGCTATGGCAGACCTTTGACATTTAGTCTTCAGCAGAGCTTCACTCATGTAGATGTTATATTATAATTAGGATCCGAGGTTGTTGTATATTTTTACATTCTATCATCTGTTCTTTTGTAAGATTCAATTCCAACAGAGGATGATGCCAAATAGGGGGAGAAAGATACATTGAGAAGTTGCAGCCTTCATGACATGCAACACCAAAACCAAAGGTGCAACAAAAGCTAGTTCAAACCTCTGCTACTGCATCAGATGTCGTTTAGAAAAAAAGGGATTGATGAGACCCTAAATAAAATGGTTGAAGCGATTGTTGAGTAAAAGCAGAAAAGGCCAGGCAGATGGAAAAAGAAGACATTGGCACATCAAAAAGACGAATGTCAACAAGAAATGTTATACAACCAATAACCACCTCTTCAACCACTGCCATTCCTACAATAAGCGTCTGATCTGCTCCAACAAAACCAAAAGCACCACCTCAAAAGAAACAAAAACCTTCACCTAAGAAATCATCTCCATCACCAACAGATGTTGGTGCAATAAATGTACCAACATATGTTACCCCTACACCATCAAACCAACCAATAGATGTTGTTACATCAAATGAATCAACAGATGTTACTTCAACCTCTACCATGATCACATTTCCCACTTTAACCCACCCATTATCCACACCACCAATCATTCCACTATGACCACCTTCACCACAAATCAGATTCCAACGCAAAAGAAAAACTTCTGTTGTTGAAGATAATGATGAAGGGATTCCATGACTGGTTCCTTTCTCATCAAAACCTATCACTTCATCATCATCCTCATCATCTTCACCTCAAACTACTTCACTTCCAACCATTTATCTGTGACAACCGGCAGTTTCAAGTTGTAATTAAGCGTGTGATGAACAATAATACCATTATAACTAGTGTAATTAGTCGTGAATTAACTCGATCAGGCCTTTGGAAAAGCCTAGGAACATCTACTTGCTTCATGTTACGTGATTTGGCGATAATCGAAGACACTAAACGCGAAATTAAACGTTAATCAAACTGATACCAAACAAATACTGACAACACCTAAAAACAAAAATTTTATACTTTTAATTATCATACAGTTATGATTATACGATAAATTTGGATCGTTGAACGTCACAAAGCACAACGCGGAAGTTACGTGAAAATCGAGACGCACCGACAACAAAACGGAAGCAACGGACTCGAGTTATGCCTCGACATTGATATATTACGATGTATTTAGCTTCATAATTGAATTTTATTATTCATGGTCGAAATCGGATCGAAAAACGGACAAGAAACGACAACCGGTGCATTTTACTCATTTTAAAGAAACCGACGAATGCACAGCGGTTAATATCGAACGCCGACCCTATTTTTACACATTTTTGATCTTAAAAAAATATTATACCACATTCCATGGAGTTCGGGTGAGAAAACGGGCTTCAAAAACGCTATCGGGCTGCTCAAATCACAAGAAATGTGTCTTGTCCCAGTACACATAAAAGCCCAAGCCCACAAAACCCACCTATAAAGCAAATTCTTTTCAAAAATCCTCATAAGTCACCTACACTTTCTCTCTCTAACTCTAAAACTCTCTCTCTCTAGAACACATTTTCGGCACCGAAGTCCGGCGGCCGGCCACCGTGGCGTAGTGGCGGCGCCACCGCCGACGGCGACCATGGAGGTTTTCCGGCGAACTTTCCAGCCAAAAGTACTCTTTTTCGACTATCTTCAACGTTCCTGGTTGCGTGGCGATGTTGGTTTTAGCAGATTGGAAGCCGCTTGGGAGCAACTCCGGCGACATTCCGGCCAAACTCCGGTGAATCCGTTTTGGACTTCTCACTTCGTGCATGTTTAGATCGGGTGGTTAGAGACCTTTCTCCATGTTTTCGTGAATTTTATTCTCTTGCGAAATTCCGACTTCTGGCATGGTTCTGGCGAGGTTCGGGCATCCGTTTTCAACGAAAAATATATTTTTGGGATCCTTGTAACCTGTAGAGTCCATACGGAACACTTTCGTTTCGGGTAAAGATTAAAGTTCGGGACACTCTCGGGCTCAGTTGAACGTGGTCAACAAGTCAACACGGGTCAAAACTGGCCAAGGGACAGTTCTTGGTCATTTTTTGTGCCTCGGTTCAGTTTTAGGTTCGGACAAACCCGGTCAACCTGGTCAACTACTGGTCAACGCAGTCAACTTAGTCAACATGATCAACTGTGGTCAAACTCAGTCCGCGGGTCGACACGAGTTTCAGTAAAACATTTACGACACGAAAATTTATTTATATTAGTTTATAAACGTTAATTTTATATATCGGGAAACCGAGCTCAAACCGACTCGTTAACGATTACTTATCGCCAAAAAAACTTAAAACTATACAGTCGATCCAACGTGCGATATTCGCGTGAAAACTATTAGTTAAAATCAAACACACGTTAGTATAATATAATCGGAAAGTATAAGTGGCAAAAATTATATTTGAAATACGACGAGAAGTTATGTGTATCGGTATTGGTATATTGAATATTGCGTTTTGATACATAAATCGACAATTAGTATTGTCTGGAACGTCCGAAACCATAGGAAACTCTGCCCGATTTTCATAAAATACGCAATACGAAACACATTACATTTCAAAGACAAAGCGTCCGATACAAGCAATAATTATTAAAATAAATATAGATATATTTATTTTGCCGACGCTACTGTAATCCATACGATCAAGCCAACATAAGCATAATTCAAGATAGCAAACATTTGGCAATCGATGATATATTCGAACGATGATATAAAAATAAGTATATTGTTTATATTTATTTCGAAACGCCAAGATTTCCGAACGCTTTTACAAGACGAATACAAGGTGTATTATTTTCAAACGAACGAATCCGGATATCATATATTAACGGCGTCTAGATTTCAGAAATTGTATAACACTAATATAATTATATATATTCGAATGTCGAGACGTTGAATATTTTTATAAAATAAATATAGTTATATTTATTTCAAACGTGGACGATTAGGGAACTTCAAATGCTATTTGTTACATTCGATTCAAACGCCTAACGAAGTACGACACGATACCGCAAGACTGTAACAAACGTACGTTACATCGTTATTTATTTACTATAAACGATATGCCAGACTCTTACTCAGATAAGAAATGTGTTACCTAGACGGATATATTTTTGAGTATATATACATTATATCTTACGAAAACTACGAAGAGTCGTACTATTATCCGTCGACGTACATGACGACTAAATATGATCTCATGAAATATAGTTATGTTTATATATAAACATATATTTCAAGTCGCTCGAAAAATAAGAAAATTCTAAGAAAACCATAGATTAGTTAACCGAGTTAAGTCAATAACACTTTCATAGAATCGTATGATTAACGATTCGGTAGAGCTCGGTGACACGTAGTTTAGCTACGTTATATCTAGAAACTTACAAGTTATTCCATTTTAGGAATACCTTAGATTATATGTTATCAAGTCAAGTTGTGGAGACAACATTATGGAATTACATTAAGCTAGCTTTGCACAAGGACATCAAGGTGAGTTCATAACCCCCAATTTTTACCGTTTTACATTTTTTTAAATGTTTTCGGGGGTTGAAAGACATGCAAGTTTTACAAAAGTACACAACATTTCGATGAACAAAAGTTCATATTTCTAAACCATGTTGCAATGGATTTCAATAAACTCAAATGGTCTACGAAACGTTTATACTCAACATACCAGTTTTACAAAACACACGCGTATTTTCGAAACATGCATGAGTTTCATAACTAGGGACGGGATTGTCCTAGTTACAACGGGACTGGATTGTCCTGCATACAAATAAGGGGACGGGTTGGTCCTATTTATAAATACAAGGACTGGATTGTCCTGCATACAAATATGATGACTGGTTGGTCCTGCTTTTAGACTCAAACGGGCTAGGCCCATTCTCATTTGTTCGAGGCACAAAAATGCTGTGAGTTCAGGTCCCCCTTTTTCTTAAATGTTTTTGGTTTATAACTCTCCGGGGGAAATACATGTTTTTGATGGTATGGTATAGCTATGGAATGAGATATTAGATCATGTGCGAATATGCTCTCTCTTAAGTGCCATTAATCTTTTATAAGAGAGAGGAACAAGAGTGGTAGATCTATCGGGTGTAGCGAGCCCCACTCATGGGTCCTTGTGTGACCGCATGTAGTGCTTTTGTTGTCCCAGCGGGTGGATCGGAAAAAATCGTCTAGGGTTGAGTACTTCCTATGTCGGCACACATATTAATGTCCTTGCAAAACATTAGTGATCATCAAGTTCATTGACGCTTTACATACCACATATTTTTAAATATGAACTCTCAAATGATAACGCAATGCAGACGTTGACAGTTATACAAGTTTTACAAATACAACAGAAAACATTTCAATATAGGTTTACAGAAATGACAGAAAACATTTCAATACCGGTATACAAATACGATTGAAAACATTATATCACTGGTTTACAAACATAACAATTATATGCATTGGTTTACAAATAGCACATATTACATTTCAATACTTTTATACAGACATGACATTTCAAATGCTTTGGGATACTATGATCCCACAAACTGGTTTTTGAATGCAAAATGCTCAAATGTTTTATGACTCATTTGAAACAAAAGCATACAAACTTTGAACTCGCCAACTTTATGTTGATTTTTCGCATGTTCTTTCTCAGGTTATGATTACAAGTATGGCACGGTTGGAATAGTGGAACCCATGGGATTCGAGTAGTTAGCGGGCGTTCATTTACTAGAAATCTTAGCACTCACTGTTGATACAGTGTTGTGTCTGTCGCTTGTTATTTATTACAGTTGTAATTGTACGGTCTTTGCTCAAGTGTCTGTATAGGTTTGGTCGTGTCGAATAGATCGAGATATCCTTCTATCTTGATCTAGTATGACATCTTAGCTTGTTTGTGTTAATCAGTTGCATGTGTGCATACTGATAAGTCTTGTGTACATCAAGTCTACACACGTTCTCCAAGAATGAAAATTCTGTGCGAGTCATAGATTTCGTACAAAACACAAGGTTTCGTACGAAACAAAGAGTATTTCGTACGAAACAAAGAGTATTTCGTACGAAACAAGCATTTCGTACGAAATAAGCATTCGTACGAAACACAGACTCGTACCAAATTCTAGAGATGTGCTTTTTGTGAAATATTGTGTTTGGTATGTCTAGATTCGTGGTTCGTACAAAACATCTAGGCAGACACTATATAAGCAGACATGCACCTCTTAGTGAGAGCCAGCTAGTTGGTTAGACCAGAGAGCTTATTACCCTTTGAGTTGGTTATCTCTGAAGACGAAGACACAAGAACACAACAAGTTTGTTTGAGTCATACGAGCATTGTGTGTATATCTTTGTACTTGTTCTCAATCATTAATCAAGATAGTGAATCTTTGGTTACCCCGTGTTCTTTACTTTGCTTTTGTTGCATGCACACTTGGATTCCACACTTGTGTGTGTGTCAGATGAACAAGGAACTGGTTTAACACCATCCGCAGGTAGACCTACAAGTGGTATCAGAGCCTTTGCTCTTTCCTTGTTCAAAACCGGGCTTAGTTGTGTCTGAGCTAGTTTGAAGATTTCTGAAGTGTTCTTGAGCCTCTAGCAGAAGACTTGTGTTTTGGATAGATAACTAACTTAAACTTGGTTAAAATCTGTTGCATGCAGAAAATTTTATGGTAAAATTTTTCTGAAGAACACCCTTGAAGAAGAAATCTGCAAAAATTTGAATCTGATTAGTTTGGTAGGGTTGACTTTTTCTGACTTGGATCTGGACTTGGACTGTGGACTGTTAAGAATCAGTGTTTTAACAAAAAGTGGGTAACACAACAGGTAATTTCAAAAAAGCAGGTCTACACAAGTAAGGAAATTTTTCACCAAACCATTCTGAAAAGATTCCTCTGAAAAACGCTGAAAAAAACAGTTGGTGCGACTGAATAGATTCATACAAATCATCTGTTTCGCACGAAACATCTGGTTCGCTCTAAACAAGTCACTCGTACGAAACATCCTGTTTCGCATGAAAGGTTGTTTTATCCGCACGAAATTAGTTCCGTACGAATAACTTACGTTACTGTTCGGTTTTCGCGTTTTTCAAGCTTTGTGATTTTAAGAATTTGTCATATTTTCAGATCTGTGAATTTTTAAAAGGTAAGTATAATTGTGAAACTTTAAAACATTTAAATTTTCATAAAACAAGAAAATATAATGAGTTCTAACCCGTGGGATTGGAGTTGTTCAAGCTCAAATCAGGAGTCTTCGCAAAGCTCCGCAACATCATGGGTAAAATCTTTGATGCCTTAACATATAGCAATGACCTCTTCAAATCAATGGGTGTGTGTTGCGAATCAAAATCAACGCATCCAAACTCTATTAATGAGCGAAAGTGAAATAGGGAGTAACAACCGTTCGCCGAAGCTAAATCACATGAACGATTATCCTGCATGGAAAACTCGTTTTCATACGTATGTTCTCGGTCAAAAAATGGAATTGTGGACGTGTTTCACTACCCCCTATAATGAAGCACTTGAAGAAGCTGGATCAAATCCAACTACATTGGCCAATCTAGTCGAAAGTAACAAGAAAGCTTACGATCTAGAGCAAAAAACATTTGCTATTCTCACACAAGCTCTGCATAAAGATATTTATCATCAGTTTGTGTATTGTACTATCACGAAAAATTTGTGGGACACTTTTGAAGCAAGAGGTGAAGGTAACGCTGCTACCAGGAAGATTCGGCATGATCTGCTCAAGAAAGAGTTTGAAGGTTTCATGTTCATGGAGAATGAAACCTTGAATGATATAACCACTCGGTTTTATCATCTTCTCAGTGAAATGTACTCGTATAAAGTGTTAGCAGCACCACAAGAAATGATGATGCGATTTGCTGATGCTTTACCACCAAAATAGGGTTAATTTATTGATCTTTTAAAAGATATAGGTATTTTGGACTCAATTAGTATTTATGAATTTGTGTAAAAACTAGAGAACAAGAATGAAGAAGAACTCCGAAAGGCACAACGAGTCTCTGCTCCACAAAACCCTGAAATGTATTTTGGAGGTATAAATGCAGGTACAAGCTCAAGCCAGAAACAGAAGCTGCAAACCGCATTTGTGTCAAACGTGAACCCTTTTCTACCCCAGCCAGTTCAATCAAGTCAGTCTACAGGTTCGAGTAATCAAGCCTATGGACAAGCTTTTGATCCGAAAGCCTTCCTTCCACAGCCAAGGGATTTAGCGCATAAAGCTCCACAACAAGCTCCTCAACAAGCTTTCTATGGAAGCAACAGTCAAACGGCAAATCCCAACAGTCAAACTTGACACGTCCAATCTCTCCAAAATCAACATAGAAGTTGCACAGGTTCATGCAGAACTTCTAAATACCATGGTCAGTGCATATTGTGGTTTAGTTGCAGGTCAAATAGGGTACGTCAATTTGAGGAACGAAGACTACGATCAAATTGACAGAGATGAAATGGAGCTGATGGACATCAAGTGGGCATTTACAAGCGCTTTGAGAAGAGCGAAGGATTATATGAGAAGAACGGGTAGAACCAGTTTGGAAAGCAAGAAGGATACAAAATACGGCTTTGACAAAACCGCCGTCACTTGCTTCAACTGCGGAGAAAAAGGTCACTTTAAGCGGGAATGCAAAAGACGCAGCAAGGAAGGAAATTAGTCTCAACCATCCAACACAGCACAGTACAACAATGAAAGAAGAATAGTAGTTGTTGGCAACTCTAACAACACCAATCAATCAGGACCTTCAAACACGCATAGAGCTTTGGTAGTTCAATCTGATCAAGGATGCGATTGGTCAGTATAGTTGGGAACTGAGAACAACGGAAGAACTGTATGCTATGCGAAGATCATGGATCACATGAAGCATGATCACAGCATCAACACTCTAAATAATGATGATACATCTTGGGATGCTGGCAGTTCTGATGAAGAATGTTCAAGTTTAGATGGTTATGGATCTGATTCCGATGTGAAGAAAGGAAGTGATGCTGAGGTTGAAGAATTGTTGAGTGAAGCTGAGATGTTGAAATCTGAAAAGCTAGGCATGACGAGGAATGCAGAAGCTGCGGAAAAGGAGACAGAGACACTCTCTACAGATAGTGCAGGTTTTCCTCATCACACTGCCTTTATGGCAAATGTTGAATGTTCTTCAAAATAGGTAAATTCTGAACCTCCTACTGTTTGCAATGACTGTGTTGAATTGAAAATAAAGTATGAGACCGTCAACAGTCATAATCAGAATTTAGTTGTTGAACTATCAAAATGCAAAGAGGCGAATTTGGCGCTAACTACAAATGAAAAAGAATTCAATTATGTAATAGAAACCCTTAAGAAAAGTGTTTCTGAATTGACAAAAACAGTTTTGAATAAACAGACAGGAATTAATAATTACATTAATCTCCTAGAAGAAACAAAGAAAGAGTTAGCAATCGCCAAATGCGAATATGATTCGATCAAACGCAAATTGGAAAGTTATTCTAACTCCCAATATGTGCTTGATCATATCATTGAAGTTCAAAAGCTAAAGGGAGATGCTCAATGCATAGGGTATTAGTGGTGTCCACCCCCAATGAAACACAACTATTCCAAAATGCCTGATGAAGAGTAGATGCCTCGTTTCAAACCCTCTGTACCTTTGAATCCTGAGGAATTCGCAGCAGGGTTAGGGTTCAAACTAGGCAATTCCTCTCAAGAACCAAGCAACCCCGAAAGTTCATCATCTGATGAAGAAGAGGATGATACATCAGATGATGAATCAAGAAATGATGATCAGGATCAGCCTCTTGATGAAAGGAAAAGAGTAGAATCTTCTACTACTCCTAGTACTCAATCTGTTGAGAATCAAGAGACCGTTCCTAAGAAATTTGTGAAGACAAGTGTGTCTACACAAGAAGTAGACGATGTGTTGTATACCTTCGTTGGAGATAAGAAAATCTACTCAAACAAAGATTTTCCAATTAAAAACGTATATCCAATCTCTATAGATCAGGTTTTTGAAAAGTCAACAACCAAACCTGTAGAAAAGAATAAGCCGACCATAGTCACAACCATTATCTGTTTCAAAAGAAAAACAATGGAAGCGAGTTGAAAAGCCTACAGTTTCTCAACCGAAGGTTGAAGCAAAAGGCTCTCGTTGCCAGGAAAAGGGCAAAACTGTTAAATTTGTGAGTTCTAAAGGTACCGATAAATCGAAACTTTTCAAGGAAAATCTAATGTTGATTTTGTAAAGGAAGTTAAGATTTTGAAAAGAGACAGTCAAAACAATTACACCCAATGCACTGATGGATGTAATGAAAATGAACCCAGTACCTCAGGATCCACAAATTCAACATCAAGCCGAGAAACACGATCTCCTAGTTTTGTTGAAAGGAGAACATGTTCCAAATGTGGAGAATTTGGCCACATTATAAAGGATTGTCAAAATCCAGCCAAATCAAGATGTATAGAGAAAGCCCCTCATGAACCAACTTGCAAACGTTAATCTGTTTCTCCATCACAAGTTAAAAGAATTATTAAAGATCCAAAAGAGAAACAAAAACGTAAACAAGTAAAAGCAGTTGAGAAAGCTTTAAAATCGGATTCTTTGAAAAAGGATCAAAGATCTTCAAAGTCAATAAAACCAGACACTGCTAAAACTGTAAATAATAGTAAATCTAGTAATAAACAAGGATCTTGGAAACAAAAGACCGCAATGGTTCAAAAGGAGTTTCTTAGTTTGTTAATCATCAAGAAATTGAGATTACATTTCTCGATGATAAAGGACGACCCAAGACCACTAAGGCTTAGGTCCCCATCTCAAACTAATCTTATTTGTGCAATATGCAGGGTCTTCCAGGAGGAACTGTAAACAGTCATTGGATTGTTGACAGTGGAGCATCAAGGCATATGACGGGCGACTTGCGGCTCCTATATGATGTGAAAAGCATAAGGGGTGGTTATGTTGCTTTTGCTGGTGACAAAGGTGGATACATCACTGGAGAAGGAATGGTCTCCAATGGTGTTGTGAGCTTGGCAAATTGATCACAATCTTCTAAGCGTTTCTCAAATCTGCGACAAGAAGTTCACGGTATATTTTGATGATGCCGAATGTTATGTGCTGAAGCCTGGATTCAAGATCCCCAAGGAATGGATTCTCCTGTCGGCTCCAAGAATTAATGATTCGTATATTCTTTATATGAGCCAAGCTATTACAACCTCTGCACAAGTCGCATGTTTTGTCTATAAAGCCACCGAGAAGGAATCAATCTCCTGGCATGGACGTATGGGACACATTCACCTGAGAAAAATGAACTATTTGGTGAACAACAATCTAGTGAATGGTGTACCAGTGAAGAACTTTCATCTTCAAGACGTTTGTGTATCATGTCAGAAAGGGAAGAAAGCGAGAAAGTCCCATCCCGTGAAGAAGATCAACATTGTGAATATGCCTCTGGAAGGTCTTCATATGGACCTCTTTGGACCTATGAAAATCAAGACATCCTTTGGTGATTCTTATTGTCTGGTAGTTACTGATGACTATTCCAGATTCTCATGGGTAAACATGCTGGCACACAAGAGTGAAGTTCCTACTATCCTCAAGAATCTCCTGACTCTGCTAGAAAAATTGTACAATCTGAAGGTAAGGAGAATTAGAAGCGACAATGGCACAGACTTTAAGAATCAAGTTATGGATGAGTACTGTTCCTCAAAGGGTATTCTGCATGAGTACAGTTCTCGATACACTCCCCAACAAAATGGCGTCACTGAGAGGAATAATCAAACTCTTATTGAAACTGCAAGAACCATGTTAGTAGAATCAGAACTTCCCGTTCAATTTTGGGGAGAAGTTGTTGCTACTGCATGCTATACTATGAATAGAGTTTTGACGGTGAAGAGACATGGGAAGACATGCTTTGAGTTGTTACATAAAAGGAAACCAGATATTTTTTTCTTAGAACTTTTTGGAGCTCCATGCACTATGATCGACCCACATGGAAAGTTTGGTCCCAAGGCTATTAAGGTTTCTTTCTTGGATATGCTACTCCTAATTTCCGAGTGTGGAATTTGTCTTCGAAGAAGATTGAAGAATAGGATGAAGTCAAGGTTTAGAGATATACCGAAGCGGTTAGAGCTCCGGGTGCTCCTTGGATGTTTGACTACGATGGGCTGTTTAACTCCTTTATTCTGCCATTTTTTGATGATGCAACAGCTGCTGCTTAGATGTTATTGGAAAGTGTTACTGCAGTAGACTCGTCTTTAGTTCCCAATTATTGTTAACCCACAAGTGTCAACTTTGATAAACAATCTTGTTCAAAATGAGGAATTCGAAGACGCTGCGGATTATAATGTTTCATCAGAAGATGATGAGTTTCATGATGCTAATGAAGCTGCCTCTGGTGCGGTTCCTGGAATTTCAGATGGTGCGTCAAAGATTCAACCTCAAGGAACAACTGAAGGACAGGCATCTACAACGTCATCAAATCCAGCTCTCGATTTAACTGTTGATCTGAATATCAACAATCTGGATATCAACTCTCGAGTTCCTGATGTGCCAGAAACCCAAATTCATAATATTCATCCTCAACAGAATATTATTGGAGATGTCCAGAGTGGTGTGCAGACTCGTAATCAGCTTCGAAACAACCAGAATGCTGGATTGTATTCGGAAATCAGGGAATCTGGTGGTCTGAATGATTAGTCTTTTTCCTGATATGTGTGCCAAGTAGAACCAAGATCTTGGAAAGAAGCAATGAAAGAAGACTCTTGGGTTGAAGCCATGCAGGAAGAACTTCAGTAGTTTCAGAAGTTAGGCGTCTGGAAAGTGGTTGACAGGCCTGACGGCTACCAGAAGATTGGTACACGATGGGTGTACAAGTGCAAGAAGGATGACCGAGGTGTTGTTGTGAGAAACAAAGCGCGAATGGTTGTGCAAGGTTTTAATCAGGGCGAAGGGATCGATTACAATGAAGTTTATGCACCGGTTTCACGACTTGAGGCCATAAGAATCTTTTTGGCTTATGCGTCCTTCAAGAAGTTCACCGTTTATCAGATGGATGTGAAGAGTGCATTTCTTCATGGTTTGGTAGAAGAAGACGTATATGTTGAGCAACCGCCAGGTTTTGAAGATCCTCTCCATCCTGACAAGGTTTGGCTTCTCAATAAGGCGTTATATGGTCTTCATCAAGCTCCGAGGGCTTGGTATGAAACGTTGTCTACCTATCTGTTGAAGAATTGTTTTCGACGAGGCCTGATCGACTGTACTCTCTTCATCAAGGAACTGGACGAGGACTTGTTGCTAGTACAGGTTTATGTTGATGATATTATATTTGGGTCTACTAACACTCGAATGTGTAAAGAATTTGAACAGGTTATGCAGGGGAAGTTCGAGATGAGCGCTATGGAGAAATGACTTTCTTTTTAGGTTTACAGTTTCGGCAATCAAAGGAAAGGATTTTTATCCATCAAACCAAGTACGTCAGAGATATTCTCAAGCGATTTCAGATGGATGACTCAAAACCTTTGGGAACTCCATTAGCCCAAAATCATGGGATTACTCCTGACGGAATAGGTGAACATGTAGAACCATCTCTCTATGTTGATATAGTTTTGTGTCTGTCGCTTGTTCTTAATTACAGTGGTAATTGTACGGTCTTTTCTCAAGTGTCTGTATAGGTTTGGTCATGTCGAATAGATCGAGATATCCTTCTATCTTGATCTAGTATGACATCTTAGCTTGTTTGTGTTAATCAGTTGCATGTGTGCATACTGATAAGTCTTGGAAATGTCAAGTCTACACACGTTCTCCTATTGAGAGGATTCTGTGCGAGTCAGAGAATTCATATGAAACAGAGGTATCGTGCGAATCACTGAGTGGTTTCGTACGAAACACTTACTCGTACCAATCTGGAGTTGTGACTCATGTGAAATAGTGTGATCCATATGTCTGGATTTGTGATTCGTACGAAACTAGACAGACACTATATAAGCTGACATGCACTTCTCAGTCAGAGATGACTTGCACGTGAAAATTGACTAGCTCACCAGACTGACCAGAGAGATTGTTATATCTGAAGACGAAGACACAAGAACACATCAAGTTTGTTTGAGTCATACGAGCATTGTGTGTATATGTTTGTACTTGTTCTCAATCATTAATCAAGATAATGAATCTTTGGTTACCCCGTGTTCTTTACTTTGTTTTGGTTGCATGCACACTTGGATTTCGCACTTGTGTGTGTGTCATATGAACAAGGAACTGGTTTAACACCAACCGCAGGTGGACCTACAAGTGGTAACAGAGCCTTGGCTCTTTCCTTGTTCAAAACCGGGCTTAGTTGTGTCTGAGCTAGTTTGAAGATTTCTGAAGTGTTCTTGAGCCTCTATTAAAAAACATATGTTTTGGATAGTTAAATAACTTAAAACTTGGTTAAAAATTTGTTGAATGCAGAAAACTTTTATGGTAAAATTTTTCTGAAGAACATCCTTGATGAAGAAATCTGAAAAAATTTGAATCTGATTAGTTTTAGTAGGGTTGACATTTTCTGACTTGGATCTGGAGTTGGACTATAGACTGTTAAAATATGTGTTTTAACTAAAAGTGAGTAAGACAACAGTTAATTTTGAAAAAGCAGGTCTACACAAGAAAGGAAATTTCTCACCAAACCATTTCTGAAAAGATTCCTTTGAAAAACGCTGAACAAAACATTTGGTGCGACTGAAAAGATTAGTGCGATTCATTTGATCCGCACGAAACATCTGATCAGGTCTTGACAACTATTTCGTGCGAACCATTAGTCTCACACGAAACTATTTTTGATTGTTTTTCGTTTTTTTCAAAGCTTTGTGATTTTAAGAATTTGTCATATTTTCAGAACTTGTGAATTCTTAAACGGTAATTATAATTATGAAATTTTAAAACCATTAAATTTTCATTAAACAAGAAAATATAATGAGTTCTAACCCGTGGGATTGGAGTTGTTCAAGCTCAAATCAGTAGTCTTCGCAAAGCTCCGCAACATCATGGGTAAAATCTTTGATGTCACAACATACAACAATAATCTCTGCAAATCAATGGGCGTGTGTTGCAAATCAAAATCAAAGCATCCAAACTCTATTAATGAGCGAAAGTGAAACAGGGAGTAATAACCGACCGCCGAAGTTAAATCACATGAACGATTATCCTGCATGGAAAAGTCATTTTCATACGTATGTTCTTGGTCAAAACACGAAATTGTGGACGTGTTTCACTACCCCCTATAGTGAAGCACTTGAAGAGGCTGGATCAAATCTAACCACTTTGGCCAATCTAGTCGAAAGTGACAAGAAAGCTTACGATCTAGAGAAAAAGGCATTTGCTATCCTTACTGCATAAAGACATTTATCATCAGGTTGTGTATGGTACTACAACAAAAAATTTGTGGGACACTTTGGAAGCAAGAAGTGAAGGTAACGCTGCCACCAGGAAGATTCAGCATGATCTGCTCAAGAAAGAGTTTGAAGGTTTCATGTTCATGGAGAACGAAACCTTGAATGATATGACCACACGGTTTTATCATCTTCTCAGCGAAATGTACTCGTATAAAGTGTTAGTAGCACCACATGAAATTGTGATGCGATTTACTAATGCTTTAACACCGAAATGGGGTCAATTTATTGATCTTTTTAAAACATACAGGTGTTTTGGACTTATTTAGTATTTATAAATTTGTGCAGAAACTGGAGAACAAGAATGAAGAAGAACTCTGGAAGGCACAACGAGTCTCTGCTCCACAAAACCCTAAAACGTATTTTGGCGGTATAAATACAGGTTTAAGCTCAAGTCAGCAACCGAAGCCGTAGACCGCGTTTGTGTCAAACGTGAACCCTTTCCTACCCCAACCAGTTTAAACAAGTCAGTCTACAGGTTCGAGTAATCAAGCCTATGGACAAACTTTTTATCCGAAAGCCTTCCTTCCACAGCCAAGGGATTTAGTGCATAAAGCTCCACAGCAAGCTTCTCAACAAGCTTTCTCTGGAAGCAACAGTCAATCGGCAAATCCCAACACTGTCAAACTTCACACGTCAAATCTCTCCAAAATCAACGTAGAAGTTGCACAGGAACATGCAGAACTTCTAAATACCATGGTCAGTGCATATTGTGGTTTAGTTGCAGGTCAAATAGGGAACATCAATTTGACGAACGAAGACTACGAGCAAATTGACCGAGATAAATGGAGCTGATGGACATCAAGTGGGCATTTGCAAGGGCTATGAGAAGAGCGAAGGATTATATAAGAAGAACGGGTAGAACCAGTTTGGAAAGCAAGAAGGGTACAAAATACGGCTTTGACAAAACCGTCGTTACTTGCTTTAACTGTGGAGAAAGAGGTCGCTTTAAGCGGGAATGCACAAGACCCAGCAAGGAAGGAAATCACAACCCCTTTCGTAATCAGTCTCAACCATCCAACACAGCACAGTACAACAATGAAAGAAGAATATTAGATGTTGGCAAATTTAATAACACCAATCAATCAGGATCTTCAAACACCCATAGAGCTATGGTAGTTAAGTTTGATGAAGGATGCGATTGGTCAGTACAGTTGGGAACTGAGAACAATGAAAGAACTGCATGCTATGCGAACATCATGGATCAAATCAAGCGTGATCACAGCATCAATACGCCAAATAACGATGATACATCTGGGGATGCTGGTAGTTCGGATGAAGAATGTTCAAGTTCAGATGGTTATGGATCTGATTCTGATGTGAAGAAAGGAAGTGAAGCTGAGGTTGAAGAGTTGCTGAGTGAAGCTGAGATGTTGAAGAGTGAAAAGGTAAGTATGATGAGGAATGCAGAAGCTGCGGTAAAAGAGACAGAGGCACTCTCTACAGATGATGCAGTTTTTTCTCATCACACTGCCTTTATGGAAATGTTGAAGGTTCTTCAAAACTGGTAAATTCTAACCCTCCTACTGTTTACAATGACTGTGTTGAATTGAAAATAAAGTATAAAACCATCAACAGTCATAATTAGATTTAGTTGTTGAACTATCAAAATGCAAAGAGGCGAATTTGGCGCTAACTAGAAATGAAAAAGAGTTCAAATCTGTAATAGAAACCCTTAAGAAAAGTGTTTCTGAATTAACAAAAATTGTTTTGAATAGACAGATAGGAATTAATAATTATATTAGTCTCCTAGAAGAAACAAAGAAAAAGTTAGCCATCGCCAAATGCGAATATGATTCGATCAAACGCAAATTGGAAAGTTATTCTAACTCCCAATATGTGCTTGATCATATCATTGAAGTTCAAAAACTAAAGGGAGATGCTCAATGCATAGGGTATAAATCGTGCCCACCCCAATGAATCACAACTATACCAAAATGCCTGATGAAGAGGAAATGCCTCATTTTGAACCCTCTATACCTTTGAATCCTGAAGAATTCGCAGCAGGGTTAGGGTTCAAACTAGGCAATTCATCTCAAGAACCAAGCAAGCCAGAAAGTTCATCATCTGATGAAGAAGAGGATGATACATCAGATGATGAATCAAGAAATGATGATTAGTATCAGCCTCTTGATGAAAGGAAAATAGTAGAATTGTCTGCTACTCCTAGTACTCAATCTGTTGAGAATCAAGAGACTGTTCCTAAGAAATCTGTGAAGACAAGTGTGTCTACACAAGAAGTAGATAATGTGTTGTATACTTTGGTTGGAAACAAGAAAATGTATTCAAACAAAGATTTTCCAATTAAAAATGTAAATCCAATCTCTATAGATCAGGTGTTTGAAAAGTTAAAAACCAAACCTTTAGAGAAGAAAAAGCCCACCAAAACACAACCATTATCCACTTCAAAAGGAAAACAATGGAAGCGAGTTGAAAAGCCTACAGTTTCTTAACCGAAGGTTAAAGCAAAAGGCTCTCGTTACCAGAAAAAGGCTAAAACGGTTAAATTTGTGAGTTCTAAAGGTACGATAAAGTCGAAACTTTTCAAGGAAAATCTAATGTTGATTTTGAAAAGAGACAGTAAAAACAATTAAACCCAATGCACTAATGGATGTAATGAAAATGAACCCAGTACCTCAGGATCCACAAATTCAACATCAAGCCAAGAAACACGATCTCCTAGTTTTGTTGAAAGGAGAACATTTTTCAAATGTGGAGAATTTGGCCACAATATAAAGGATTGTCAAAATCCAGCCAAATCAAGATGTATAGAGAAAGCCCCTCATGAACCAACTTGCAAACATAAATCTGTTTCTCCGACACAAGTTAAACGAATTATTAAGGATCAAAAAGAGAAACAAAAACGTAAACAAGTAAAAGCAGCTGAGAAAGCTTTAAAATCGGATTCTTCGAAAAAGGATCATATATCTTCAAAGTCAATAAAACCAGACACTGTTAAAACTGTAAATAATAGTAAATCTGGTAATAAACAAAGATCTTGGAAACAGAAGACCGATAATGGTTCAAAAGGAGGTTCTCAGTTTATTAATCATTAAGAAATTGAGGTTACATTTCTCGATGATAAGGGACGGCCCAAGACCACTAAGGCTTGGGTCCCCATCTCAAACTAATCTTGTTTGTACAATGTGTAGGGTGTTATAGGAGGAACTGTAAACGGTCATTGGATTGTTGACAGTGGAGCATCAAGGTACATGACGGGTGACTCGCGGCTCCTATATGATGTGAAAAGCGTAAGGGGTGGTTATATTGCTTTTGTTGGTGATAAAGGAGGATATATCACTGGAGAAGGAATGGTCTCCAATGGTGTTGTGAGCTTTGACAAGATCAATTATGTGCGGCAAATTGATCACAATCTTCTTAGCATTTCTCAAATATGCGACAAGAAGTTCACGGTATATTTTGATGATGCCGGATGCTATGTACTGAAGCCTTGATTCAAGATCCCCAATGAATGGATTCTCCTGTCGGCTCCAAGAATTAATGATTTGTATATTCTTGATATGAGCCAAGCTATTAAAACACTGCACAAGTCACATGTTTTGTCTCTAAAGCCACCGAGAAGGAATCAATCTCCTGGCACAGACGTATGGGACACATTCACCTGAGGAAAATGAACTATTTGGTGAAGAACAATCTAGTGAATGGTGTACAAGTGAAGAACTTTCATCTTCAAGACGTTTGTGTATAATGCCAGAAAGGGAAGCAAGCAAGAAAGTCCCATCCCGTGAAAAAGGTCAACACTGTGGATATGCCACTGGAACGTCTTCATATGGACCTCTTTGGACCTATGAAACACAAGACTACCTTTGGTGATTCTTATTGTCTGGTAGTTACTGATGACTATTCCAGATTCTCGTGGGTAAACATGCTGGCACACAAGAGTGAAGTTCCTACTATCCTCAAGAATCTCTTGACTCTGCTAGAAAATTTGTACACTTTGAAGGTAAGGAGAATCAGAAGCGACAATGGCACCGAATTCATGAATCAAGTTATGGACGAGTACAATATTCTGCATGAGTACAGTTCTCGATACACACCACAACAAAATGGCGTCGCTGAGAGGACGAATAGAACTCTCATTGAAACTACAAGAACCATGCTTGTAGAATCATAACTTCCCGTTCAATATTGGGGAGAAGCTGTTGCTACTACGTGTTATACGATGAATAGAGTTCTAATAGTGAAGAGACATGGGAAGACATGCTTTGAGCTGTTACATAAAAGGAAACCGGATATTTCTTTCTTAGAACCTTTTGGAGCTCCATGCACTATGATCGACCCACATGGAAAGTTTGGTCCCAAGGCTATCGAAGGTTTCTTTCTTGGATACGCTACTCCTAATTTCCGGGTGTGGAATTTGTCTTCAAAGAAGATTGAAGAATGGGGTGAAGTCAAGGTTCAGAGATATACATAAGCTTTTAGAGCTCCGGGTGCTCCTTGGATGTTTGACTACGATTGGCTATTTGACTCCTTTAATATGCCAACTTTTGATGATGCAACAGCTGCTGCTCAGATACTTTTGGAAAGTGATACTGCAGTAGACTCGTCACTAGTTCGACCAATTATTGTTAACCCTCAAGTGTCGACTTCGGTTTACAATCTTGTTCAAAATGAGGAATTCAAAGACGCTGCGGATTATAATGTTTCATCAGAAGACGATGAGTTTCACGATGCAAATGAAGCTGCCTCTGGTGCGGTTCCTGGTTTTTCGGATAATACGTCAAATATTCAACCTCAAGGAAAGACTAAAGGACAAGCATCTACAATGTCATCAAATCCAGCGGTCGATTTAACTGTTGATCTGAATATCAACAATTTGGGTATAAATTCTCGAGTTCCTGATGTGCCCGAAACTCGAATTCATAATATCCATCCTCAGCAGAATATTACGGAGATGTCCAGAGTGGTGTGCAGACTCGTAAGCAGCTTCGAAACAACCAGAATGCTGGATTGTATTCGGAAATCAGGGAATCTGGTGGTTTGAAAGATTGGTCTTTTTCCTGCTATGTGTGCCAAGTAGAACCAAAATCCTGTAAGGAGGCAATGAAAGAAGACTCTTGTGTTGAAGCCATGCAGGAAGAACTTCAACAGTTTCAGACGTTAGGCGTCTGGAAATTGGTTGATAGGCCTGACGGTTACAAGAAGATTGGTACACGATGGGTGTACAAATGCAAGAAGGATGACCGAGGTGTTGTTGTGAGAAACAAAGCGCGATTGGTTGTTCAAGGTTTTAATCAAGTCGAAGGCATTGATTACAATGAAGTTTATGCACCGGTTGCACGACTTGAGGCCATAAGAATCTTTTTGGCTTATGCGTCCTTCAAGAAGTTCACCGTTTATCAGATGGATGTGAAGAGTGCATTTCTTCATGGTGTGGTAGAAGAGGAAGTATATGTTGAGCAACCGCCAGGTTTTGAAGATCCTCTCCATCCTAAAAGGTTTGGCTTCTCAACAAGGCGTTATATGGTCTTCATCAAGCTCCGAGGGCTTGGTATGAAACGTTGTCTACCTATTTGTTGAAGAATGGTTTTCGACGAGGCCTGATCGACTATACTCTCTTCATCAAGGAACAGGACAAGGACTTGCTGCTAGTACAGGTTTATGTTGATGATATTATATTTGGGTCTACTAACACTCGAATGTGCAAAGAATTCGAACAGGTTATGCAGGAAAAGTTCGAGATAAGCGCTATGGGAGAAATGAATTTCTTTTTAGCTTTAGAGGTTCAGCAATCAAAGGAAGGGATTTTTATCCATCAAACCAAGTATGTCAGAGACATTCTCAAGCGATATCAGATGGATGACTCAAAACCTTTGGGAACTACATTAGCACAAAATCATAGGATTACTCCTGACGGAATGCGTGAACATGTAGAACCATCTCTATATCATGCTATGATCAGATCTCTCATGTACCTTACTACTTCAAGACCCGATATAATGTACCCAACATGCCTTCTGGCATGCTATCAGTCTAGTCCGAAGGTTTCTCATTTGATGGTTGTGAAAAGGATCTTTCGTTATCTAAAGGGTCGTCCTAACACTGGTCAATGGTACCCTAAGGATGATAACTTTGATCTGACAGCATTCAGTGATTCTGATCATGGTGGATGCAAAATCAATGCAAAGTCAACAACAACAGGATGTCAGTTCTTGGGAAATCGCCTAGTCACGTGGCAATGCAAAAAGCAGACTTGTGTAGCTACATCAACATGTGAGGCTGAGTATATTTCAGCTTCTAGTTGCTGCTCTCAAGTTCTATGGATTCAACAGGAAATGCGCGACTACGGTTTTGAATTTCTTACTACTCATATTTTTGTTGATAATGAAGCTGCTTTACAGATCACTCGGAATCCTGTACAACATTCGAAAACAAAACATATTGAGATTAAGTATCTTTTCATACGAGATTGTTATGAAAAGAGACTTATGGATGTTGTTAAAATCCACACTGATCACCAACGTGCCGACCTTTTTACCAAAGCCTTTGATAAATCACGTTTTGGTTATCTACTTTTGGTCAATGGCATCAAGGTGAAACCCGAGTAACTCAACAATGGCTAACTATTTTTGTATATACTTTTCTGAAAATCTAAAACTACAAAAAGATTTTTATTTTTATATTTTAGGGGAATTAAATTTCAAGAAAATACAAAAATATGTCTTTTATTTACCTTCTTTGTTTAAGGGGGAGAAAATTTCAGAAAAATACAAAAACATTAGAAAAATAAAAAATGAGTTTCTTGGATAAGTTGAAGATGATGAAATTCACCGGTTAATAGCATAGAAAGAAGATTGATAAGTAGCTTTTACTTATGACGTATCGGTAGGCTCACAATCAGACTAAAATGTGTAGGTTGATATAACCTAATAGACAGAACGCCAGGTGGGAACCATTCATTGGCATATGGTCTTGGTACCGAAATTTCGTTTGATAGAGTGCCGAGGTTCTGAGATATACAGTCTTTATGCTGGCTTATCATCTGGGTATCATTGTTGAATCTTTTGCCGAAAAACAACGATGGCGCAAGTCTAGAACTTCCATGATATCATACATACGTGTACATACTGCATACGACCTTCAAATAAGTGATAAAAATATCACATCCACAAAATAAGTGATAAAATATCACAGCTTTATGCAGGAGCTAAGTTCGTCTCTTTGTCGGACTTACTCCTGTACCCTGCATGCATATGAAAATCAAGTTCCTCATCAATAAGTGATTAAATCACAAAGGGCTTGTTTTCAATCAAAATAAGTGAGTATCTCACATCATTCATATACGTCAAAACAAATGATAAAGCAGTATACTCACCGGTAAGATTTTCTCTCGTGCATATCTTGATACGGGAATGTGTCGTGATGTGGTTGAACACCGGCTAGTAAGTATAAATTCATATCTTAATCATATCTCCTAATCATGATTACATCTGATAAGTCTGAGCTTACAGGGACAACAATAGCGATAACCATAGTTAAATATTTATTCGTTTAATTTTGGAAATCTAATACCGTCTTTGACAAAGATTAAAATGCTGGTATGATTCTTTTATCTTGAAACTCGAAAAAGATTATTAAATAGATATATAGTTTTTCTGTGTATTTAGTTTTTAAGTCTAGTTTACTTAGTTGCTTATGTTATTACTTTTTGAAAGTTAGACAAAGTTGATACTCGAAAGTTTTCTACCAAGATATGCAAGAAAACCATTGGTTTGATATCGCAACTTCATAAAAGAAATATCTTGCAACAAGTAATCCATCAAAAGAAATCCAAAATCTGAAATTCGTTTGAGTGTTTGTATCTCATACGAATGAACCTAGTCATTTGTTTTGACTTGGTCACTTGTTTTTCTCAAATCTGCTGCTTGCATTCATACGAGTGTGTGTATCTCGTTTAGGGAATACAATCATACGAAGATTTTATAATAAGACTTTTGTGTGTATCCCCTGAGAAAGTTGTGTTCTAATTATATTTGTCTATTGAGTACAGATTGATACAAAAGAACATAAACAAAGACCAGCAACAAAGAAATCTGACAAGTTAGAAGAGGAAACAAGAAAGATTTAAAGTTTCTTAGAAGTTCGAAGACCTGATGCTCTAATCATTAGATATCAGATCTATCAATGAATTGCAGATCTTCAGGGGGAGTTTGTTGATACTCCAAACCATTCTATGTGAAGACCAAAGTCTGAAGACCAAAGACCGAAGACCGAAGACCAAGCAACATCCAAGGGGGAGTTTGTTGATACAGTTTTGTGTCTGTCGCTTGTTCTTAATTACAGTGGTAACTGTATGGTCTTTGCTCAAGTGTCTGTATAGGTTTGGTCATGTTGAATAGATCGAGATATCCTTCTATCTTGATCTAGTATGACATCTTAGCTTGTCTTGGTTAATCAGTTGCATGTGTGCATACTGATAAGTCTTGGAAGCGTCAAGTCTACACATGTTCTACTATTGAGAGGATTCTTTGCGAGTCAGAGAATTCGTACCAAACAGAGGTTTCGTGCGAATCACTGAGTACGAAACATGTATTTCGTACGAAACACTGACTCGTACCAATTTTGGAGTTGTGACTCGTGTGAAATAGTGTGTTCCATATGTCTGGATTTGTGATTCATACGAAACTAGACAGACACTATATAAGCTAACATGCACTTCTCAGTCAGAGATGACTTGCACGTGAAAATTGACTAGCTCACCAGACTGACCTGAGAGATTGTTATCTCTAAAGACGAAGACACAAGAACACAACAAGTTTGTTTGAGTCATACGAGCATTGTGTGTATATGTTTGTACTTGTTCTCAATCATTAATCAAGATAGTGAATCTTTGGTTACCCCGTGTTCTTTACTTTGCTTTGGTTGCATGCACACTTGGATTCCGCACTTGTGTGTGTGTCATATGAACAAGGAACTAGTATACAACCATCCACAGGTGGACCTACACTCTATCGTGCTATGATCAAATCTCTCATGTATCTTACTGCTTCAAGACCCGACATAATGTACCCAACATGCCTTCTGGCGCGCTATCAGTCTAGTCCGAAAGTTTCTCACTTGATGGCTGTAAAAAGAATCTTTCATTATTTGAAAGGACGCCCTGACAATGGCCTACGGTACCCTAAGGATGATAACTTTGATCTGACAGCATTCAGTGATTCTGATCATGGCAGATGCAAAATCGATGCAAAGTCAACAACAGCAGGATGTCAGTTCTTGGGAAATCGCCTAGTCACGTGGCAATGAAAAAGCAGACTTGTGTAGCTACATCAACATGTGAGGCTGAGTATATTTCAGCTTCTAGTTGCTGCTCTCAAGTTCTATGGATTCAACAGCAAATTTGCAACTACGGTTTTGAATTTCTTACTACTCCTATTTTTGTTGATAATGAAGCTACTTTACAAATCACTCGGAATCCTGTACAGCATTCAAAAAAAAAACACATTGAAATTAAGTTTCATTTCTTACGAGATTGTTATGAAAAGAGACTTATCAATGTTGTTAAAATCCACACTGATCACCAACGTGCCGACCTTTTTCGAAAGCCTTTGATAAATCATGTTTTGACTATCTACTCTTGGTCAATGGCATCAAGGTGAAACCTAGGTAACTCAACCATGGCTAACTATTTTTGTATATACTTTTCTAAAAATCTAAAACTACAAAAAGATTTTCAGTTTTATATTTTAGGGGGAGTAAATTTGAAGAAAATACAAAAATATGTCTTTTATTTACCTTCTTTGTTTAGGGGAGAAAATTCAGAAAAATACAAAAAAATTAGAAAAATCAAAAATGAGTTTCTTGGATAAGTTGAAGATGATGAAATTCATCGGTAAATCTGTCAAAAATGGTTAAAAGCATAGAAAGAATATCATAAGTAGCTTTACTTATGATGTATCGGTAGGCACACAATCATACTAAAATGTGCAGGTTGATATAAATCTAATAGACAGAACGCCAGGTGGAAACCATTCATTGGCATATGGTCGTGGTACCGAAATTTCGTTTGATAGAGTGTCGAGGTTCTGAGATATACGGTCTTTATGTTGGCTTATCATCTAGGTATTATGGTTGAATCTTTTGCTGAAAAATAACGATGGTGCAAGTCTAGAACATCCATAATATCATACATATGTGTACATACTACATTCGACCATCAAATAAGTGATAAAAATATGACATCCCCAAAAATAAGTGATAAAATATCACAGCTTTATGTGGGAGCTAAGTTCGTCTCTTTGTCGGTACGATGGTACTAACCTGTTCACGGACTTACTCCTGTGCCCTGCATGCATCTAAAAATCAAGTTCCTCATCAATAAGTGATTAAATCACAAAGGGCTTGTTTTCAATAAAAAATAAGTGAGTATCACACATCGTTCATATACGTAAAAACAGATGATAAAGCAGTATACTCACCGGTAAGATTTTGTCTCGTGCATATCATGATACGGGAATGTGTCATGATGTGGTTGAACACCGGCTAGTAAGTATAAATACATACCATAATCATATCTCCTAATCATGATTACATCTGATAAGTCTGAGCTTACATGGACAACAATACCGATAATCATAGTTAAATACTTATCTGTTTAATTTTGTAAACCAAATAACGTTTTTTACAAAGATTGTAGTTTATCTTTATAATTTAACTTTACGTCTAGTTTACTTAGTTGCTTATGTAATTACTTTTTGAAAGTTAGCCAAAGTTAATACTCGAAAGTTTTCTACCAAGATACGCCAGGAAACCATTTGTTTGAAATCACAACTTCATAAAGTAATATCTTGCAACAAGTAATCCATCAAAGAAATCCAAAATCTGAAATTCGTTTGAGTGTGTGTATCTCATAAGAACGAACCTAGTCATTTGTTTTGACTTGGTCTCTTGCTTTTCTCAAATCTGCTGCTGGAATTCATAGGAGTGTGTGTATCTCGTTCATGGAATACAATCATACGAAGAAATTATGATAAGTCTTTCATGTGTATTCCCTGAGAAAGTTGTGTTCTAATTACATTTGTCTATTGAGTATAGTTTGATACAAAAGAACATGAACAAAGACCAGCAACAAAGAAATCTGACAAGTCAGAAGAGGAAACAAGAAAGATTTGAAGTTTCTTAGAAGTTCGAAGACCAGATGGTCTAATCATTAGATAGCAGATCTATCAATGGATAGCAGATCTTAAGGGGGAGTTTGTTGATATACCAAACCATTCTATGTGAAGACCAAAGACCGAAGACTGAAGACCAAGCAACATCTAAGGGGGAGTTTGTTGATACAGTTTTGTGTCTGTCGCTTGTTCTTAATTACAGTGGTAATTGTACGGTCTTTGCTCAAGTGTCTGTATAGGTTTGGTCATGTCGAATAGATCGACATATCCTTCTATCTTGATCTAGTATGACATCTTAGCTTGTCTGTGTTAACCAGTTGCATGTGTGCATACTGATAAGTCTTGTGTACGTCAACTCTACACATGTTCTCCAAGAATGAGAATTCTGTGTGAGTCATAGATTTTGTACGAAACAAAGAGTATTTCATACTAAACAAGCATTTCGTATGAAACACTGACTCGTACCAAATTCTGGAGCTGTGCTTCTTGTTAAATATTGTGTTCGGTATGTCTAGATTCGTGGTTTGTACGAAACATCTAGGCATACACTATATAAGCAGACATGCACCTCTTAGTGAGAGCCAGCTAGTTGGTCAGACCAGAGAGCTTGTTACCCTTTGAGTTTGTTATCTCTGAAGACGAAGACACAAGAACACAGCAAGTTTGTTTGAGTCATACGAGCATTGTGTGTATATGTTTGTACTTATTCTCGAACATTAATCAAGATAGTGAATCTTTGGTTACCCTGTGTTCTTTACTTTGCTTTGGTTGCATGCACACTTGGATTCCTCACTTGTGTGTGTGTCATATGAACAAGGAACTGGTTTAACACCATCCGCATGTGGATCTACACTCACGCTTGCTTCCGCTGTGCGATGACGATGCCATTCGGATCACGCCACGCTCTGATGTGAACGGATAACACGGGGGTGTGACAACAGAGAGGTTCTAAATCAACAATACGAAACATTTTATCATGTTAAAGGAGAGTCATTAATCGACAATTTGTGTCACACCCCAACTGATGGCGGAAACATCGGAGTGAGACGAACTAGACTGTTCGAGACATCATAACGCTATTTGCGACAACATTTAAATTAACATCCCATTTCATTTCATAGCATCAAAATTGTCAAGGTTACATCGAATATTCAAATACAAGAAATAACAACAAAACAAGTTCAACAATAACATAATGATTAACTAAGTATTCTATGCGTGTTTCTATGCCATTCCTACTAAGTTCCATCATAACAACTTCATCAACCTGCAACAGTTAAAAAGTATAGTTCAATAACAAGTGTTGGCGAGTACACAAGTTTAATATCATAGCATAAGTATGAAATCCGTTTAAACAAATCCACATGAATAGCTACCATACAAGATAAATGTAAACAAGGTATGTGAGTCTTCAAGTCAATCCTCTAGTGTACCGCAAAATAGATTTTAACTTAACATTGACCCCAAGAATACGGGCGGTGCGTTACTCCTATAACGCTATACATGTTAAGGGAGGCTCGATCAAAGTTAATGACATTTAGATCACATAAGAATATACCAAGTAACAATTCAAGTAGCATAAGACTAAAGCATGTTGATGGATTGTTTTTGTAAAGAATAAAGTGTGAATTAGTGTACTTTTAATAAATTAATCATGTTGCACCCAAATAGTGGAAAGCATAAAAAAGGTCGAGTGTACTCATGGTTTTGCAAAGTAATATACGTGAGAGAGTTAGATTGTTTAGGGGATGGAACACCAAGTTTATCCTACACAAGGCAACGTAGGTGTATGAGTATTAGATTGACGAGGGAGTTTAATGAGTTTAGGAATTTAAATATGCAAGGAAATTATATATAAGCGAAAGTATTTATCTAGACATTAACGCTCGTTTTTTACACTAATAAGCCCCGAAGGGTGTTTGTGTTTTTATGGGTCATGCCCAATAGAATCGTAACGATTGTTAAGTCTAAGATAAAATAACCTACTTTTAAGACAACTAACCATTTGGTCATGGTCAAAGGTTCGGTTATATTAAGTATTTACATATAGTTATATTATTACTAGTTAATCATATAGTTCGTGTATTTCATAGATATCATGTAAGTCATATAAGTCATGCATAGAGGTAGGAGGATAACCATCCTAAACGTCTTTCATAATATTCACCATTACACAAGATTGACACAAGGACAATCCGGATGGTCAAGAATTATGGAAATCATCAAGTGAGGGGTGGATTGAATAGTTGAATGACCAAGGCCTTCATGTAATCACACCTACACCAACACAAGCTTGAAAGCTTGGATGGCTCAACACTAGTGGGTTTGAAACCCTAGTAAAAACCACAAGTTTAGAGACATGTTATGCGTTTTGATTGTATGTGAACAAGTCTAGCTTAACACACTAACCATAAGCTTGGTTAGTGGCATATGTAGCATAGATTTGTTATGTTAAATATAAGTTCAAAAAAGTTTTATAAGTTATCATCCAAAACAAAAAGTTTTGCCCCAAAAATGGTGTGATTCCACCTTGGTTTTCCATGGAAAAGCTTTGGTAACATCCATAGGGCTTAGCAAACAATGTTGAGGAAGAAAACAAGGTGGAAACATTTAAAAACTTCAAGTTTGAAAGATAAAAATTTGGGCTGAAAGTGTGTAGACTTTTGGACCTCAAAATGGTTTCGTTTCACCTTAGTTAGCCTAAGCAAAATTGTCAGAACCTTCCTAGAGGTTATCCAAGAGTGTTAGAAAGAAAAACAAGGTAAAAAGAAGAAGAACAGTGAGTCGAAACTCATTTGCAAGCTGCTGAATTTCAGCAGAGAATTATGAATTTAGGGACTTGTTTGAGGATTGTGGAGGCTTGTAAAAGTGAGAAATGGGTGGAGGAACTTGTGTTTATATAGGGGAAGGATTAGGGTTAGGATTAGGGTTGAAGTAAATGCAATTAGGTGGATTTTGAATTCAAAAAAAGAAGAGGGAAGACTCCCTTGAGCTCGCGGCCGCATAGGGGCTGCCATTTTTTTATTTTTTATTTTTTTTGATCTTTTAATTATTTATTTATGCATTTAGGGTTTATAACTTTGTATTTTATATGTGTGACATGTATGGGTCCTGTAATGGCCTAGTGTTATGCAAATTATTGTTTTAAAAACCCTAAAAATACAACTAAGTAACATGTATTTTCATAAACATAATGCGACAAGATTTTTATGATAATGGAAGCTTGAATTCTTTGAATAACATCACTAGTTGTCTTGCTTGAGTTTAGTATAAGATTTATAAACATTCATCAAACATTTACACGTTGTTTTGAATTGATTTACGAAGAAATAAAGTATCATATGATCATAAGTTTAAACATGAATATAGTTTGCAAATTTAGCATAATTGATTAATCTTGATTACAACCAAAGCCTTAGAATACAATGAATTGAAAATAGAAATACAAATACAAGGTTTGGACTTTCCAAAAATAGAAACACGAAGCAGACTTGCTAAAAACGTAAAGATACAAATGCGAAGCGTTACAATTTGAAAGGTTTAGCTGTCTCATTAGTGACATTAAATTGGTAAATGTTACACTTGCAATTTCGACTTTAAATAGTTGTTTTCTTAGATCATTACTAAACAAGAGGGACACTATAGCTTTTGTAACTAGAAATTCAAGTGGGTTCAAAGAAATGAGTCTTACTCAGCTTCATGGTAGGCTCCTCACTTATGAGAGAGAGTTGAACAAGAAAAAGAAGCTACAAGAGTCTGGCAAAGTGGCTGATGACTACGCATTCGGTATACAACACTATAGAAGAACTCACTGGCAGTAGTAAGGATCAGAGTTATGATCATTTCATTAATATAACTTTTGGTGGTAATTTCAACTCTGAACCTTACACACCTAATTATGCATTTGCTGCTAATGGGGAAGCCAAACTTCTGATAACTTATGCTTTGAATTTAATGACCTTCAACATTTTGATCCTTAAGATTCAGAAGAGATGGACATTTTGCACCAGTTGGCTCTATTAAGTGTTAGGGCTAACAAATATTACAAGACAACTGATAGAAAGTTTCTAGGGTTGCATGGGGACAAAAGTTTGTCCGGAAAGGTAAAAAATGAAGTGTTATAAATGTAATAGGCTAGGACACTTTACTAGAGAATGTAGTTGTCAATCAACGGGACCAGTTGCAGAGGTTAATCAACAGAGTTTCTATTGGTGCAGAATGTCTAGCCTACGTCTTAGGGTCATGTTGAGTATGTAATAGGCTTCATTTTCAGATTACTTGTTTGTATGTATATAGGCCACTTAGTACGAAGTGAAGCAGTTCACTTCATATGAAGTGCTCTTCGGACGAAGTGGCAACTCCAACTCGTGCGAATTTTTCATGTCTATAAATAGTAGAGTTGGGGTCTTGAGTCTATAGCTGTTTTACGGATTCTAAGGAGAAGCCCTGTCAGGTTGCTGTTTATAATTCTTCCACGTTTATTAATACAAGAAGTAGAAGCGTTCAAACAGTATATCTGATCTTTTCTCAAACTTACTAATGATGAATTTCGCGCACGTTGGTTAGCTCGAGCCTGGTCCGTTGCTTTCGGAGGAAAGCCGATCCTCCCACAAGCGAAGCTGTAAAAAGGGGAAGCAGCACAAGAAATTACAGTCAAGGAAACTTTTGAATTCCATCAAGTTACCACTGGAGAGGCTTCATATGGATCTTTTCGGACCTGTAAACGTCAAAATTGTTTCTTGAGATCTTTACTGCCTTATTGTGACAGACGACTATTCAAGCTTCTCATGGGTCATGTTTCAGAAGAGTAGGGATGAAAAATTTGAAAATTTATGATTCTCTTGAGAAAACTAGAGAACCTGTACCATCTTCCAATCAGAAGGATAAGAAGTGACAATGGTACTAAGTTCAGGAATAATTGAATGCTCGAATTCTGTAATAACAAAGGGATTCTTCACGAATTCAGCGCTCGTTATACTCCACAACAAAATGGAGTAGCTGAATGGAAAAATCGAACTCTGACTGATACATCACGCACAATGTTCGCCTGTTCTGTGTTACCTATTAGTTTTTGGAGCGTAGCCATTGCCTCTGCTTGCCACACATTTAACAGGGTTTTGACCGTCAAGGCTCACAAGAAGACATGTTTCGAACTGCTTAATCAACGAAAGCCGAATTTAGAGTTTTTGGAGCCATTTGGGTCTCTGTGTACGGTCATCGACCCGGACGGTAAATTTGGTGCTAAATCTTTGGAATGTTTTTTCGTAGGTTACGCTAGTCCGTTGAGAAGGGTATATCTGCCAAGCCTTAATCAAGTAATCCTTATTCAACATGTCGATTGTTGGAAATACACAATGCCTACTCAAAAGATTGGTGATCCCTAGATGTTCAATTTTGAGAGCTATTGGAATTCATTTGACCTACCAGAAGTACCTAACGAAGAGGAACTTGTGTTATTATATCAACAACATCAAGCAACAAATCAAGAACAAGTTCCTAGACCAATAGTGGTTACTCAACCACCTATTGGCACAAATGTTTCTAGTGAAGGTCCGAGCATGACTCAATCTGAACTTGTCGTCGATCCAGTAGTACATTCCACTGAGCCCACTCTCAACCAGAGGGATGATTCTGATTCTGACGCTGAGACAACGTATTATAATGGTGGTGAATCTAGTTTCAATGAAGGATCTGAGCAGATAACAAGTCTACTAAATCAATCTGCAAGTCCCAGAAATTAGAATGAAGCATCAATAAGTGATAAGATTGCCGAACAGAACATCACAAATTTGGAAAGTGAAGTGGATGTTCCTAATGAAGTAATGCCAATGAAGTTATCCTACCATCCATCAGAAAATATTATCGGAGAACTACAAGCTGGAGTGAAAACACGCAATCAGATTAACAAAGGTCTTAGTTGTTTTTTATACAAAGATTGCACCAGTTCAAGAAATGTGCTTACATCATTGTTTTATTTCACAGATTGAGCCAAAATCAAACAAAAGACGCGCTTGCTGATGAAAGTTGGGTAAACGCAATGCAGGAGGAGCTGCAACAGTTTGAGAAGCTTGGTGTCTGGAAGCTTGTTGACCTACCGGCTAATCAGAAAGCTATCGCTACAAAATGGGTCTTCAAGTGCAAAAGAGATGATCGAGGGGTAGTGGTGCATAACAAAGCTCGACTCGTTGTCAAAGATTTCATCAGCAAGAAGACATTGATTATACTAATGTTTATGCTCTAGTCGCTCGACTTGAATCCATTCACATTTTCCTGGCATTTGCGTCATGGAAAGGTTTCAAGGTGTACCAGCTAGATGTCAAGTCTGTTTTTCTTTACATAACTGTGAAGGAGTTAGTGTATGTTGGACAACCACTGGGGTTCGTCGATCCAGTTGAGCAACGGCTATATCAGAGGCACTGTTGACTACACACTCTTCACGAAGGATGTAAATGGACACCTGCTGATTGTACAAGTCTATGTGGATGACATCATCTTCGGCTCAACAAATGACGAGTTATGTAAAGATTTTGAAGCAGTCATGAAGAAGAAGTTCGAAATGAGCTCAATGGAAAAGATGAAGTTCTTTCTGTGACTTCAAGTTGATCAGTTACCTTATGGTATATTCATCCATTAGACAAAGTACGTCCACGATATCTTAGAGAAATTCAAAATGTCTAGAATGTCACGTTATCTACCCCATTGGCAATCAATCATGGAATCTGACCAGACAAACACAATGTCAAGATAGATGAAAGCTTGTACTAATCGATGATTGGATCCTTGATGTATCTCACAACATATAGACCAGACATCATGTATCCAACCTGCCTTTGTGCTCGTTATCAATCAAGTCCTCAAATGTCGCACCTGATGATTGTCAAGCGGATTTTCAGATACCTGAAGGGCTATCCAAGCACAGGCATGTGATATCCGTGAAACGATAACTTCGACCTCGTTGAATATTCTAATTCAGATTTAGGATGCTGCAAACTTAACGCCAAATCTATGACGGCCGGTTAAGTTATTCCGAACACGTTTAGTAAAATGGCAATACAAGAAGCAAACCACGGTGAATATGTCTCAATTCCAGCGGTTGTTCCCAAATTTTGTGGATACAACAGCAGATGAGAGACTTTGGATTGCAGTTTTTTGATACGCCCATATATGTAGATAATAAGGTAGCCATCAATATAACAAAAAATCTTGTTCAAAACTATAAAACTAAACACATGAAATTCGATATCACTTTACCCGCGACTGTCACGAGAAAAAGTTGATTCGAATAGAAAAAATCCACACTGATGAACAAAAGGCTGAATTTTATACAAAACCATTTAATTGAACCAGATTTAATCTTATGAGACTTAACGCTTTGAAAAATCTAACATCAAAGTTGTTGAATATGGATCAGATGATGAATTTTCGTAATCCTCATCGGTTTGTCAAGTTTTTAGTTTTAAAATTTTCTTTCTTTAAAAAGAAAAACCAAAAATAAGTTTTTTAATTTTAGGGGGAGAAATTGTTATGAAAAATACAAAAACATAAAAAAATTTGAAAAACACAAAAAATGAAAGACAAAAAAAAGTTTTTGTGTAAAAGGAGGAAATGATAATACATCAATGAACTATCACAAGTATGCTAAAGAAATGTAATGTTAAAAAGTGTTTAAACAGGTTTTACTAATGATGTGCCAGTAGGCTTTGCACATTTAGTAAATTGATTTCAAGATATAAACATAAAAGAAAGCTGATTAACTTGTGGCTTAACATCTCTCGGATATACGGACTTAGTTCTCTGAAATGTCGTTTGAGAGAATGCCAGATTCTGAGATACTAGGTCTTTATAGATATTTGATATCTGGGATATTATACGTTTTTTTCTGATTTTGCGTCGGCAATGGCCTAGAACTTGTATATTATTTTTCGCATTCATTCCCCAAAAGCTGCATAAAAAAATAAAAATATCAAAAGATACGATATTTGCAGCATAAAAGATTCCAGAATTTGGAACACCACCTTAAGTCGAGCCTTGATCTCATTGACTATACGGGAGTACTTACCTGAGCTCTCAAGGTCTCGCACCACCCATATATACAGATATCAATTGGTTATATTCACCCGTGAGATGAAATCTAGGAATCTTGATACGGGAGTATATTCTGAGGTGGTAGACAAAGTTGAGTCTTGTTCCTAAAATAACCTAACGTATCATGAAACAATTAAGAAATGTGTAAAAGTTTAAATGGATCACTGTACTGACAGTCCAAGTAAATCTGCTTAGAACTTAAAGTTTTATTAAGATCAACAGTACTAGTGATATGTCTGGATACTATTATTATCCTCTTAACACGAACTCACAAAAATATGTCTGTAAATATGTTTTTTAACATAGTTTACATTTCCTTTATGTAAAACCTAAAAACAATTTAAGAGTGTTTTAATATTAACTTTGAAAAATTCAAAAAGATTTATTTCTATCTTATTTCTGACTACCGATGTTGGAAAGCGGATCTTCAAAATCCAGAGCTGCTGCATGCTGAGAGATCCCGAACTCAACGGGTTGGGAGCATATCTAAAATCGAGAAAATGTTTTGAAAAGATCAAAAGTTCATTAGTTTGAAACTTTACATTGCCTAAAAACATCAGTTTGTTCATAAAGTGTTCAACCATGGTCATTAACTTGGACTTGGTAGACAAATCAGTTAACCAGGGTCATTAACTTGGACTTGGTTAACTGAGCGGGTCATTAAAACTGATAAAATATGCAAAAATAAAAAATTGAAGTTGGACAGTCAACTCGCACGAGTTCAAAGGTACCCCCGTACGAGTTGGGGTTCATCTCGTACGAGTTGGTCACGTCGCACATGTCAGACGCCAACTCATATAAATTGTTTATACACACTTCATACATAGTGTTCTTGGCCTATATATAAGGGACAACCCATACGAGGCAGTCATTCACTGCTTGTGCGAGTTGAGAGAACTGTTGTGCGATCTGTATTGTTTGAACACTTTTCGAACCATCCACGATCTATACAAACATTTGGAAGGTTGATTTGGACACCTCTTAAAATGGTTAAGGTAATTAACTTCGATTTAACACTTTATTTGAGTTTTCGGCCCTAACATCTAAAAAACGTAGATCTAGGACTCTTGGACCGCTTAATCTTATAATTGAGCATTAATAAGTGTGTATCGGTGTTACTAGGATGTTATGGAACCTTTATTCACAAAATCACAATTTTGGTGTTTAAGGTTCATGACCGTCATTGTCGTGCGAGTTGCACCTCGTATGACTTAACTATGATAACCTTTATGTCACCTCGTACGAAGTGTGTATAGTGAAAAAAAATTTTACACACCTCGTACGAAGCGATAAGTTCGAAAACGTTATTGTTACACACCTCGTGCGTGTGACATTTGTAAATTTTTAGTCATTGAACAATTCCGAAACATTTTCATATTTAATAAAATCTTGTGTTTTATTTGCGAGAATTTATATTTATCAATCATTATATAATCCCGGACATTTTGATTCAATAAAATCTTGCATTTTTTGGTACGAATATTAAAATGTCAATCATTACACAAATTCGGTCAATTTCGTGTTCGATAAAGTTTTATACTTTATTTATGAAACGCGTAACTGTACAATCAAACTAACCGACATCCATGACATTTTCGGACAAAATCTAAGTTACACATGCCTTAACGCCTTTATATAACCTCAATATTAGGTTAGTAGGGGTTAAAATGACAAAACGTGACAATACAAGTACAGGGGCCAAAATTGTCAAAAAACACTTAATTTTTGACACCTTGCACTCATTTTGCCACACTTAATTTGGTGTTGACACATGTTAGGACACTAATCCACAATTAGTAAGACTTGTCATCACCTCATTGATCCTAAAACACTATAAATACCCTTTGATCCATCCATTTTTTTCACACCAATTCAAAACACTTCAAAGCAAACTGTGAAGTTCTTCCTTCAATCCTTATTGGAGCTTGTTTCCAGCCTTGTGTTCTGAAAGTGTTCTTCAAAACAAGTAAGTACCCTTCCTAGTTCTTTCATTTTTTTAGCTATTTTGAGCTAAAAGTCAAACAATTTGGCTTCCTGTTTGACTTTAAGTTCTTACCATTTTGGTCGAGTCAAAGTTCAAATTGAACTTTGCAACATGATCATAATCACTAAGGTATTAATCCCTTGCGATTGCACCCTACTGATTAAGACGTTTAGTAGGCGAGATGACAAGTGAAAGTTTTACGAGTTAAAAGTACAAAAAAAATATTAAAATGCATTTTATGACCGCTTTGACTTTCAAATCTGACCCGTTTGGTTAATCTAAGGATTTGACCAAGCGCATTTTTATGACCATAGTAATTTAAGGAATAACCTTTTGAGGTTATACCTTAGAGTCATATAGTTTGGTTAGCTATATGATGAGTCGATTTTATGTACTTTTAAAATGCCAAAAACACCCTTTTGGCACATAAAATGGTTTTAAACATGTAAGACCATAATTTTGACATATAAACTGATATTATAACATAATCAAACTTGTTTTGACATATAATACTCATCATAGGACTTATTTAACAATCCAAACACATAGTTAGGCTTGCGACCCGTTAAAGTGGTGTAAAACATTTTAACAAGTCATAACGGGTCAAAGCACTTAGAAACCCTTCCAAATCAGAATGTAAGGTATTATAAACCATATCATATGAGTCCCAACACTCGTTTGGTTTATCAGACCTCACTCTATCCAATCCTCCGATTAAATCTCGACACACTAACATAGTATTCTGATACATTAGGACACACTTGAACTCTTTAATCCTTGAGCTTTGTTTGATCATTTGAACAAGACGTTTACGCATTCCCAAGTGAGTACATAGCCCCCCATTCTACATGTTTTGCTTATCTAGTACATATAGTACATGATTTCAAAGACATTTTGCTTCATATGTTGACTTAGCTTACCTAGTACATGATTTCAAAGATAGGTTTGCTTCGTATGTTGACTTAGCATACCTAGTACATGATTTCAAAGACATTTTTTGCTTCGTATGTTTACTTAGCATACCTAGTACATGATTTCAAAGACATTTTGCTTCGTATGTTGACTTAGCATACCTAGTACACAATTTCAAAGACATTTTAGCTTGGTATATTGACTTAGTATGCCAAGTACATGATTTCAAATCATTTTCATGACATGCTTACATTTTTCAAGACATATTGGTGCGTTGAATGTACAATGATACATTCATTATCATTAATCACACCGACCGGTAGTATGTAATGGTACCATAGGATTGACAATCCCATTCCCGCTTTCTATGTTTGTTTGGAAGTGACTTTAGGGAATGAAAGAATTTGATGAACATTTGATAAACCTTTGTCTTTATAAGGGTTTATTTGAAAGTAAACAAGGCTTGAATGTATTCGCCAACAATCCATATATATGTGTATACACAATAAAAGCAATTGATTTATAAGACAAGAATTTTTGTTTATACAAGACCTTTGTTTATTCAAAAGACATGTTTTATACAAGACATTTGGACGAGACAAGACATTCTCATTATTTTATACAAGACATTTATTATATGCTTTAAACAAGACTTTTGTTTGCCATACAAGACATTGGTTTATACATAGACATTTGTTTATAAAAGGCATTTGGTTTATACGTGACATTATTTTAAATAAGACATCAATTGTTGGCTCATGGTAAGTGATTTAGATGATGAGACGAGTGTAATATGATAAAAGCATCGTGGATACGACGCTAGTACTTCCTATATATAAGTGTTTCATTATATTACATAACGTAGCGTTATCTAAACATTTCAAACAAAATACAAGACATGACATATTTTATACAAGGGAAAAGTTATTTTGTTTATTAAGTTAACCATGCATCATTTTTTTACATCATTCGATTTTCATATGATTTCATCAAGGAAACATTTTTGTAAAGGATCATGGCTACTTTTGTAATAGTTGAACTTTTAACTTTCAAAGACATGAATCTTCATCACAAAACCTATGTTACTCACAGGCATTTTTATGCTAATGTTTTATTTTCACATATGTTTCAGGAGCTAATGTTTGACTTTGAGCATGCTTCACATATTGCGGACTTGGGCCTTAGTTACTTTAAAATTTGCATGACAATTGTTATGTTTTTTATTTCATTCTCCCAAGATAATGTAAACAATTAAATTTAATAATACAAAACTTTATGTACCATGTCTTGTGAAACAATAGTTCTGTGACATGACTCCCCGTCGTTTCCGCCGCGGTTTGTTGTTTTACGTGGTCGAGGTGTTACAGAAAGATTGATATCAGAGCTCATGGTTATAGGGAATTCGGTTATTGGTGATACTTTGACCTAGAATATAAGCTTCTTAGGTCCCTAACATAAGTTATCGTGTGTTTAGATCTTAAATCAATACAATCACCTATCCTTAGGTGATTACCAAAACAATTCACAAGTTACGAATTCATTTCAAAAATCAATCATCTACCTTAGATGATTTGTTTTCAGGCTTCATGCTGTCAAAATTTTCAAAATCTCGTCAAAGTTTGGGTTTTAATAATGTGAACACATGCAATCTAGAAGGGTGGATGCCTGTACCCTGAGTTTTCTGTCTAAGGCTAGAGTGTTCGTACAAATCCGCATTATCGGACAAGTCACTCTTACTTGGGAAATCTTGGGGTGAGTGTCCACTTATAGGCTAAAGCATGTCTTCGTGATACATTATAAAGATCCATTTACTTTGATTAGTCACTATGTGTCGTTTGTTGGTTTAGGTAACGAACAGATGATCACAATCCTTATGTTTCGTCGATATTTTTAACGTTTCCTTTTGACTATCCAATACCAATCTAACCCATTTTCTCTTATATTTCCTCCTCTTTTAGAATGCCTCCTCGTCGAAATGCTGCTTAGGACACCAATATGGCGCCAATGATAGCTTAGCAGATAGCTGCTATGCTACCAAATCTTATGGCTCAATTAAACCAAGCCAACAATAACAACAATAATGCACCTATTTCGTGCAACATTAAACAATTCAATTCGGCTAAACCGCTCAAGTTTAGTGGTTCTAAGGGAGCTACTGGGCTCCTATAGTGGTTGGAGAGTCTTGAGAGAACATTCCGTCATGTTCAATGTCTAAGTGAGCGTAAAGTAGAATTTGCTTCGAGTGTATTCCAAAAGAGGGCGCTCACGTGGTGGAACAAAGTGGTGAGAGATAGGGGAGATGATGTTACAATTGCTCAGACGTAGGAAGAGCTCCGAGTTCTTATGATGTTGCAATTGCTCAAACCTGAAACAGGATAGTGGAGAACATCATGCCTACACTAACTGTTATGAGGAGCTAAGTTTTTTATGTCCTACTATGGTCACGCCCTTGGATAAGGCTATTGAAAAGTACATTGATGGCGTTCCTGACCCAATTCAGGACATAGTCACTGGTAGAAACCCTAGTACAGATAGACAGGCTATCGAGTTGGCTGCAACCCTGACTGACTCGCAAGTCAAGAAGGGTAAACTTTTTCGCAAAGGCGACAAGAAGCAATCTACTAAGACTAAACAAGGGAAACAAGGCTAAAACCTCCAAGAAGTCTAGGAAGCGTAAAGCTTTGAAGAATTTTGCTATTGTACACAACCCAACCAAGCTGCTCCCAATCAGCCAGCATAGCCTCCCACCAAGAGACAATATTTCGGTACTACACCTCTGTGTAACAAGTGTAATAGTCATCACCAACCCCATATACCGTGCCTGTCACACCCTGGTCGTAGCGGAAGCACAAGTGTGTGACTATTAGGTAATAATTGCATCCAATCTAGTAAACAATATAAATTAACAACAATGCCACACCATTCATTGGTTTCATTCCACATTTACAATCATCAAAAGTGAAATCACATTGTTATCTATTTCAGATTGCAATTACAAGACATAATTCAAAACACATTGCTGCAAAATAAGACATTGTTTTCATCACAAAGTCATATTGAGGTTTTGACCCCAATATACACATACGAAGTTGGGATATAAAAGGCAAAGCCTCCAAAAAGTGGTACATTGTTATCTTGACAATTTCCCATACCCGAATCCTATCACCAACTCATGCCTTGCGTCCTGAAATACATGTAGTTTTAAAAAGTCAACATAAAGTTGGCGAGTTCATGTAGTTAAATGTTTTAGTATCAAAACGTCATCCTAGAAATCATGTATTGAAATCCGAGTATGTTATTAGCATCAATGAGTTTTAAGGATCTATCAGTGTGTCGCGAGCACCCTGACATATATGTACCATAAGTAAGTAACCAAACCGAGACAACTTTGACATCATTTGGGATCATAAAAGCACTCCGAAGGGTATTCCAACTAGGTGCGGAGCGGGTCTCAAACTCAATAGATCCACTTCTTTTGCACCATGGTCACTAAGTGATTAATGGTTACTATTTTCATCATCCTACTTACGCACAAATGATCGTGTTATCATCAAAACCCATAGCTAACATACTGTTTGTTATGACATGTATTTTCCCTCGATAGTTTAAAAACAAAACTTTGAAATAATTGAAAGGAAGGACATGAACTCACAGTTTTGCTTTCCGTAAGTCATACTATTATGGGTCGGTGCTCGTACACGTGTGTAACTTGCATCTGTATTGAGTTTATTAGACACCTAGGCCTAAACAGACCTTGTACTCGTTCATCTTGATTTCTTGTTATGTATCGCGTTGTTATGATAGAACAACCTTTAATGTTAATGTAGTGTTGGGAGTTTGCTTGTTCGATTATTATTGTTATATATAATTTTCAATATATATATATATATTATATATATTTTATCATCTTAGGTCGTGTGTGAATTAGGCCTTCCCCTTCACATGTCCTCGTGCCTTGCACGCGTGTCATTGGGCCTTGCCCATTTTATCTATGTCATTGGGCCTAGCCCATGTTTTCTTGTCATTGGTCCTCGCCCATGTTATCTATGTCTTTGGGCCTAGCCCATGTTTTCATGTCATTGGGCCTAGCCCATGTAATTTATGTCTTCAGGCCTAGCCCATGTTTTTAGGTCATTGGGCCTAGCCCATGTAATTCATGTCTTTGGGCATAGCCCATGTAATTTTTATTTTTGGGCCTAGCCCATGTTTCTATATGTTTTTGGGCTTTTATTTGTTTTGAGCCTCATCCATAAATACTATGGAATTGGGCCTTGCCCATGACTTTTATAAATTGGGCCTAGCCCAAATTTATTTACCAAAGTCCATTTTCTAATAAGTCTTGTGCCATAATATTTTTATTTTTTTATATTTTTAACTTTCCGGATTTGATTTCGATAACATATATTTTTGTTAAACGTCTAAATATATATTTTGATTTGTCGTCGACGCTGTTTATTAAGTGCTTGCTTTCGTCGAAAATCGCCTGTTGGTCGTCGACACGACGGTGTAATCGTTAACATTCGCCTATCGTTCGCATTGCTTCGTTTGTCCGATTATTGTTTCGACGCGTTGCAAGAATATATTTGTTATGTCACCAACACTTGGTATTATTTTCAAGTGTTTGTATTTTTGTATATGATAGGTACTTTTATTGTGAATACCCTATGCTTCTAAATACATACACATATGTATTTATAAAAAATTCTTGGTGACAAAATATGTATTCATATTTTTATTTCCCAAGTAACTATATATATATTTATAAAAGTTACTAATTTTTACTTGTAAAAATATATATAAACTTGTTGAACACTTGGGTATTTAGGGTTTAACCCTTGTCATTAGAACCTACTTAATGACGATTTAGGTTACTATGGCGTTTTCCACATTCCAAAAACGTATTTAAACGTGTTTAAGCTCAAACTCATTATCAATAATCCATCAGATATCTTCCTAATATTTATTTTACAACATTAATACATCATCATCCATGACTTTTTAGTGTTAAAAATCCTATTAAATCAAGATGGTTTTCAATATTTACTAACACTTTCAAATCACTACTTTTGTCATGTCATTTAATCAAGTTCATATATTTAACCTCTTGATTACTACAAATTGTTAAGATGATTATTTCTTAAATAATAATGATTCTTCCTTAAAAAATCATTCATGAGTGATAAAATTATCTTTAAGTTGTAGTAATTTACATGGATGATGTAGTTGTGATCTTGTTTAGACTTAAACCTTATCATGTTTAAATCTTTATTTTCATTCAAAAACATCTAATTTTTATACCATACTTTAACATAAATAACATCAACATGCTAACTAGCTACCATATAAACACATAATCAGCAGAAAATAAACAATAATTATTGTTATTATTATGGTGTGAGTTAGGGTTTTTTGTTTATCTTTTATTCATTTTCAAGATGATCAACATGTACATTATTAATCTAAGCATAAAGATAAGCTAGATGATGGATGAGTTAACCTTACAATGGGTGCACAAGTTCTTGATGATCTTAGAAGAAATATGAAGCTCTAATGAGGTCTTAGTGATCCTCCACCCTTGCTAGCTTCTTGAATGGCCTTAAAAGGGTTTTAAAGTGGGCTTAAGATGGTGGTTTATGGTGGCTAAGTTGTGGTCTTATGGTGGATGGATGAGCCGTGGGTTTAGAGAGAGAGATAGAGTGAGATGGTTGCAATTTTTGTTAAGGATAAAATGAAGAATTATGAGGTGAACTTGAATTATAACATGCCATCCATCAAGTCTTCATCACATCAAACTCCATGCTTCTAATCTTCTATTTTCAACAAAATGAAGTGGGTTTGGGACCCACTTGAACCGTCAAAAAGAGGGGGGGGATAAAGTGTAATTATTTTTTACACATGTTGAAATATAAGATATGTTGGCCGTTATGCTAAGTATATGTGATTAAGGGTTTGATCTTGCATTCTTAGCATAAATTAGGGTTTAGTGTGTTATTATATGGTAATTAATCCACTTAGTCCTCCAATATAAGTTTCAGATGGCGGAAATGTCGTTAGATCAATCATCGACGCAATAATCGCTAATAAACGAACTTATTTATTTAGTACCAGAAGCTTTCGTTTTCGACCACCACAATTGTTAGGGTGTCTACTTAGTGCATTTCCGACCTAAAAATATGTATAACTAGTTCGCTTGACGAATATACGATGAGCTAGGATGGCCGAAATGTCTTTCGTTCGATCAATATCGGCACTTTTATGTTCAGCCGTCGAACTTTACGAACGTTGTGTTTCCGTGACCTCATGTTAGTTGGATGGATTTCAAGTTCCAAATGAGGCTTAGCTAGTTCGCTAGATGCCTGAATGAGGCTATCGGCCACTAAAATATTCGTCATTTCGAGAAACGTCGCCTTCCGGTCGAATTGTTCACTATTCGTCGAATGACCGAAAACGATTCTTTTGTGCATTCTTGCTATTCTCACATTGTTTTAGGATGATTAACATTGTTTTATTCTTATACTTACATCTGGAATCCTCCGAATTAGTCTTGCGGACAAACCAACATTTGTCGCCATTTTGGTCGAAACGAATGTCACACCCTCAATTTCCACTTGCGAAGTATTACCGCGAGGCGTGTGATCAAACAAGAATCTCAGACACTAGCATTGTCGAACGACTCTATATGATTTATTTAAAAATTTTCCAAAAACATTTATTGTAAACATGCATAGTCATTTTCAAAGTTCCAAAGTTTCAAATTTAAGCGGAAGCATTAGAATAAAGTAATGGGCGCCAACATAAACGCAAAAACCAAAGTCACAAAAACAATCGTTAATAAAGACATGATAAAATGTCTTGATCAAATGCAAAGTGGGTGCACCTAACGCTCCTAGCATCCTGAGAAACATGCAATGAAACAAGTGTCAACATTAAAGAAGAGTGAGTTCACAGGTTTTATAAGTTCACAAGTTCGGTTTAAAAGATTGGTTTCCGGCGTTATCCCTAACCCGGAATAACGACATAGTTCCATTATTCCTAACCTGGAATAATAAAGTTGATTCGTAAATAAGTTCAATGTTAACATGCAGGTAGCAAGCCTAGAGTTACATCACGTAAGAGTTCGCGATCGAAGCTTACTGTTGTTGCCTCTGTGTTGCCAGGTCTATCACTGACCATGGCGAAAGGTAGGCCAAATTAATCACCCGTTGACCATTCCCGGTCAGCTAGCGCGACTAGCTCGGGTGGGGCTTGTCGGGCCCAGTAGTACTACTATAATTTCCCCGCTATCTAACCCAATACTAACGATCCGAGAGTTGGTTGAGGACTTCCCTGAAGCTACTTAGTGACCATAACATACATTAACATTAACTTAGTTACCGAATAGTTAACGACGTTAATTTCGCATAACGTTAAAGATAGAGTTGTAGAGCACATACATGTTTCTCCCCAAGTTGTTAAAAAACCGGATAAAATAGGGGCCGTGAACTCACCTTAAATTGCTCGGTTAGATAAACGCAAAAGAAGTAAAGGATGGAACAGCTAATCGCGTCCTAACATGTCAACCGATTCAAAGTTAGTGTTTGAACACACTGACACAAAACCCTACGCATAACTAACACACAGTACGACACACGTAATAACCAATTCGAAACCATAATCATGCATGCAAAGTATCACCTTACAAAATAACAACCAAATCAACTTGTCACAAACACAGGATAACTCATACAACACTTAGACACACACAAACGTAAGTTATCATGTTTCAGCTTGTACACTCATAACTGGGCTGTTTTCGAGAATTTTTATAAAATAGTTTCCATGTTCCACAAATTCCAATCTTTTTATAGACGGGGCCAATTAACCTGTAAAATTTAGTATAAAATTTTGCAAATCCTAAATCTTTACCAATTATTTATAAAAATTTATATACTAGGCTGCAGTCAGATTCGTCGCTTTCTAACTACAGTCCACGGAAAAAATCATTTAAAAATCATCATTCATCCGATTAACAAAATTCCAGTCGAAGATTTTTGGAAACTCCCGTCTCCAGTAATTGTACAGATTTTGTGACCTAACCCCAAACAGGCTATGAGATCCGACTCGATAAACAGCCTGCAAATTCTGCAGAAATTACGCAGTTTCAGCTGCTGCACTAGATGATCATTTAAAAATAGCAAACGACCTCATAAAAATACGAATCTGGCGCCATTTGATGCTTTTTTCAAAAATACACGTTTTAGGCTTCAGAAAAACAGTTTTTCGTTAAATAACGATTAGTTTACAACAAACTGAATTTTGCTGTAAATGTTCATCAGCTTTCTGTTTTCGATTTTGTAATACTAGAACAAGGTTAAACGACCATGACACTTGGTTGTATCGACTAACAGGAGGTTAACTTATCAAACATCATCTAGCACATCAAGATTCACACAAACCCTAGGTTAATAACACCCTAAACATCATCACGAACACAGCCAACACTCATGTATACGTACATATCATTCTACTAATCATACACCACAACACTTTTTCATAACAATATCATACAAGCACATAATCGTGATCAAGACTACACAAAACATAATGTGAATCATAATACAATTAAACCCTAACCTTGAAACAATGACAATTAGCGAACCGGGACAAGCTTGGAATCGATCCGAGGGGTGTAGGGCTGTTTGCGCGACCGAGAGAGGGGGGCTGCTGCCGTCGCACACCACAAGGGGAAAGGGTTTTAGGGTTTGCTATTTTTTAAACTCCCCATGTATACATACGTATACATACATAAGAGGCCAGGGGGCGGTTTGGCTATTCTTGGGCCGCAAGGAGTGTGGGCCGCAAGGGGGTGTGGGTGGCGGGTTGGGTTTGCTTGGTCGCGAAGTCGAAACGTTTCACAGGCTCGGTTCGGTTCGGATTATAAATAGAATTTACTAACCGATAATTAGAATCTGATAAATAACTACACACAATACGACTCGACAATTATTCGCGACATGAAGTTTATAAAATATTAAATCACGTATTTGGAGTGTGACGCAATAGATTCACAAACGTCTAATAACACATAGCACGTAATTCAGACACGACCCGTTAAAACTCCCAAACATCGTGTGTACCCTAATTACTAAAGTTAGCGTCGTTATTGCGAGCGCGTAATTAATTCTCCGAATTAAATTAGCGTAGGAATGAATAACAATAAAGTAGCGCGTTTAAGGTACCTGAAAAACCGGGATGTCACATTATCTCCATGTTGAAAGAATTTTCGTCCCGAAAATTGAGTAAACGCGGTTTAGAATGCAACGCATAAAAGTTCAGTTTGTTAGAATGGTACAACGAAATCACAGGCTGTCATATCATCCCCATGTTGAAAGAATTTCGTCCCGAAATTCAGTTGGCGGTAACATCAGATTGCTGCTCAGCTGCAAAAAGGTGTGGTTATTTGCTTTTCATTTGGTCCTCTCCTTCCCACGTGAACTCCGGTCCACGCTTAGAGTTCCAACGAACCTTGACGATCGGTATCTTGTTGTGCCTTCGAGTCTTGATCTCACGGTCCATGATCTCGATAGGTTGTTCCACAAAATGCAGTTGCTCATCCACTTGAATCTCATCCAATGGAATGACTAGGGTCTCATCTGATAGACACTTCTTCAGATTGGACACGTGAAAAACGTTATGAACTCCACTGAGTTCGGCAGGAAGGTCTAACTGATAAGCTACGGGCCCGATACGCTTCGAAATCACATATGGGCCTACGTACCGTGGATTTAGTTTGGCTCATTTCCAAAACGAATTACACCCTTCCAAGGTGACACCTTCAGTAGGACACGGTCACCTACTTGAAATTCGAGCGGTTTGCGTCGTTGATCAGCGTAACTTTTCTGTCGATCTCGTGCCGCTGCCATGCGGTTTCTGATTTGCACAATCTTTTCAGTAGCCTCAAGTATCAACTCATGACCTGTGAGTTGACTGTCACCGACTTCTGCCCAACAGACCGGTGATCTACATTTGCGACCGTACAATGCTTCGAACGGTACTACCTGAATACTCGTATGATAAATGTTGTTATACGAGAATTCCACTAAAGCCAGATGGATTTCCCAACTGTTCCCGAAGTCTACCACGCATGCCCTAAGCATGTCCTCCAAGGTCTGAATGATCCTTTCACTTTGACCATCCGTCTGAGGGTGATAAGCTGTGCTCATATCTAAGCATGTACCTAACGCTTTCTGAAGTGACGCCAAAAGTTGGACGTGAAACGAGCATCTCTGTCTGAAATGATGGACGTTGGCACCCCATGCAGAGAAACTACTTCCTTAATGTAGATGCGAGTCAACTTATCCATCTTATCTGTTTCTTTGGTCGCTAGGAAGTGTGCAGACTTAGTTAGACGATCCACAATCACCAAGATGGTATCTCAAAGGAGTTCGCGGGAGTTTAGTGATAAAGTCCATCGATATCTGATCCCATTTCCACACTAGGATCTCAGGTTGTTGAAGTAGCCCTAATGGCTTCTGGTATTCCACCTTGACTTTCGCATAATCAAACACTTGCTCACGTAGGTGCTATATCCGCTTTCATGTTGGGCCACCAGTACGCGGCTTTAAGGTCTTGATACATCTTATCCAAACTAGGATGGGCAGAGTATCGGGATTTGTGAGCTTCGTCCATAACTATCTTTCCGAGGTTTCCGTAGAGAGGTACCCATATACAGTTCATGAAATACCAAGTACCATTGGGTTTCACTTCCCAATCGCGTTCCATCTTTCCCATAGATTCGGCCTTGATGTTCTCTTCCTTAACTGCTTCTAGCTGCGTGTCGCGTATCTGTTCGGCAACCCAGAATGAATTGTGAACTATAGTGCTCGTACCCGACGAGGTTTCAAGTGCTCCTTCCGAGTGAGGGCATCAGCTACCACGTTAGCTTTACCCGGGTGATACTGAATGGCACATTCATAATCATTCAGGAGTTCGACCCAGCGACGATGTCGCATGTTCAACTCCTTCTGGTCAAAAAATATGCTGGAGGCTCTTGTGATCCGTGTAGATTGTGCACTTGGTTCCGTATAGGTAGTGTTTCTAAATCTTAAGTGCAAACACAACTGCTCCCAATTCCAAGTCATGTGTCGTGTAGTTCTTCTCGTGGACCTTCAACGGTCGGGATGCATACGTGATGACCTTATCACGTTGCATGTGCACACATCCCAATCCCTAAATGGAAGTGTCAAAATATACCACAAAATCATGTGTTCCCTCTGACAAGGACAAAATGGGCACACTGCAAAGCTTCTGCTTCAGTAATTGAAATGCTGCTTCCTGTTTGTCACCCCAAGCATACTTGGTGCCCTTCTGAGTGAGAGTGGTAAGCGGTTGTGCGATCTTGGAAAATCCCTCAATGAAACGTTTATAGTAACCAGCCAAACCCAAAAATTGGCAGATCTTTGTCGGTGTCCTGGGTGCTTCCCAGTTCTTGATAGCATCGATCTTGGCGGAATCAACGTGTATACCCTTTTCATTCATGATATGCCCGAGGAACTGAACTTCCCGAATCCCGAAATCACACTTCGAAAATTTGGCATATCGTTTCTCCTGTTGAAGTAGTTCCAGCAATAACCGCAGATGCTCAGCATGTTCTTCTTTACCCTTAGAGTAGATGAGTATATCATCGATGAACACGATGACAAAGTTGTCGAGATACGGCTTACACACGCGGTTCATGAGGTCCATGAACACCGCGGGTGCATTGGTGAGGGCATGACCAAGAACTCGTAATGGCCATACCGATTGCGAAATGCTGTCTTGGAGATATCCTCCTCCCTGACGCGTAGCTGGTGATAACCGGACCGTAGATCAATCTTGGAGTAGTAGCTTGACCCTTGAAGCTGGTCGAAAAGATCGTTGATGCGAGGTAAGGGGTATCGGTTCTTGACGGTAACCCTATTGAGTTCCCTGTAGTCGATGCACATGCGGAAGGTCTCGTCCTTCTTCTTGACAAAAAGGACCGGAGCTCCCCATGGCGAAGTACTTGGTCGGATACATCCTTTTTCCAACAATTCCTGAAGTTGGGTAGACAGCTCTTGCAGCTCCGCTGGAGCTAAGCGGTACAGGGCCTTGGCGATTGGAGTCACATGGCTCGCAAATTCTATTTCAAACTCTAATTGTCGATGTGGTGGAAGACCGGGTAACTCCGATAGAAACACATCTGGAAAGTCACGAACGATGGGGATATCTTCAATCTGCTTCTCGTCCTTAGACTGCTCGGTGACCAGTGCGAGCAAAGCAAAAGAGTTCTTTCTCCGAAGATACTTCTGAGCTTGCATGTAAGAGATGATGTTCGTGACGACGCCTGCCTTCTCACCTTACACCATCAAGACTTTGTCGATAGAGAGCGGAATACGGATAACTTTCTCGAAACAAAGGACTTCAGCTCGGATGTCGGATAGCCAGTCCATTCCGACTACCACGTCAAAACTACCCAGAGTAGTTGTCATCAGATCAATGGTAAAGGTGTAACCCACGAGTTTGAGTTGACAGCCGGTCACTAGATGAGTCACATCTACAGATTTACCATTGGCAAGTTCTATGATGTAAGGGGTCTTTAGGGGTTAGGTGTGAGATTTAGGTTCTTCCTAAAAGACTCAGATATAAAACTCTTATCCGCACCCGTATCAAAAAGTACAGTAGCAAAATGATCGTTAAGTGGAAACTTACTGGTGACCACATTTAAGTCGTTTCTGGCCTCTCCACGGACTAGCGTGAATGCACGTCCTTTGGCACCTCCTGTGCCACCATTTCCATTGTTGTCATTGTTGTTATTTTTGTTGTTGTTATTACCACCATTGTTGTTCTTGCGAAGTTGCAGGCAGTCTCGCTTGAAATGGGCAGTGCTACCGCACTTGTAACATCCCCGGTTATTACCCTGGTGCTGGTTCTGATTCTGTCGTGACACAATCTCCCCGTGACAATCCTTTGCCGCGTGTCCTGCTTTGCCACATCGTTGGCAGCGATTTCCGGCGCAAGGGCCGTGATGATGGAGGTTACAACAATTACATTGCGGCTTCCGACCCGCATAGCCGCTCGAGTTCTGGGTGTTGTTGGCGGACTGATTGTTGTGACCCCGATTGTTGTTGAAGTTGTTAGACCGCTTCTGGTTTCCTTGTTGTGGCTGGGCTGATGAAGACTGCCGAGCAGGTGAGTCTTCAAATTTCCTTTTGTTGTCAGGGACAATTTCAGTTTCACCCCTAGGTGGCAACTTCCTTTGCTCCACCGCCTTATCGGTGAGTTTATGTGCCACCCTAATCGCTTGTTGCTCCGTTGTAGGGTTGCTAGACATTACCATGCCCTGGATCTCAGGGACCAGACCCCCAAGATAAAACTCACGTCGTTTAGCGATGGTGTTAGCCAAATCGGGACAAAGGAACACTATATGATGTCTTGCCGTGTACGCTTCAATTTCTGACCCGACCATCTTGTGGTTCTATAACGCTTGTTCCAATTGCTAAACTATGTCCCGTGGATAGTATTCCTCCTTGATTAGAGCTTTGAACTCAGTCCAGGTCATCGCGTTCGCCGCAACAAGCCCACGCGTTTGGACTTGTGCGTTCCACCAGGTTAATGCCCCATCTTCCAACGTCGAGGCTGCATACTTGACCTTATTAGCTTTGAGGCAATTGCACATTGCGAAAACCGATTCAGACTTTTCGACCCAACGGACCAGTCCTATGGGTCCTTCAGCTCCCGTGAACTTGCTCGGTTTCGCATCCAAGAACATCTTGTAGGGGTTAAGACCCCCTCCTGAGGATTGAGGATAGGCAGTCAGCGCGAAAGTCTACTAGCCGAACTATTAGATTTTCCCATGAAAATTTAATAATGGTTACCTACTGGTGCGTTAGGAGCACATGCCAGTACAGCGTTCACGTGTTGTTGGATTAAAGCGGCCAATTCTTCAGCTGACATGTTGAGATTTCCGCGACGACCGGTTGCCATTTCAGATCTTCACAAGACAACACAAATACATACCGATAAGTATATATACAATATATTTATCATATTCCACACTTCAATGATCACACAATTTATGTCAACCGAACAAATTAAACAATCAAAAGGAACATTCGATTAAATAAATTGTAATGTCTCACAAAATACCAACCAAACATATTAGTTAAATTATAAAATTTCCAAGTTCAAACATAAGTGGAAACAAACAAACTAAAGGAAACAAAACGAAGATTGGCAAGACGGGTTAGTCATCTATGTCTCCATCCCCCAAGTCATTATCACTGCCCTTGTCCTCTTCAGCATTGTCAGCTTTAACAGTCGGGTCCTGTTCCGGCTCTTCTTCCTCCGGATCCTCCTCCGGGTCTTCCTCTGGATCCTCCTCTACGTCTTCTACCGGCGCTGGAGGGGCCAGTGCTGGTGCGGGTACTGGGATAGGTGGTGCTTGGTTCTGCTCCAGTTCGTGAATCCTCCAAGTGGACTCAAGAACTCTATATTCGAGCCAGTCATCCCTCAGCTGCTCAGCATGTTAGCTAAAATGCTTCGAACTCTCTTATTCTCATCTTGCTCTTCCTCGAGCTCTTCACTTTTACCAGTCAGCTGACGTATCAGCCAACCCTGTGCTTTGATAGTCGCTTGCATTCTCTCCAGTTGTTCCTGTTGTTTCCTTAGCACAGCTCTAAGTAGATCGTCCCCCACTCCTGAAGAGTTGACCGATTTGACCGGTACAACGCTGGTTGGACGGGTGGACGACTCCCCTCCTAGAGCAAGTCTTTTCCTAGCAGCTGAGCGTGTCTCCACCCCACGAGGTGGTGAGGGTTCGACCATGGGGGCCTTCCCCAACGCCCTTGATTATCGAGAACTGTCGGATAATGATGATGACATAGCCTGCCGAGTTGGTGAAGTTAGTTACGTGCTGCGTATATCACAATATATATATATATATATATATATATATATCACATAGAACAATTGTAGTATAACACATAACAAAATATCACAGTTCGGTGCCAACTAAGTCTAGGGTCATGTAACAGCTATAGTTTAGGTTTACTTTAAATGCAAACCTGGTTCTCTATAGCTAGTGGCTCTGATACCAATTTGTCACACCTCAATTTCCACTTGCGGAGTATTACCAGAAGGCGTGTGATCGTACCAGAATCTCAGACACTAGCAACGTCGAACGACTCTATATGAGTTATTTAAACGTTTTCTAAAAACATTTATTGTAAACATGCATAGTTATTTTCAAAGTTCCAAAGTTTCAAAGTTTAGCAGAAGCATTAGAATAAAGTAACGGGCGCCAACATAAACGCCAAAACCAAAATCCCAAAAATAATCGTTAATAAAGACTCGATAAAAATGTCTTGAGCAAATGCAAAGTGGGTGCACCTAGCGCTTCTAGCGTCCTTAGAAACATGCAAAGAAACAAGTGTCAACATTAAAGAAGAGCGAGTTCACAGGTTTTATAAGTTCACATGTTCGGTTTAAAAGATTGGTTTCCCCCGTTATCCCTAACCCGGAATAACGACAAAGTTCCATTATTCCTAACCTGGAATAATAATGTTGATTTGTAAATAAGTTCAATGTTAACATGCAGGTAGCAAGCCTAGAGTTATGTCACGTAAGACTTCACGATCAAAGCTGACTGTTGTTGCCTCTGTGTTGCCAGGTCTATCACTGACCATGGCGAAAGTTAGGCCAAATTAATCACCCGTTGACCATTCCCGGTCGGCTAGCGCGACCAGCTCGGGTGGGGCTTGTCGGGCCCAGTAGTACTACTATAATTTCCCCGCTATCTAACCCAATACTAACGATCCGAGAGTTGGTTGAGGACTTCCGTGATAAAGCTACTTAGTGACCATAACATACATTAACATTAACTTATTTACCGAATAGTTAACGACGTTAATTTCGCATAACGTAAAAGATAGAGTTGTAGAGCGTATACATGTTTTTCCCCCTGTTGTTCAAAACCCGGATAAAATAGGGGCCGTGAACTCACCTTAGATTGCTCGGTTAGATAAACGCAAAAGAAGTAAAGGATGGAACCGCTAATCGCCTCCGAACATGTCAACCGATTCAAAGTTAGTGTGTGAACACACTGACACAAAACCCTACGCATAACTAACACACAGTACGACACACGTAATAACCAATTCGAAACCATAATCATGCATGCAAAGTATCACCTTACAAAATAACAACCAAATCAACTTGTCACAAACACAGGATAACTATACAACACTTAGACACACACACTCATAACTGGGCTGTTTTCGAGAATTTTTATAAAATAGTTCCCCTGTTCCCCAAATTCCAATCCTCTTATAGAAGGTGCCAATTAACCTGTAACATTTAGCGTAAAATTTTCAAATCCTAAGTCTTTACCAATTATTTATAAAAATTTATATACTAGGTTGCAGTCAGATTCGTCGCTTTCTGACTGCAGTCGACGAGAAAAATCATTTAAAAATCATCGTTCATCCGATTAACAAAATTCCAGTTGGATAATTTCGAAGACTCCCATCTCCAGTTACTATATAGATTTTGTGACCTAACCCCATACAGACTATGAGATCCGACTCGATAAACAGCCTGCAAATTCTGCAGAAATTATACAGCTTCAGCTGCTGCACTAAATGATCATTTAAAACTAGAAAACGACCTCAGAAAAATACGAATCCGGCGCCATTTGATGCGTTTTTCAATAATACACATTTTAGGCTTCAGAAAAAACAGTTTTTCGATAAATAACGATCAGTTTACAGCCAACTGAAGTTGGGTGTAAATGTTAATCAGCTCTCTGTTTTCGATTTTGTAATACTAGAATAAGTTTAAACGACCATGACACTTAGTTGTATCGATTAACAGCAGGTTAACTTATCAAATATCATCTAGCACATCAAGATTCACACAAACCCGAGGTGAATAACAACCTAAACATCATCATGAAAGCAGCCAACACTCATGTATACGTACATATCATTCTACTAACCATACACCACAACACTTTTTCATAACAATATCATACAAGCTCATAATCATGATCAAGACTACATAAAACATAATGTGAATCGTAATACAATTAAACCCTAACCTTGAAACGATGACAATTAGCGAACCGGGACAAGCTAGGAATCGATCCGAGGGGTGTAGGGCTGTTTGCGTGACCGAGAGAGGGGGTCTGCTACCGTCGCACACCACAAGGGGAAAGGGTTTTAGGGCTTGCTATTTTTTTTGAACACCCCATGCATATATACGTATACATACATAAGAGGCCAAGGGGCGGTTTGGGCTATTCTTGGGCCGCAAGGAATGTGGGCTGCAAGGGGGTGTGGGTGGTGGGTTAGGTTTGCTTGGTCGTGAAGTTGAAACGTTTCACAGGCTCGGTTCGGTTTGGCTTATAAATAGAATTTGCTAACCGATATTTATAATATGATAAATAACTACACACAACAGGGTCGATAATTATTCGTGACACGAAGTTTATAAAACATTAAATCACGTATTTGGAGTGTGACGCAATAAATTCACAAACGTCTAATAACACATAGCACGTAATTCAGATACAACCCGTTAAAACTCCCAAACATCGTGTATTCCCAAATTACTAAAGTTAGCGTAGTTATTGCGAGCGTGTAATTAATTCTCCAAATTAAATTAGCGTAGGAATGAATAACAATAAAGTAGCGCGTTTAAGGTAACTGAAAAACCGGGATGTCACAACGGACAATTTTGCAAATTTAGGCGTTGTACCGGAAATATATGTATTATTGTAATGGTTGATCTCAAATAAGTGTTTTCATTTATATACGGACTCAGGTATGGCATTAACATGCCGTTATTCCTTGTTCTGATCCGTTTTAGCGGATTTACCAACACAGTTAGTGTCACCGCAATTAGTGCGCCCATCACTTTCTACCAACACTTTTAGGGCATTGTTTTGGTTTGTTCCGTGTCATAACAGAAACCAGTATATGTTATGATCAGATTTACTTGCCCTAATGCTTAGTGCAATGTAAGACTCAGTTACGAAATTAAACTACGATAATATGCATGAGATTATAAATTAAAATTAGTGATTAAATTGTACGAAATTACCGTGTGATATCCCGGGTTTTTCGGATAACTTGCACGTGACACTTGTCGAATAATATATGTGTTAAGTATTAAACGTGCATGGAATGAATACGTGATGAGTGTTGGTGTGATTGTTTAGTATAAAGTAATTAGTGTAGATATGTACACGAACCGAACCGCGACACGAACCAACCTCGATCCTTTGTGACTTTAGGAGTTAACAAAGTTTAAACTTTGAACTTAAGTTTTCGGCCAAAACCCCAAACCAAACCAACTCACCTTAATCTTTGGCCGCAAGATAAAACCCAAACCGACCCAACCTAAGTCCCTTAACCAAAACCGAAACTCATAGCATGCAACTTTAGTCCCTCGGCCACGTGATCAAGACCCAAACCAAACAACCCAAGATTCTCGGCCAACAACACTTATCCCAAACCGTAAACCTTATCATGTGCGCCTATAAATTCAGATCATGCATGTTTCCTTCAGAATCCGAAAACCCTAACCAACAAGAATGCCGTCGGCAGCTTTATTCTTGCACCCTCCGATCGCGAACAGCTTCCTTTCTTTCATCATCTCGATCAAATCAGCCGGGTCACTTTCTCGGTCGCTAACAGTCGGTCACCTTCAGTCCCTTTTCGGTTTCGGTCGCGAGATCAGCTTTCCTTCTCTCGGTCTCAGCAAGCAGCAGCCGAGTCGCACTTGTCCACATCTAGGCTTGTTGTCTAGTTATTCAAGGACGCAACTAGCGGTCCCATTCCTTATAACATCTTTGCCACACTAACCGAGCAAATAAAGGTGAGTTCACGGCCCCTAACTTTATCCGGTTTTTAAACAACAGGGGTAGAAACATGTATACACTCTCAAACTCAAACTCTTTACGTTATACGAATTTAACGTCACACAACTATACGGTATCTAAGTTAATGTTAATGTAATGTTATGGTCACTATGCAGCTTTATCACTTAAGTCCTCGACAATCTCCTCGGATCGTTAGTATTTGGGTTAAATAGCGGGGGAATTATAAGTAGTACTACTGGGTCTGACGAGCCCCATCCGAGCTAGTCGCGCTAGCCGACCGGGTATGGTCAACGGGTGTATGATTGGCCTAACATCGCCATGGTCATGTGATAGGCCTGGCAAAACGGAGGCACAACTGTCAGCTTCGATCGCGAACACTTAGTGACATGACTTTAGGCTAGCTACCTATATACATTAATATTGAACTTAATTACGGAACAACTTAATATTTCGGGTTTGGGAATATTGGAAGCAACAACTTATTATTCCGGGATTGGAATAATGGAACTGATTAGTTATCCCGGGTTGGGGATAACGGAGTAACAAACTATAACCGAACAAACGATTTTATGAAAACCTGTGAACTCACTCATCTTTAATCTTGACACTTGTTTCTTTTCATGTTTCTCAGGACGCTAGGAGCTCTAGGTGCACGCACACGCATTGAAGAAGACATCATTATAGAGTCTTATTTATTAATATTGTTTTGGGATTTTTCAAGCTGTTTTGGCGTTTGTGTTGGCGCCCGCATCATTACTTATTTATGTTTCCGCTCAAACTTTAAAAACTGATACTCATGATAAATATTGGTAATATAAAATCGACAACAAATGATTTTGGAAAACGTATAATCAAATCATGTAGAGTCGTTCAACGTACTAGTGTTACAGATTCTGGTTTGTTCACACGCCTCGCGGTAAAACTCCGCAAGTGGAAATTGAGGGTGTGACAGATTGGTATCAGAGCCACTAGCTATAGAGAACCAGGTTTGCATTAGAAGTAGATCTAAACTATAGCTGATATCACGACACTAGACTTAGTTTGGCACCGAATTATTATATCTTGTTATGTACCACAACTGTGTTTGGTAGATTATGCCTTCATGATAAGGAATGAAAACAACTCATAACTAACTACACGACCTAACAGGCAATGTCATCATCCTCATCGTCATCATCGTCCGACAGACTTACGCCACCAACAGCACCAGGAAAGGCACCAATGGTGGAACCCATACTACCTTATGGCGTAGAGACACGCTCAGCGGCGAGGAAGAGGCTCGCTCTGGGGGAGGAGTCGTCATTACGCCCAACTATTGCCTTACCGGTTGAACCAGTTAATCCTGTAGAAATAGGAATTGACATGCTTAGAATCCTGGTGCATACACAACAGAAACAGCTAGAAAGAATGCAGGAAACCATCTTAGCACAAGGATGGATGATCCGACACCTTACCGGAAAGACCGACTCGCTCGAGGAAGAGCATCGTACGAGCAAGATAGCTCGTAACACCATAGCCAGGGATCTGCGTGCTGAGCAGATAAGAGCCGACTGGCTGGAGGACAGAGTCCTGGAAAATAGTTGGAACATTCAGGAACTGCAAAATCAAGCACTTGAACCAGCACCTGCCCCTCCAGTGCCGGTAGAGGAGGATCCAGAGGAGGATCCTGAAGAGGATCCGGAGGAGGACCCATCTGAGGAAGCTGGAAATGCCGCACAGGATGACGGCAACGACAGTGACTTGGGGGATGGAGATGTAGACGACTGACACGTCTCGTTTATATTATTTGTTTTCCTTCAGTTTATTATTTTCCACTTGTGTTTAAACTTGAGACTTTATAGTAAATTCGTATGTTTGATTTGCACTTTTGTAAGACGTTGAGATTTCAGTTAATCAAGTATTTCTTTTGACTATTTAACATATTGAGTTGACATAACTAAATAATTATTAAAGTACGAAGTAGGATAACTATATTGGACATATAGACTTATCGGGGTGTGTTTGTGTTGTGTTTCGAAGATCTAAATGGCGACTGGAAGACGTGGAAACCTTAACTTGACGCCCGAAGAGCTAGCTGCCATGATCCAGGAGCATGTGAACGCAGCATTAGCGGGTGTGCAGAACCAGCCGGCAGGTAAACATTATTAAGTTTTCGCGTGAAAATCTAATAGTGAGGCTAGAACAATTCCTTGCTGACTTCCTGTTCTCTGTCAGCAGGAGGGGGCTTTAATCCCTATAAGATGTTCCTTGACGCAAAACCTAGCAAATTCTCGGGGGCGGAAGGACCCATTGGACTGGTCCGCTGGATCGAAAAGTCGGAATCCGTTTTTGAAATGTGCAACTGCATAGAGGCCAACAAGGTCAAATACGCCGCCTCAACACTGGAAGATGGGGCACTGACATGGTGGAATGCCCAAGTCCAAACACGAGGACTGTTAGCTGCAAATGCTATGGCATGGACTGAGTTCAAGGCCCTGATTAAAGAGGAGTACTGTCCACGAGACAGAGTGCAACAGTTAGAGCAAGCTTTGTGGAACCACAAGATGGTGGGATCGGAAATTGAAGCTTACACCGCAAAACATCATGATTTGGTATTTCTGTGTCCCGAATTGGCCAACACGGTGGGGAAAAGACTCGAGTTCTATCTCGGGGGTCTGGTTCCAGAAATTCAGGGTATGGTGATGTCTAGTAACCCTGTAACAGAACATCAAGCTATCCGATTGGCTCACAAACTCACCGATAAAGCGGTGGAACAGAAGAAACTACCAACACGGGGTACCACTGAAGTTGCCCCAGATAACAAAAGAAAGTTTGAAGACTCCACCATTCGACAGTCTTCGTCATCTCATCCGCAGCAAGGGAACCAGAAACGGTTCAATCATTACCACAGCCACCGGGGTCATCAAAATCATTCCAACAACAACAACAACAACTACAACAATAACAACCAGAATGCAGGCGGCTATGTAGGTCGAAAGCCGCAGTGCAATCGCTGCAATCTTCACCATAACGGCCCTTGTGCCGGAAGTCGCTGCCAAAGATGTGGCAAGATGGGACATGCGGCAAAGGATTGTCGTGGGGAAATCATGTCCCGACAAAATCAGAATCAGCCTCAGGGTCAGCAGTAGGGTATAAACCCGGGATGCTATCAGTGTGGTAGCACTACTCATTTCAGAAAAGACTGCCCACAGTTGCGCAACAACAACAATAATGGTGGAAACAACCACAACAACCGCAACAATAATAACAACAACAATGGGAACGGTGGCACAGGAGGTGCCAAAGGTCGTGCATTTACATTGGGCCGCGGAGAGGCCAGAAACGACACGAACGTGGTCACCGGTAAGTTTCCCCTTAATGAACATTTTGCTACTGTGCTTTTTGATACGGGTGCGGATAGGAGTTTTATATCTGAGTCTTTTAGGAAGAACCTAAATCTCACGCTTAAACCATTAGAGACCCCTTATGTGATAGAATTAGCCAATGGTAAATCGGTAGATGTGACCCAAATCGTATCCGACTGTCAACTCAAACTCGCGGGCCACACTTTTACCATTGATCTGATGACAACTACCCTGGGTAGTTTTGACGTGGTAGTCGGAATGGACTGGCTATCCGACGTCCGGGCTGAAGTTCTCTGCTTCGAAAAGTCTATCCGTATTCCACTCACGAACGACGAAATCCTGACGGTACAAGGCGACAAGGCAAGCGCCGTCACCAACATCATCTCATACATGCAAGCGCAGAAGTATCTTCGGAAAAAGAATTCCTTCGCTATACTTGCACTAATTACTGAACAGCCTAAGGACGAGAAACGTATAGAAGACATCCCTGTCGTCCGTGATTTTTCCGATGTATTCCCAGAAGAACTACCTGGTCTTCCACCACATCGACAATTGGAGTTTGAAATCGAATTGGCAAGCAATGCAACTCCTATCGCCAAGGCTCCATACCGCCTAGCTCCAGCCGAGCTGCAGGAGCTGTCGACCCAACTTCAAGAGCTGTTGGAAAAAGGATTTATCCGACCAAGCGTTTCGCCATGGGGAGCTCCAGTCCTGTTTGTCAAGAAAAAGGACGGGACTTTCCGCATGTGCATCGGCTATAGGGAACTCAACAAGGTTACAGTCAAGAACCGATACCCGTTACCTCGCATCGACGATCTATTCGACCAACTGCAAGGGTCAAGTTACTACTCTAAGATTGATTTACGGTCCGGTTATCATCAGCTACGCGTCAGGGAGGAGGATATCGCTAAGACAGCATTTCGCACTCGGTATGGCCATTACGAGTTCTTAGTCATGCCATTCGGTCTCACTAACGCACCTGCGGTATTCATGGACCTCATGAACCGCGTGTGTAAACCATACCTCGATAAATTTGTCATTGTGTTCATCGATGACATACTCATCTACTCCAAAAGTAAAGAAGAGCATGCTGAGCACCTACGATTACTGCTAGGATTACTTCAACAGGAAAAGCTATATGCCAAGCTCTCGAAGTGTGATTTCTGGATCCGGGAAGTTCAGTTTCTTGGGCATGTCGTGAATGAAAAGGGTATCCACTTGGACCCTGCCAAGATTGAAGCCATCAAAAACTGGGAAGCACCTAAGACACCGACGGAAATCCGCCAATTCTTAGGATTGGCTGGTTACTACAGACGCTTCATCGAGGGGTTTTCAAAGATTGCACAACCGCTTACTACCCTCACCCAGAAAGGTATCAAGTATAATTGGGGTGACAAGCAAGAAGCAGCATTTCAACAGCTGAAGCAGAAACTTTGCAGTGAACCCATTCTGTCCTTGCCAGAAGGGACAGATGACTTCGTGGTGTATTGTCATGCTTCCATTCAGGGATTGGGATGCGTACTCATGCAACGCGATAAGGTCATCGCGTATGCGTCACGACAGCTGAAGGTTCACGAGAAGAACTACACGACGCATGACCTAGAATTGGGAGCAGTGGTGTTTGCACTTAAGATTTGGAGACACTACCTTTATGGAACGAAGTGCACAATCTTCACTGACCACAAAAGCCTCCAGCACATCTTTGATCAGAAGGAGTTGAACATGCGACAGCGTCGCTGGGTTGAACTCTTGAACGATTATGAGTGTGCCATTCGGTATCACCCGGGTAAAGCTAACGTGGTAGCTGATGCCCTCAGCAGGAAGGAACACTTGAAACCTCATCGTGTACGAGCACTACAACTCACTATTCATTCGGGGCTACCCGATCAAATACGCGACGCCCAGTTAGAAGCAGTTAAGGAGGAAAACATCAAAGCTGAATCAGTGGGAAAAATGGAACGCGATTGGGAAGTAAAGCCCAATGGAGCCCGGTATTTCATGAATCGCATATGGGTACCTCTCTACGGGAACCTCAGAGAGCTAGTCATGGATGAAGCTCACAAATCTCGATACTCCGTCCATCCGGGTTCGGATAAGATGTATCAAGACCTTAAAGTTGCGTATTGGTGGCCCAACATGAAAGCCGATATAGCCACCTACGTGAGTAGATGTTTGACTTGTGCAAAAGTCAAGGTGGAGTATCAAAAGCCATCGGGGCTACTCCAACAACCTGAGATCCCAGTGTGGAAATGGGATCAGATCTCCATGGATTTTATCACTAAACTCCCGCGAACCTTGGGTGGCTGCGATACCATCTGGGTGATTGTGGATCATTTAACTAAGTCCGCACACTTCCTAGCTATCAAAGAAACGGATGAGATGGAGAAGTTGACTCGCATCTACATTAAGGAAGTAGTTTCTCGGCACGGAGTGCCAACGTCCATCATCTCAGATAGAGATGCTCGTTTCACGTCAAACTTCTGGCAGTCACTCCAGAAAGCGTTGGGAACACGCTTGGATATGAGCACAGCTTATCACCCTCAGACTGATGGTCAAAGCGAAAGGACCATACAGACCTTGGAAGACATGCTTAGGGCATGCGTAGTGGACTTCGGAAATAATTGGGAAATTCACCTGCCTCTAGTGGAATTCTCATATAACAACAGCTATCACACGAGTATTTCGGCAGCACCATTTGAGGCATTATACGGTCGTAAATGTAGATCACCGGTCTGCTGGGCAGAAGTCGGTGACAGTCAACTCACAGGCCCTGAGATAATACTTGAGGCTACTGAAAAGATAGTACAAATCAGAAACCGCATGGCGGCGGTACGAGATCGACAGAAAAGCTACGCTGATCAACGACGCAAACCGCTCGAATTTCAAGTAGGCGATCGCGTCCTACTAAAGGTGTCACCCTGGAAGGGTGTAATCAGCTTTGGAAAACGAGGCAAACTTAACCCACGGTATGTAGGCCCGTTTGAAATCTTGAAACGTATTGGACCCGTGGCATACCAATTAGACCTTCCTGCCGAACTCAGTGGAGTTCACAACGTATTTCACGTGTCAAATCTGAAGAAGTGTCTATCAGATGAAACTTTAGTTATTCCATTGGATGAGATCCAAGTGGATGAACAACTACACTTCGTGGAAAAGCCTATCGAGATCATGGATCGTGAAATCAAGACTCGGAGGCACAGCAAGATTCCGATCGTTAAAGTTCGTTGGGACTCTAAGCGTGGACCGGAGTTCACGTGGGAAAGAGAGGACCAAATGAAAAGCAAATACCCACACCTCTTTGCAACTGAGCAGCAAACTAACGATACCAGTAACTAAATTTTCGGGACGAAAATTCTTTCAACAAGGGGATGATGTGACAACCTGGAAACTTCTCATACTTTCGTGTACTATTGTTGACTAAATTCTTGTGCATGGCACTTGGAAACCTTTGTGTATGACACTTGGGAACTTCTTGTAACGTTGCGTACCATCATTAACAAACTAACTCTTTGTGCGTGGCACTCTAAACATGTACGCTACATGCTAAACCGCGTTTACTCAATTTTCGGGACGAAAATTCTTTCAACATGGGGATAATGTGATATCCCGGTTTTTTCGGATAACTTGCACGTGACACTTGTCGAATAATATATGTGTTAAGTATTAAACGTGCATGGAATGAATACGTGATGAGTGTTGGTGTGATTGTTTAGTATAAAGTAATTAGTGTAGATATGTACACGAACCGAACCGCGACACGAACCAACCTTGATCCTTTGTGACTTTAGGAGTTAACAAAGTTTAAACTTTGAACTTAAGTTTTCGGCCAAAACCCCAAACCAAACCAACTCACCTTAATCTTTGGCCGCAAGATAAAACCCAAACCGACCCAACCTAAGTCCCTCGGCCACAAACACTAACCAAAACCGAAACTCATAGCATGCAACTTTAGTCCCTCGGCCACGTGATCAAGACCCAAACCAAACAACCTAAGATTCTCGGCCAACAACACTTATCCCAAACCGTAAACCTTATCATGTGCGCCTATAAATTCAGATCATGCATGTTTCCTTCAGAATCCGAAAACCCTAACCAACAAGACTGCCGTCGGCAGCTTTATTCTTGCACCCTCCGATCGCGAACAGCTTCCATTCTTTCATCATCTCGATCAAATCAGCCGGGTCACTTTCCCGGTCGCTAACAGTCGGTCACCTTCAGTCCCTTTTCGGTTTCGGTCGGGAGATCAGCTTTCCTTCTCTCGGTCTTAGCAAGCAGCAGCCGAGTCGCACTTGTCCACATCTAGGCTTGTTGTCTAGTTATTCAAGGACGCAACTAGCGGTCCCATTCCTTATAACATCTTTGCCACACTAACCGAGCAAATAAAGGTGAGTTCACGGCCCCTAACTTTATCCGGTTTTTAAACAACAGGGGGAGAAACATGTATACACTCTCAAACCCAAACTCTTTACGTTATACGAATTTAACGTCACACAACTATACGGTAACTAAGTTAATGTTAATGTAATGTTATGGTCACTATGCAGCTTTATCACTTAAGTCCTCGACAATCTCCTCGGATCGTTAGTATTTGGGTTAAATAGCGGGGGAATTATAAGTAGTACTACTGGGTCTGACGAGCCCCATCCGAGCTAGTCGCGCTAGCCGACCGGGTATGGTCAACGGGTGTATGATTGGCCTAACATCGCCATGGTCATGTGATAGGCCTGGCAAAACGGAGGTACAACTGTCAGCTTCGATCGCGAACACTTAGTGACATGACTTTAGGCTAGCTACCTATATACATTAATATTGAACTTAATTACGGAACAACTTAATATTCCGGGTTTGGGAATATTGGAAGCAACAACTTATTATTCCGGGATTGGAATAATGGAACTGATTAGTTATCCCGGGTTGGGGATAACGGAGTAACAAACTATAACCGAACAAACGATTTTATGAAAACCTGTGAACTCACTCATCTTTAATGTTGACACTTGTTTCTTTACATGTTTCTCAGGACGCTAGGAGCTCTAGGTGCACGCACACGCATTGAACAAGACATCATTATATAGTCTTATTTATTAATATTGTTTTGGGATTTTTCAAGCTGTTTTGGCGTTTGTGTTGGCGCCCGCATCATTACTTATTTATGTTTCCGCTCAAACTTTAAAAACTGATACTCATGCTAAATATTGGTAATATAAAATCGACAACAAATGATTTTGGAAAACGTATAATCAAATCATGTAGAGTCGTTCAACGTACTAGTGTTACAGATTCTGGTTTGTTCACACGCCTCGCGGTAAAACTCTGCAAGTGGAAATTGAGGGTGTGACATACCGGTTGTTAGCCATTTGTCACATACTCCCCCTGTTAAAAGGAATTTCGTCCTGAAATTCAGTTTGAGGCATCTACTAAAGGAGTGTTCTTGAACATGTGGGGGTATTTTGACTTGATCTGATCTTCATGCTCCCACGTATACTCGGGGCCGTGACGCGAATTCCAGCGAACCTTCACTAGTTCTATTTGGCTTCTTCTTGTCTTTTGGACCTTCTAGTCCATGACTTCCATAGGTTCTTCGGTGAATTGTAATTTGTCATCAACATGAATCTAATTCGCTAGAATGATAATTGTGTCATTAGTCGGACTTTTCTTCAGATTAGACACATGAAATGTGTCATGTACATTATTGAGTTCCCCTGGCAGTATTAACTTGTAAGCCAGTGTACCAATCTTTGCCAGAATTTCGAAAGGTCCAATATATCTCGGGTTGAGCTTTCCGCGCTTCCCGAATCTAGCTACGCCTTTCCAAGGTGAGACCATTAACAATACTTTGTCTCCGACCTCGAAGGATAATGGTTTGTGTCTCCAATCTGCTTAGCTCTTTTGACTATCTCGGGCCACATTGATACGCTCACGGATCTTAAATATCTTGTCTGTGGTCTCTTGTACTCGTTCGGGACCAATGAGTTGTCTGTCACCCACTTCCGCCCAACATAATGGCGATCGACACTTTTGTCCATACAGTGCTTCGAATGGCACGGCCTTGATACTAGTGTGATAATTGTTATTGTAGGAAAACTCTACCAACGGTAAATGAGTATCCCGGTTTCCGCCTTAATCAATCACACAGGCCCGAAGCATGTCTTCTAACGTTTGGATGGTTCGCTCGCTTTGACCATTGGTCTGCGGGTGAAAAGTTGTGCTTAAGTCTAAGCGAGAAGCAAATGAATTTTGAAATGATTGCCAGATTCGTGAGACAAAGCGACCATCTCTATCAGAGATTATCGAGATTAGCACTCCATGACGTGCCACGATTTCTTTCAGGTACAGTTCAGCAAGTGAGCTGATTTGGTTAACCGATCAATGATAACCCAGATCATGTCATGACCTCGAGAGGTCCGAGGTGATTTCATAATGAAATCCATTTATATATGTTCCCACTTCCAAACCAGGATATCAGGTTGTTGTAATAACCCAGATGGTTTTTGGTATTCGACCTTGATCTTTGCACAAGTTAGGCATTTCCCAACATAGGTCGCAATATCTCCCTTGAGATTCGGCCACCAATAATATTCCTTCATATCCTAGTACATTTTATCTGATCCTGGGTGTATCGAGTACTTGGACTTGTGTTCTTCATCCAGCACCAAGTCTCGCAACTCACCATAATAGGGAATCCAGATCCTTCCCATGAAATATAAAGTTCCATCCTTGTTTGGTTCTAATTGTTTTTCCATTCCCCGTAGGGATTCTGCTGGAGTGTTTTCCCGTTTCAATGCTTCTTGTTGTGCTTCGCGCACTCGAGTTTTGAAGTTCGTCTGGATCGTAATTTCTAATGCTCGCACCCATAATGTTTTGACTCGTTCTTTTCTACTAAAAGCATTTGTTACAACAGTGGCTTTGCCCGGATGATACTTGATTTCACAGTCATAATCATTCAACAGTTCCACCCAACGTCGTTGGCGCATATTCAGTTCCTTTTGGTTGAATATATGTTGAAGACTTTTATGATCCGTGAATATGGTACACTTAGTACCATATAAATAATCCGCAAATACCACTTCGCCTAATTCTAGGTCATGTGTGGTATAATTCCTTTTATGAACTTTCAACTAACGCGACGCGTACGCGATGACTTTTTCATGTTGCATTAGCACGCAACCCATGCCTTGATGCGATGCATCACAGTACACCACAAAGTCGTCGGTACCGTCCGGGAGTGATAGTATCGTTGCTTGCATAGTTTTTCTTTCATTACTTGGAACGCTGATTCTTGCTTTTCTCCCCAAACAAACTTTCTATCCTTCTGGGTAAGCGAGGTTAACGGCTGAGCAACCTTGGAGAAGTTCTCAATAAATCTCCTATAATATCCCGCTAAGCCAAGGAATTGTCGTATTTCCGTGGGGGTTCTTGGCGTGGTCCAATTCTTTATTGCTTCGATCTTCAAAGGGTCAACATGTATTCCGTTGACCGAGAAATTGTACCTCGCGAATCAAAAATTCGCATTTCGAGAACTTGGCATATAGTTGCTCCTTCTTTAGCAACTCCAAAATAGTTCTCAGGTGTTGCCCGTGCTCCTTCTCGGTTCGTGAGTATATCAGTATATCATCTATGAAGACAATTACGAACTTGTCGAGGTATGGCTTACATACCCAGTTCATCAAATCAATGAATACCCGGTTTGTTAGGCCAAAAGGCATAACAAGGAACTCGTAATGACTGTAGCGAGTCCTAAACGCCGTCTTAGGAATACTTTCCTCTTGGATTCTCAACTAATGATGCCCAGATCTTAAATCAATTTTCGAGTAAGAACTCGACCCTTGAAACTGATCGGATAGATCATCGATCTTGGTAATGGGTACCGGTTCTTGATAGTTAACTTGTTCAGTTCTCGGAAGTCGATGCACATTCGGAAGGTTCCGTCCTTCTTTTTCACAAACAGCACCGGAGCTCCCCAAGGCGAGAAACTTGGTCTTATGAAACCTTTGTCGAGCAGCTCTTGCAACTGCATAGATAATTCCTGCATCTCCAAGGGCGCTAGTCGGTATGGAGCTTTTGCCACAGGTGCAGCTCCTGGCACTAAATCAATACGGAATTCGACTTGTCGCTGTGGAGGTAGTCCTGGCAAGTCTTCCAGAAAGACCTCAGAATATTGCCTCACTCCTGGTATGTCCTCAATCATGTGCTCCTTGACCTTTTTATCGACCACATCGGCAAGAAAAGCGATGCATCCTTTCCTCAAACATTTCTGAGCCTTCATGCAGTTTATGATTCGTAGTGATGTGTCATGCTTCTCACCGTGAATTATCAAGTGTTCTCTGTCGGATAAGGGGATGCGAATGATTTTATCATGACATATAACTTCGGCTCGATTATTGGATAGCCAATCCATCCCAATAATGACATCAAAACTACCCAGTTGAACTGGTAACAGATCTATATCAAACTTTCGTTCACCTAATTCTAACGTACATTTCTTTATTATTTATCTCGATTCTACTAATATCCGGTTAGCTAGCTCAATCGAGTTGGGAACATCTAATTTACTTGACACTACCCCAAGTATATCTCTAAACTCTTTAGAAATAAAACTGAAATTTGCCCAGGTATCAAATAGAATAGATGCAAAGTGATCATTGATAGGGAACATACCGGTGACCACGTTCGGATCCTAGCGAGCATCCTTAGCTCCAATTACAAACGCTCTTCCCCGTGCTTGGTTCGCTTTAGGGCAATCTTTCTTGAAATGCCCTTTGTCCCCTCATCCAAAGCAACCTTGATCTCATGTATTGGTTCCCAGCACACATCGGTGCAATGTCCAAATTTAGCACATTTTCCAGACTTAGGGCCTTGACATTCCCCAGAGTGATGGAAAGGACATTTGGGGCATTTCGATGCGCCCCTAGTATAGGATTTCTTTAAAGCAGTGTTTGTGGTAGTGGTAACATATGCCTTGGTTTTTTTGACTTCTCTCACTGCTTGTTTCTTGTTAGTGTTACTGTTACCTCAAGAGCCTTTCATGAAATGGGAAAATTTTTGTTTGTTGGAATCAGTAGTCTCCTCAGTAGATTCTTTCTTGTTCCCACTACACTTAGGCAACCTCCCCTGACATACATCCTCCTCAGTAAGGCTGACAGCTAAATCAATCGCTTCACCAATCTCAGTGGGTTTTGAAGAGGTAACGAGACTCAGAATCTCATGGGCAAGTCCCAAGATGTACCTCTCAATTCGCTTAAATTCAGGCTCCACTAAGTATGGCACCACTCAGGACATGGAATCACCGTGTGTACCCAACAATGTCTGAACCAATCATTTTTAGATTCCATAATTTTGTCTCCAACTTTTGAATTTCCGATCTCGAGCAATACTTCTTTCTCATCATTTCTTTAAGTTCCTCCCAGGTCAGGGCGTATATCATCGCCCTTAGTTTGGACATGAAGGTTCCACCAAGATAAAGCTCCATCCATAAAGAGTCCAGTAACATAGGTGACTCTCTTTTCGGCAGGGCATTTGCTCATTCGAATGAATGAATCTGTCTTCGCAGTCTAATGTACGAAGGCTATAGCACCTCCGGTACCATCGAAATTTAGAGATTTGCAGTCTAGAAACTGCTTGTAAGTGCAACCTGAAATCATTGGATACACCATTTAAGCATGAGTAACCAAATAGCACGAATAAGATGGATGAAAAGTATAGTGCGGTTTCATGAGTAACCATGTATTACCAGTTGGAGGATTGCCTCCTGTTGAACCTCCGGTACCACCGCTATGCTCGGAGCGGTTAGCCTCCAAAAAGTGGTACATCATTGTCTTCGTATCACCAGCTCATGCCTTGCGTCCTGAAATACATGTAGTTTTAAAAAGTAAACGTAAAGTTGGGGAGTTCATGTAGTTAAATGTTTTCGTATCAAAATGTCATCCTTGAAATCCTGTATTGAAATCCGAGTATGTTATTAGCATCAATAGGTTTTAAGGATCTATCAGTGTGTCACGAGCACCCTGACATATATGTGCCATAAGTAAGTAACCAAACCGAGACAACTTTGACATCATTGGGATCACAAAAGCACTCCGAAGTGTATACCAACCAGGAGTGGAGCGGGTCTCAAACTCAATAGATCTACTTCTTTTGCACCTTGGTCACTAAGTGATTAATGGTTACTATTGTCATGATCCTACTTAGCACAAATGATCGTGTTATCATCTAAACCCATAGCTAACATACTGTTTGTTATGACATGTATTTGCCCTCAATAGTTTTAAAACAAAACTTTAAATAATTGAAAGGAGGGACATGAACTCGTAGTTTTGCTTTCCTTAAGTCGTACTATTATCAGTCGGTGCCCGTACACGTGTGTAACCTACATGTGCATTGAGTTTATTAGACACCTAGGCCTCAACAGATCTTGTACTCGTTGTTCATCTTGAATTCTTGTTATGTGTCTCTTTGTTATTATAGAACAACCTTTAATGTTAATATAGTGTTGGCTGTTTGCTTGTTCAATTATTATTGTTATATATATTTTCCAAAATATATTATATTATATATATATATATATTGTTATCGTCTTAGGTCATTTTGAATTGGCCCTTGCCCTTCACATGTTCTCGTGCCTTGCACGCGTGTCATTGGGCCTTGCCCATGACATTTATGTTATTGGCCCTAGCCCATGTTTTCTTGTCATTGGGCCTAGCCCATGTTATCTATGTCTTCGGGCCTAGCCCATGTTTTCTCGTAATTAGGCCTAGCCCATGTTTTCATGTCATTGGGCCTAGGCCATGTTTTCATCTAATTGGGCCTAGCCCATGTAATTTATGTCTTTGGGCCCACCCCATGTTTTTAGGTCATTGGGCGTAGCCCATGTAATTTATATTTTTGGGCCTAGCCCATGTTTCTATTTGTTTTTGGGCTTTTATTCGTTTTCGGACTTGTACATTAATATTATGGAATTGGGCCTTGCCCATGACTTTTATAAATTTGGCCTAGCCCAAATTTATTTACCAAAGTGCATTTTTAATAAGTCTAATTCTATAATATTTTTATCTTTTTATATTTTAAACTTTCCGGATTTGATTTCGATAACATATATTTTTGTTAAACGTCTAAATATATATTTTGATTTTTCGTCGACGCTGTTTATTAAGTGCTTGCTTTCGTGGAAAATCGCCTGTTGGTCGTCAACACGACGGTGTAATCGTTAACATTCGCCTATCGTTCGCATTGCTTCGTTTGTCCGATTATTGTTTCGACGCATTGCAAGAATATATTTGTTATGTCACCAACACTTGGTATTATTTTCAAGTGTTTGTATTTTTGTATATGGATAGGTACTTTATTGTGAGTACCCTATGCTTCTAAATACATAAACATACATTACACATATGTATTTATACAAAATTCTTGGTGACGAAATATGTATTCATATTTTTATTTCCCAAGTAACTATATATATTTATAAAAGTTACTTATTTTTACTTGTAAAAATATATATATATATATAAAGTTGTTGAACACTTGGGTACTTAGGGTTTAACCCTTGTCATTAGAACCTACTTAATGACGATTTAGGTTACTAATCGCGTTTAGTCCCACTAATCACTCTATTAATCATGTCTTAATCGCGATTAGATTTTTAGAAAATTTCGCCATAGTTCCCCTAAACTATGGTGTTTTCTACGTTTCAAGAATGTATTTAAACCTGTTTAAGCTCAAACTCATTATCAATAATCCATCACATATCGTGTTAATATTTATTTTACAACATTAATACTTCATCATCCGTGACTTTTTAGTGTTAAAGATCCTATTAAATCAGGAGGGTTTTCAATATTTACTAACACTTTCAAATCACTACTTTTATCATGTCATTTAATCAAGTTCATACCTTTAACCTCTTGATTACTACACATTGTTAAGATGATTATTTCTTAAATAATAATGCGTCTTCCATAAAAAAAAATCATTAATGATTGATAAAATTATCTTTAAGTTGTAATTTTCATGGATGATGTAGTTGATGATCTTGTTTAGATTTAAACTTTATCACGTTTAAATCTTTATTGTCATGCTTGATCATACAAGATCATCTAATTTTTATACCATACTTTAACATAAATAACATCAACATGCTAACTAGCTACCATATAAACACATAGTCAACAAAAAATAAACAATATTTAGTGTTATTATTATGGTGTGAGTTAGGGTTTTTGGTTTATCTTTTCTTCATTTTCAAGATGATCAACTTGTACATTATTAATCTAAACATAAAGATAAGCTAGATTATGGATTAGTTTTCCTTACAAGGGGTGCACAAGTTCTTGATGATCTTAGAAGAAATATGAAGCTCCAAAGAAGTCTTAGTGATCCTCCACCCTTGCTAGCTTCTTGAATGGCCTTAAAAGGGTTTTAAAGTGGGCTTAAGATGGTGGTTTACGATGGCTAAGTAGTGGTCTTATGGTGGATGGATGAGCCGTGGGTTTAGAGAGAGAGATAGAGTGAGATGGTTGCAATTTTTGTTAAGGATAAAATGAAGAATTATGAGGTGAACTTGAATTATAACATGCAATCCATCAAGTCTTCATCAAGTCAAACTCCATGCTTCTAATCTTATATTTTCAACAAAATCAAGTGTGTGTGGAACCACTTGAACCGTCAAAATGAGGGGGGCGGGATAAAGTGTAATTATTTTTTTTACACATGTTGAAACATAAGATATTTTGGCCATTATGCTATGTGTATGTGATTAAGGGTTTGATCTTGCATCCTTAGCATAAGATTAGGGTTTAGTGTGTTATTACATGGTAATTAATCCACTTAGTCCTCCAATATAAGTTTCAGATGGCGGAAATGTCGTTAGATCACTCATCGACGCAATAATCGCTAACAAACGAACTTATTTATTTAGTACGGAAGCTTTCATTTTCGACCACCACAATTGTTAGGGTGTCTACTTAGTGCATTTCCAACCTAAAAATATGTATAACTAGTTCGCTAGATGAATATACGATGAGCTAGGATGGCCGAAATGTCTTTCATTAGATCAATATCGACAGTTTTATGTTCCGCCGTCGAACATTTACGAACGTTGTGTTTCCATGACCTCATGTTAGTTGGATGGATTTCAAGTTCCAAATGAGGCTTAACTAGTTCGCTAGATGCCTAAATGAGGCTATCGGCCACTAAAATATTCGTCGTTTCGACAAACGGTAGCCTTTCGGTCGAATTGTGCACTGTTCATCGAATGACCGGAAACGATTCTTTTGTGCATTCTTGCTATTCTCAAATTGTTTTAGGATGATTAACATTGTTTTATTCTTATCCTTACATCTGGAATCCTCCGAATTAGTCTTGCGAACAAACCAACATTTGTTGCCTTTTTGGTCGAAACAGACAATTTTGCAAATTTAGGCGTTGTACCGGAAAGTTATGTATTATTGTAATGGTGGATCTCAAATAATTGTTTCATTTATATACGGACTCAGGTATGGCATTAACATGCCGTTATTCCTTGTTCTGATCCGTTTTAGCAGATTTACCAACACAGTTAGTGTCACCACAATTAGTGCGCCCATCACTTTCTACCAACAGTTTTAGGGCATTGTTTTGGTTTGTTCCGTGTCGTAACGGAAACCAGTATCTGTTATGATCAGATTTACTTGCCCTAATTCTTAGTGCGACGTACGACTCAAGTATGAAATTAAGCTACGATAATATGCATGAGATTATAAAATAAAATTAGTGATTAAATTGTGCCGAATTACCGGTTATTTGCCATTTGTCACAGTGCCATCATTATACTAATTGTGGACGATCTGGCCATCTGGCCAAAAATTGTCGTTTTGCTCTTGCCCCGAACAAGTGGTTCGAAATCCTGTTCAACCACAAGCCAATCCTACACGACCCCATTACCCACTTGGATCCTGCTACAGTTGTGGTGATCTTACTCACTACCTAACAACTGCCCAAAGCTAGTTAATGTAAATAAATCCTAGGGACGAGCATTTAACATAAATACTAATGAGGCTCGTGCTGACAATGACGTGGTTAACGGTACATTCGTTGTCAATAATCAACCTGCTTCTATCCTTTTTTATTCGGGGTGCCAATAGGAGTTTTGTATCTTTAGATTTTGAGCTATATCTTTCAACACCACAAACCAAACTAGGAAAACCCTTAACAGTGGAGATAGCTAGTGGCGAACCTCTTGTACTTGATATGTTATTCGTAACTTCCAATTGAACGTCAATAACCATCTTTTTTCCATTGACCTCACGCAAGTGCAACTTGGGAGTTTTGATGTCATATTAGGCATGGACTAGTTAACCAAACACCATGCTGAAGTGATCTATTTTGATAAGATAGTTTTCATCCATCTTTTGTCTGGTGAAATCCTAGAAGTTCGTGGAGAGAAACCCTCTCATAGCCTTAAACTCATGACAGGTACCCAAACCCAAAAATACCTACGAAAGAATTACGTAGCCTTTTTGGCACATAACGTAGAGGAGAAAAGCAAGGGTAAGAGTATTCAAGACATCCTCATTGTTCGAGATTTTCCTGAGGTGTTTCCTGAAGAACTACATGGTTTACCCCTAGCATGTCAAGTCGAGTTTCGTATAGACCTTGTACCTGGTGCCAGCCTAATTGCCAAATCCCCTTACCGTCTTGCACCATCTGAAATGCAAGAGTTGTCAAAACAACTCCAAGAACTTTCAGACAAAGGATTTATTCGTCCGAGCTTTTCACCTTGGGGCGCTCCTATCCTATTCGTGAAAAAGAAGGATGGATCCTTTCACATGTGCATCGATTATCATGAGCTCAACAAAATCACGATTAAAAATAATTAATCCCCTACCTCGTATTAATGATCTTTTTGATCAACTACAAGGAGCTTCATGTTTCTCCAAGGTTGATCTGTGTTCTGGGTATCATCAGTGTTGGTGCATATTTGTGACAACAGCTTAATAGTTTCCTAGTTTAGTCTTTGGATATTTTGTATTGGGCTTAGTATTTGTGTTTTAGCTTGTTTAGAGTTGTAATGGGCTTGGAGAATGGCCTAACCCAATATAAAGCCTAGTATGCAGACATGTAGCATATATACATGCTGTGCATTAGTGTTTAAGCGTTGTTGGAAAGAGAGGAGTGTGAGAAATCTACAGAAAGTGGCTGAGAGATTTCTAGAGAGTCTTGAATTAATTGTAAACACATTGTGTTGGATAATCAATAGAAGATTGTTTGAAAGGAATTGTGTTCGTGTTCTTGTTCTTGTATCTGTGAAATCTGATCTAGGGGATTCCGCACTCTTGATTAGATAGACGATTCTTTCAAGATCCATACAGACTAGGGGACCTAAAATTGGTATCAGAGTGTTTGGCTCTTGATTTTGCTCGGTTCAGAATTGTAAGAATAGAAAAAGTTGAGTTTTTTGACGTTTTGGAGGCTGTTTTGGAGTTTGTGACGGCTGAATTAGGGTTTCTGTTATTGTTCCAAATTAACAGCAGGCATTTCAGGTTGAAGAAAGGCATTTTGGATCAAAAGTGAAGCAATTCGGCTTGAGGAAAGGCATTTCTGATCCTCAATCCTGCAATCCGGAGCTGGAAAACTTGCATTTCGGATCAGAAAAGTGCAATTCGGATCAGAAAAGCCATTTCGGATTGAATTTCAGATCAGAAGCCGTCTCGGATTCCATTTCGGATTAAATTTCGGATCAGAAGCTATTTCAGATTCCATTTCGGATTGAAATCTCGGATCAGAACTATTCCGGATTCCATCTCGGATCAGAATAGTGCATTCTGGATTTCATCTCGGATCACTATTCCGAATCACCATTTCGGATTAGCAATTCGGATTACTTCCTATCTCGGATTTGCTATCCGAGTTACTGTTCCAGATTTGGTACTATTCCGAGATGTATATAAAAGGTGGAAAGTTAACCAGACGTAACTAGAGTTAAACGTTTTTTGACATAGAATATGATCCATAAACATTCTTGACAAATTGGTTGCACGGTTAGGCTCGTGTGTTTTTTAGGACCAAAAAAAATCCTAAAATCATTATCGGACATTATATCATTGGACTTGTATCGTCGAGACGAGTCTAACGGTACAATTTGGTAATCACACTTTTCGGACAAATTTCAGAACGTTTTTAACGGTTTGGTTACGATAAGCTGCGGGTTAGATTTGGATTTTGACACAGGTATACCAAAATCCATTTAAACTGTTAGCTGCGTATTAAAGATGGTCAAATTGAACAATCTAAGTGAGGGTGGTAAAAACTAGCCAAACTGATAAATGCTGAACAATATGTAGATTGGAAGAAGAAGTTTGAGGCTTCGGTTCTAGGTGAAGATACTAAGATGTGGAATTGTATGATCGATGGCTACATTGCTCCCACACGTCGAGTTAACGGGAGAATTACGGTACTCTCATATGAGAAGATGGAAGATTCTGAGAAATGTATATATGATACTGAGAAGAAGGCTTTAGCAGCATTAAAGATGTCCTTGCCATTTGATTTGAAAAAAATTTGTAATAGGTATGGATTGTCTATAGAGCTATGGGAAGCTTTAGAAAACGTTATCAGAGTACTTCAAGACAAAGTACATATGTGACTGAGAATGCGACTGTGAAGATTGGTGAAGAAGCTGCTAAGATAGAAGAGAAGAAGGAAGCTGAGAAGGAGAAAATGAAAGTCAAGGATGCAAGTGATACAGGGTGAATGGATGCTATCGATGAGCTTACTAGAGAGGTACAGGTACAATTATAATCTGTAAATCATGCTTGTCATAATTGCACTGAACTACAGGGTACAGTTGACAAACTATCGGAGCAAAACAAAATTCTGTTAGTTGGATTAGAAAAACTGAAAGAGTAAAATTTTCTTTTGATTGAAAGAGAGTCAAATTTTTTAAATTCACTCAAATCAAATGAACAAGAAGTCATCAGTTGACCAGAAAAGTCAATGAACTATTACAGATCATTGATTTGGCTCGTGAGGTTGTGAAGGATAAGGCTAACGAGCTTTCAGAAAAGTGCATAGAATTGGATAGTGCACAAGCAAAAAATGTTAAGCTTCAGGGAAAGTTAGACAAATTTGGAGAATCCTCGTTAGTCAGGACTCAAATTCAGAAAAGTTTGAAAAGGAGTAGTGATAAAACAGGAGTGGGGTTTCGTAAGCTTCATCTTCTAATGATCAGGATTATTCCTTTTTACCAAATGAGAATGAGCTAACAGATTTTGTGCATGCTACCCCAGATGTAGTGGATCTGATAACCGTTAACTTACCTAATAGTCCAAGCTCTTTGAAAGAATCTGTTAGGTCTAATAGTACACCTCATAAAGTGGATGAAGATACTAAAGACAAAATAGTCAAATCATTTAAAAAGGGATCTAACAGAAAGAAAACTTTTAAGAAAAGATCTTGTTTTAAATGTCACAACGAAGGACATGTGGCTAATTGTTGTCCTTTAAAAAGGGTAAGCAAGTGGAGATTGAGGTTGAGGTTAAGGATGGAAATCAGGTTGGGTAAATAAGAATGTTAAACCAAGTTCTCAGACTACTCAACCAAGATTTCAACATAAATCTTCAACACTCAGAAGATTTGATAGTCCAAGAAAATTTTCACCTAGATCAAGTCATGATAATGGACAATCAAATTGTTTTACAAAGAAAAAATTTAGATATCAAAATCGATACCAGACTTCTGGTAATCAAAATTTTCAGAGGAGAAACGAATATAGGGGTTTTTGTAACTCAAATGTTCAAAACAATCCAAAAATTTTTCAAAGATCATATTATGATAATGGGAGAAGAAGGTTTCGAGATAATTATTTTCAAAGGATGGAAAATCCGAGAGTTTATTAGAATTCTCGCGATCAAAGATCTTGTGAAAATTATAAATCGTGTCCAACAACTTGGAAGACATCCAAGACACCAGTAGGGTGTGATGGATATTGGATGGATGTTCTAGTTGTTGATGAATCTGGACGACCCGAGACCTTTAAGGCTTGGGTCCCCCAGTCTAACTAAGTTGTTGAGTGTGTGCAGGATGACCAAGAAGGACTGTTGATGTGTTCAACAGTGGTTATTCCTGTAAATCATCTAAGGTGAATAGTAGGTTACACACGGTAACGAATTATTTACTTCTGTGTTAGATACTGGTTTACTAAAACTGGATAACCTACTTGTCAGGTTAAAGTGGGAGTATGTTTGTGTTTAAATTTCTGTTTTGAAAACTTACTCCGTAAAAAGAAAAATTTTGGGGGAAGAATTTCCCTAAGCCAAAAAGAGTTTTAGTTAGTGCGTGAGTTTATGGGGAGTAAGTTGAAAAGTTTAAAGTTTTTCAAAAATAAAAAAATAAAATATGAGTTTCACTGTGTGGAAAGAAGAAATGATAGTACATCAGCAAGTTAGACTGTCACACTGAAATTAAAACTAAAATTGCTTAAGTATGATAGCAGCTTCATCATATGATGTACCAGTAGGCAAACGGCATGATATAATCAACTTACCTTCGTGATACACATATAATAAACCGTATATGAGTGGGTAACATATTAGTGGCGTATGGTTTTATAACCTTAAATCTTGCATTGATAGATTGCCAAAATCTAAGGTTTTAGGTCTTTATATCGTTATTTCATCTTGGGTATCAAGGTTGTCCTTCTGCTGCATCTAGATATATGTTGACCTAGGCACAACCAGAATATCTTAAAAGAGCTAAAATGCCAAATCCCAAAAATTGAAGAAGCTCTCCTAGAGGGTCATTCAAATGTGGAAATTGCATTATTCGTACCAAAATTTTGTATTTGCCCAAACCCTCGTTGGATATTGGTCTCTTTGTTGTACGGAAGTACTGACCTGATCACCAATTATCTAATGTTGTAAATAAAAAAGGATGAATTTCGGTATACTCACCTACTACGATGAATTTTTGTGCATACCTTGATCGTGGGGGTATGTCCTGAAGTGGGACACGCTAGTGTATCAGTATAAATTATCTAAACAGATCACTAGGTAATGGTACTTGAAATGTTCATGTATTTTGTTTAAGTGGATAAACAATACTGGTAATCGTCTTGAACTACTTTTCATGAATATTGCATATAGAATAATCAGATAGTGTGAAAACAGTTTGATGTTGCTGATATGATTTTCTTAATGGTGATACTCACAAAAAACAGAGTCTTTATTATTTCGTTAGTTATTTGTTTTCAGAAAATAAAAAAATACAAAAAGATTTGTTTTTAAAGTGTCCCATTTTGAACTGATAAGTTGTTTATTTTTGCATGCTAAGATAAAATATTGGTTTATCTTTAATGTGGAAAAGAACTAATGGTTTTTCGAGTTACTTGCTTGTGTTTCTAAACAGATTGATGTAGTTATCAAAATGAAGTGTAGAATTCAAGTGAAGTTCATTTTACGAATGGAGTGAAGAGTGTGTGAAGATGCATGGTAGGATCCTTCTACTACATTGCAAAGGGAGATATAGAAAAATTTGGTGATGGAGCTTAACCAGAGAATGCTAGTTCGCAACGAATGGAAGTTTTGGAGATACAACGAAAGTTTGGCTTTCGTAGCAGAAATCATTGAAGAACCTGAAGAATATGTAGAAGCATCTTTTGATGAGACTCCTAAAGAATACTACAACACATCGTGAGAATAAGAAGAATTGTTAAATAGTGCATTTAAACATCTCTTGCCTAGTGATATTCTTAAAACTTTTGCAGGTTATTTTGAGCCAAGCCATTGTTCGTCTTGTGAAGAAAAGAAGAAAACCTGAAGAAGATGACATGAGGGTTGAAGTGAAGTTGGAAAATCTGACAGACAAGACCAACAAAGCTTGCATGGCGAATGTGAATGTAAAAAAGAAACATGATATAATGAGCTGAAATGTCATACAGATAATCTGTCATGTGATTATAAGGCAACAAAAGAAGCTTATGACAAATTAAGCAAATATGTTAAACAAGTTGAAAAGGTGATCAGAGAAAAGACGGAACACTTTCAATGCTAAAGGCGACTGTAATGGACAAACAAATGGCCATTAATATTCATTTAAATACAATCGCCCGGCTTAATGGACAAACACTTGGGTCATGTGTTCATATCTAATCTATTACAATATTCTATACACACTCTATCTAGCCTATTCGCATAGTGACACCCATAAAGTGCATCAACAATTTCCCCCTTGGACGTCACTGTCGAAGCTTGAACTTGAAATTTTGAGAGTTGTATTTGAATATTCTGCAACTTCAATCGGGTATCTGTTGACATTGTAATTCCCCCTTGATTGAAGATCCGGGTTTGCATTATTTACGTTTAAGCACCATTCCCCCTAAAATAATTTTCTTCCGAAATTAATCTTCAGGTTGTTGGTTGCATGGTTCAGAAACTCCTCTAATTTGCTTGATCTTCAAATTTTCTCGAACAATCACCAACTTGTCATTAAACAATGTAGCTTTCTCTATTTCGACGTTTAAGGATATCCACGTTCGGTTTAGCGCACCCCCTTGATGCTTGATCCTTTGATCTTCAAAACCCAACCGGCAATTGACAGAAACTTCGAAGAACCACACAGAAAAACTTCTAACCGATGAGTATCCGCAAAAATCTTTTCAATCAGCAAATCATTAGAAAACAAAGTAACTGGTAACACATCGAATATGAGAAACATTCTTCGGCAATCAGAAGCACATTCATCCTCTTTAGTCACAATAACAGACGTGTAGCTATCTCCGCTGGAATGGGGCATTGAATCTATAAGACATCTGTGTTTTCTGGCGGTTAGTCCGAAAAACAGTTCATTTGCAATGAAGAGTTAATGATAGAATGACGTGTTCACATCCACGCCGTCGTGTGTGCTTCCACTTCCACTTCAGGGATCAGGTGTTTAGCCCTTGAGCATCAATCGGAAACATGATCTGAAAATTCTGAACATTCTTCGATCACCCATACTGAATGTGTAGTCTATTCGTCAATAGACATGAATGCTATTTCGTCTCTAATGAATCTTCAATCCTCTGTGTTTCCCAAATAATTTGCGGTCTGAACCACCCGAATACTGTTGCAGCATCACGAATTTCAAAAATGTCATAAATTATAAGAAAATTTTTATTCCCTATCTTTTTTGCACATTCTGACGTCGAGTTCTTATGGGAATGCGGATTATGGCGGAACTGCAGCATATGGAACCTCAAATTTTGCCAAAAATTTCCCAAAATTTGCAGTTTTGATCAAATGCTGACTAAACGTTAAGACTCAATAATAATCACTACACCAGATGATCGACGTTTTGCACAGGTATCAGTGACTACCCCAAAATCTTCATCCCATTGCGATCGTATCATCAAATTTGACTCTAAAGTCTAGACGGTGTTCCCGAATAGCCCGCCTTTGACGTTAAAATCTCCAAAAAAATTTTAATCACCAAATTTTTTCTGGACACTCGTCTCGTCAATACGATCAAAAAATGCCTTCTTATTTTTTCGTACGAATCATTTTTCGTACGAAGGAGGTGCTTCGTACGAATCATGTTTCGTACGAAGGAGGTGCTCCATACAAATCATGTTTCGTACGAAACCGATAACGTCTTTTGAACGAGAATCTTCATTACTTCGAATTTTGACATGATTTTTGCACAGATCTGGTCGAATATCAATTTCTAACAATCCTATGGTATCACTTCAACATTATGTCTGTGGATTGTCCGTTTATTCGATGTTTTACGTCTAAAACCCCTCATACGTCCAATAATCATGAGCGTAGGTGATTCATCAACTGTTAAGCTGAATGAATCGGTACCGTAGCTCTGATACCGGTTGTGAACGGGGATAGAGCTCCCGAAATGAGTAGTCGACCTGATCTCGCTCAACTAGCAGAGGCGGAATTCATTGCTAGAGAGGTAGACATGACAAACAAGATAGTACTTACTGTTTAACTGCTTCCGACGTATTAATGACGTTCAAATACAGATGCAAGTAAACAAACTGGCAGCGCTTCGCCGTACCAATTGACAAATCACTAACTGGTTCTAACACAACACTTCCTTATTTATAGGTCAACATGACTCGTACCGAAGTGCGTGCAAAGTAGACATCTATATTTCGTACGAATCTATATTTCATACGAGTGAGTCACTCGTACGAAATCTGTATTGTTTCATACGAAACACAGTGTTAAAACATATAAAATTTACATTTTCACATTTAAACATTAACGTATAAACTTTATAAACATTACAGATACATCCTAGACGTAGGCAATAGACATTATGCACCTCTAGGATATGTTGGTTATGTATACAGGGCTTAGAATGTTAGATATTGTATGCTATTATATGATTTATATGTTTTGGTCTTAGCTCGTACGAGTGAGATAAGTGACTCGTACGAGGGACACTTTGTCACTCGTACGAGGCACCACTCGCACGAGTCATACACACACTCCTCCCGTGCGAGTCATGTTGACCTATAAATAGAGGAGCTTGAGTGTTGTGTCAGACATCTGTTGGTGTGTGACTAAAGCGAAGCCCTGTCAAACTGTTTACTCGTTCTGTAACTGTTCACGTTTATCAATACAATTCAAGGCGTTTAAGAAGTATATCTTTCTTGTTTGTTTGTCTAACTCGCTAACAATGAATTCCGCCTCTGTTAGCTGAGTGATCAGTCCGGTGCTAATTGGAGGAGAGCCGATACCCTCTCATAATTCTCCTACAACGATAGTTATCACCCCAGCATTAATGTGACAAATGGCAATAACCGGTAATTCCGTACAATTTAATCACTGTTTTTAGTACATAATCTCATGCATTATATCGTAAGTTGATTATGTAACTGATTCGTACATCATATCATAAGTGCAGGACAAGTAAATCATGCCATAACATATATTGGTTTTCATTACGACGCGAAATAAATCAAACTATGCCCTAAAAGTGTTGGGAGCACTATTCATGTCAACAAAACCGCTAAAATGAAACAAAATAATGAATAACAACATGCTAATGCCATAAATGAGTCCATATATACATGAAAACACTAATGCAGGAACACATCTTGCAATAATACATAACTTTCCGGTACAACGCCTAAATTACAAAATTGTCCGTTTCGACAAAAAATGTGACAATTTCAATGCGTCCGCAACATTAATTCGGTATTTTCAGGATTCCATAATTATAACAGAACAATGGTAAACATCCTAAAACGACATGAGAATCTCATAAATACATAAAAGACATCGTTTCCGGTCGTACAGCAAGCAGTGCACAACTTGATCGGAAAACGACCGATTGTCGAACCAACAAAGAATTCAATGGCTGATAGCCTCACAGATTAATCTAGAGAGCTAGTTAAGCTTCATTTGGGATCCGAAATCCATTCAACTATCTTGAAGTCACGGAAACACACCTACCCGAATGTTCAACGACAAAATATATAAGTGGCCATATTGAGCGAATAATTCAACGGGAAGCGTTTCGGTCATCCAAACTCAACATACACTCGAATAGTGTACTTGTTAATCATAATTCTATGTGGGAAGTGCTCTAAATAAACACCATGACACTTATGGTGGTCAAAAACCCAAGCTTCCGGTACGAAACAATAATTACTCACTAATGATGAGTAAACTAGTGGTGTTTTTGCCATCCAAAACTAATACCAATTAGTCAAGGGGAGTAACTAACATTGATTAACACCCTAAACCCTAATTACTCACTAATGATGCAAGACAAATCCCTAATCTTCATACTTAAGTTTAATCACATAAATATCTTACAATTTAACACATGTTGAAAATAATTTACACTTTACCCCCCATGTGGGCCCCCACCCACTTGATTAATGTTGAAAAATGAAATAAGTATGGTAAGGAGATATGGTCTTGACTAGAAGATTAAATAACCATCATCACATATCAACATTATTATTTTCACAAAAAAAAAATAAACAAACACCTCCCAACTCCTTCCCATTTTCGGCTTACCTACACCACCATAAACCATCATTTTTCCACCATTAAACACCACACTGTATTCCCTTTCAAGACCTCACAAGATCATCTAAGGAGTTTGCAAGAATGGGGGAGCATTAGAGCTTTCTTTGAAGCTGATCTTTCCTTAATCTTAACTTAATCTTGTGCATACTTGTAAGCAAATCTTTCACCATATTTAAGCTCCTTATGATGTATGGTTTATGAAAGTACTAGTTGATCATCTTGAAATAAAGAAAATCTAACTTAAAAACCCTAATCTCACCTTAATAATCTACTAAGTATAGTTTATTATGTGTTGATTATGTGTATTAGTGTTAACTAGTTAGCATGATTTGGTGGATTATGTTAAAGTAAGTTGATTAAAGTAGATGATCTTGTATGAATATGAATATAAATGATGATTTAAACATGGTGATGTTTAAATCTAAACAAGAACATCAACCTCATGATCCATGAAGTTTAGTACAACTTAAAAATAATTTACTACATAAGTGTGACTTTTATAAAGAATAAACACCATGATTTAAGTTATGATCATCTTAAAAAAGTGTAGTAAACAAAGTGGTTTAAAGTGGAAATCTTGATTTGAAGATATAACAAAAATGGTATCTTAAATGTTTTAATAAATATGTGAGATCTCATTATTTTTAAGTAAAGTAGTTAAAATATATATTTACCAAAGATCATGGAAATGAGGATGAATAAGTGTAGAAATAAAGCATATAAAAGTGATATTTTAACTTGAGTTGAAGATTGATCTTGATTGTGGGTTTCAACATGCTTTAGGTACGTTTTTGAAAGGTGGAAAACGTCAAAGTTTACGGGAAACTATGGCGAAATTTTCTAAAAATCTAATCGCGATTAAAGTGTAATTAACGGGACTAAACGCGATTAGCGACCTAAATCGTCATTCACGAAGTTTTCATGACAAGGGTTAAACCATAACCCACCAAGGACTAAATAAATACTTACATATGTTTTTACAAGCTAAAAATGAGTATTTATTACATGTATATACTTTTTGGAATAAAGATATATACATATATTTTGTCACCAAAATTTATGTGTAGAAATACATGTGTATGTATGTGTATGTATCTAGAAAGTCTAGGGTATACAACACAAAATACCCAACTTATACAACACCTCAAACCCTTGAAAATTACCAACTATAAATAACATTAACACATACACTTTATACAATTCTTGAATAAATAATCGGACATAAATTACATGTGCTGGGCCCAATCACATAAAGACATGGGCTAGGCCCAATCACATAAACTACATCGGCTAGGCCCAATCATATAAAGATATGGGCTAGGCCCAATGACATTAATTATAAGGACTAGGCCCAATCATATGAAGACATGGGCAAGGCCCAATGACATATATGACATGGGTTACGCACAATGACACTCGTGCAAGGCACGAGGACATGTGAAGGGCGAGGCCCATTCACACCTGATCTAAGAATGACAATATATATATATATATATTTGAGAAATATATGCATAAAAATATTAATTGAACAAACGAACTACCAACACTATAATAATATTAAAGTTGTTCTAGTGTGATAAATATATACACAATAAGAATTTAAGATGAACAACTGGTACGAGGTCCAACGAGACCTAGGTGTCTAATGAAGTTAATACACATGTACGGACACCCGAATTCCATAAGTATGACTTACGGAACGCAAAACAGTGAGTTCATGTCCCTCCTTTCAATTATTTCAAAGTTTTGTTTTGAAACTATGGATGGGAAATACATGTCATAACAAACGGTATGTTTGCTATGGGGTTAGATGATAACACGATCAATGTGTGTAAGTAGGATGATGACAAGAGTAACCATTAACCACTTAGTGACCAAGGTGCAAAAGGTATAGATCTATCAAGTTTGATACGCGCTCCACTCCTAGTTTGTTAACCCTTTAGGAGTGCTTTTGTGATCCCAGTTGATGTCAAGAGTTGTCTCTGTTTGGTTACTTACTTATGGCACATATGTCAGGGTGCTAGCTACACACTGATAGATCCTTAAACTCTATAAATGCTAATAATATACTAAGATCTCATTGCTGGATTACAAACAAGACATCTCATATGAAAAAAATAACTACATGAACTCGCCAACTTTATGTTGACTTTTCAAATTTACATGTATTTCAGGACGCAAAACTTGAGCCGGTGAAAGACTACAGGAAGTGGGAATGAACATGACAACGATTGCCTTTTTGGATGATTTGTCTCTTATATCCCAACCTTGTATGGGTATAAAGGGGTCAAAACCTCAACATGCTTTTATGATGAAAACAATCTTTTAGTTTAAAGTGTAATGCAACTCAAAAACAATACTTTGGATAATATTGTGAACTTGTGTGAACCTTGTAACTTGTTTTGGGAACTTGTAAACAAATGTTGCAACTTAACACATATGTCATCGTTGTTGATTTATTTTTGTTTACACAATTGGTTGCAATGATTACCTTATAGTCACACGATTGCGCTTCCGCTATGACCAGGGTATGACAATTAAGATGGCTCCTTTCGAAGCTCTATATGGTCGAAAATGTTGTTCACCTGTCTACTAGAGTGAGATTGGTGAAGCTCAGCTCACCGGACCAGAAGTCATCTTAGAGACTACAGACAACGTCAAGAAAATACACGATAATCTTTTGATAGCTAGAAGCCGTCAAAAGAGTTATGCGGACAAGCGACGCAAGCCCTTGGAATCCAAGTTGGTGATCACGTCCTTCTCAAGGTATCCCCTTGGAAAGGTGTAATTAGATTTGGAAAGAAAGGAAAACTTGCACCTCGATAAGTGGGACCATTTAAGATTGTTGAGAGGATCAGAAAGGTGGCCTACAAACTTGAGCTACCTCCTGAGCTTGGGAATGTTCATCCAACTTTCCACGTGTCCAATTTGAAAAAGTGTTTGGCTAATGATAACCTGCACATCCCTCTTGATGAAATTCACATTGATAACACAATGCACTTTAACGAGAAAACTGTGGAAATATTGGACCGTCAAGTCAAGAAATGCAAACACAAACGCATATCGATTGTTAAAGTTCGCTGGGAGTCCAAACGTTGCCCAAAGTTTACCTGGGAACGAGAGGATCAAATGAAGGAGAAATACCCACATCTTTTCTCACTAGTTTCCTCTAATTAAATTTCAAGACCTAAAGTAGGGGAGACTATGACATTTGTACATTTTTAGTCATTGAACATTCTAAAACATTTTCGTATTTAATAAAATCTTGTGTTTTATTTCCGAGAATGCATATTTATCAATCATTATACAATCCCGGACATTTTTATTCAATAAAATCTTGCATTTTGTTGGTAAGAATGTAAAAATGTCAATCATTACACAAATTCGGCCATTTTTTCGTGTTGGATAAAGTTTTATACTTTATTTATGAACGTGTAACCGTACAATCTAACAAACTGACATCAATGACATTTCTGGACAAAATCCAAGTTACACATGCCTTAACGCCTTTATATAACATCAATAATAGGTTAAGAGGGGTTAAAAATGTCACAACACGACAATACAAGTCCAGGTGCCAAAATTGTAAAAAAAAGTTTGCTTTATCCCAAAGTTTGCCACCTATCTCCAATTTTTGACACCTTCCACTCATTTTGCCACACTTAATTTGGTGTTGGCATATGTTAGGAGAGTCTTCCCTACTTTGTAACACTTGTCATCACCTCCTTGATCCTAAAACACTATAAATACCCTTTGATTCATCCATTTTTTCTCACGCCACTTCAAAGCAAAGTGTGAAGTTCTTCTTTCTATAGTTCTTGGAGCTTGTTTCCAGCCTTTGGAAGCCTCCTATTTTTAGTTCTGAAAGTCTTCAACACAAGTAAGTACTTCCTAGTTCTTTCATTATTTTAGCTATTTTGAGCTAAAAGTCAAACAGTTTGGCTTCCTGTTTACTTGGTTCTAACCATTTTGGTCGAGTCAAATTTCAAATTGAACTTTGCAACGTGATCGAATCACCAAGGTGTTAATCCCTTGTGATTGCACCTTCTGATTACCACGTTTAGTTGGTGAGATGACGAGTCAAGGTTTTACAAGTTAAAAGTAAAAAAAAGTATTAAAATGCATTTTACAACGAAAACATTTTTGGATATTAAAACTTAAGGTTTTGACACCAAATCCATTTTATAACATTATTAGACATGTTCAAATATGTCTAACTCGTCATTTCTAGTTTAGTTCTTATTTCTTAGTCGTAAGTCAAGCGGTTTTACTACCGCTTTGAGTTTCGAATCTGACCCATTTTGTCAATCTTAGGATTTGACCAAGCGCATTTTTATGACCGTAGTAATTTAAGGAACAACCTTCTGAGGTTATACATTATAGTCATATAGTTTGGTTAGTTAAATGATGAGTCGATTTTATGTACTTTTAAAATGCGAAAACACTCTTTTGGCGCATAAAATGGTTTTAAACATGTAAGACCATAGTTTTGACATCTTAACTGATATTATAACATAATCAAACTTGTTTTGACATATAACTCATCATAGGACTTATTTAACAATCCAAGTCCATAGTTACGCTTGTGACCCGTTAAAGTGGTGTAAACCATTTTAACAAGTCGTAACGGGTCAAAGCACTTAGAAACTCTTCCAAATCTGAATGTAAGGTATTATAAACCATATCATACGAGTCCCAATCTGATCAGAAGCTGCCTACCGTAAGCTACGGTCTGGAGCGGTAGCTTACGACGGTTAATTTGAAAAATTATGTTTTTGATGTTTTGGGCCTTCGGGCTTATTCGGTTACGTTATAATCTATTTATAACTAACGTATTTCATAAATTATGAAATATAGGTAATGATTGGGAGCACCGGAGGAGAACCAAGCTTTATGAAGAACCGAACACAATCAAAGCTCAAGCTTCCGCACTTGGTTTTTGTTGTTACAAAACACATCAATGAAGATATGTTAAAATGTTTAGTGTTTATGAAGTTTCAACAAAAAAAATATGTATGGACGTGTATTCGCATTTACACATGCGAAATTTTAATAGAAATTCTATAAAGTAAGATAGGGTCTTACAAGTTGGTCTCTCATTTTATCTAATCCTCCGATAACACTAACATAGTACTATGATACATTAGGACACACCTGAACTCTTCAATCCTTGAGCTTTGTTTGATCATTTGAACAAGACATTTACACAATCCTAAGTGAGTACATTGCCCCTGTTTTATGTTTTCAAATGTTTTGAGGTGATTCTTGTTCTAGTGACATTAAACATGTTTTGCTTATCTAGTACATATATTACATGATTTCAAAGACATTTTGCTTCATATGTTGACTTAACATACCTAGTAGATGATTTCAAAGGCATTTTTGCTTCGTATGTTGACTTAGCATACCTAGTACATGATTTCAAAGATATTTTTGCTTCGTATGTTGACTTAGCATACATATTACATGATTTCAAAGACATTTTGCTTCGTATGTTGACTTAGCCTACCTAGTACACGATTTCAAAGATATTTTTACTTCGTATGTTGACTTAGCATACCTAGTATAGGATTTCAAAGACATTTTTGCTTGGTATATTGACTAAGTATGGCAAGCACATAATTTCAAAGACATTTTTGCTTAGTATATTGACTTAGTATGCCAAGTACATGAATTCAAAACATTTTCATGACATGCTTACATTGTTCAAGACTTATTGGTGCGTAGAATATACAATGATACATTCATTAACATTGATCATGCCGACCGGTAGTACGTAATAGTACCATAGGATTGACATTCTCGTTCCCGCTTCCTATGTTTGTTTCGAAATGACTTTAGGGAATGAAAGAATCCGATGAACATTTGATAAACCTTTGTCTTTATAAGGGTTTATCTGACAGTCAACAAGGCTTGAATGTATTCACCAACGATCCATATATATGTATATAGACAATAAAAGCAATTGATATATAAGACAAGAGTTTTTTGTTTAAACAAGACCTTTGTTTATTCAAAAAACCTGTTTTATATAAGACATTTTGACGAGACAAGACATTTTCGTTATTTTATACAAGACATTTATTTTATAGTTTAAACAAGACTTTTTTTTGCAATACAATACATTGGTTTATACATAGACATTTTTTTATAAAAGACATTTGGTTTATACTTCGAATTTTGACATGATTTTTGCACAGATCTGGTCGAATATCAATTTCTAACAATCCTATGGTATCAATTCAACATTATGTCCGTGGATTGTCCGTTTATTCGATGTTTTACGTCTAAAACCCCTCATACGTCCAATAATCATGAGCGTAGGTGATTCATCAACTGTTAAGCTGAATGAATCGGTACCATAGCTCTGATACCGGTTGTGAACGGGGATCGAGCTCCCGAAATGAGTAATCGACCTGATCTCGCTCAACTAGCAGAGGCGGAATTCATTGCTAGAGAGGTAGACATGACAAACAAGATAGTACTTACTGTTTAACTGCTTCCGACGTATTAATGACGTTCAAATACAGATGCAAGTAAACAAACTGGCAGAGCTTCACCGTAACAATTGACAAATCACTAACTGGTTCTAACACAACACTTCCTTATTTATAGGTCAACATGACTCGTACCGAAGTGCATGCAAAGTAGACATCTATATTTCGTACGAATCTATATTTCGTACGAGTGAGTCACTCGTACGAAATCTGTATTGTTTCATACGAAACACAGTGTTAAAACATATAAAATTTACATTTTCACATTTAAACATTAACGTATAAACTTTATAAACATTACAGATACATCCTAGACGTAGGCAATAGACATTATGCACCTCTAGGATATGTTGGTTATGTATACAGGGCTTAGAATGTTAGATATTGTATGCTATTATATAATTTATATGTTTTGGTCTTAGCTCGTACGTGTGAGATAAGTGACTCGTACGAGGGACACTTTGTCACTCGTACGAGGCACCACTCGCACGAGTCATACACACACTCCTCCCGTGCGAGTCATGTTGACCTATAAATAGAGGAGCTTGAGTGTTGTGTCAGATATCTGTTGGTGTGTGACTAAAGCGAAGCCCTGTCAAACTGTTTACTCGTTCTGTAACTGTTCACGTTTATCAATACAATTCAAGGCGTTTAAGAAGTATATCTTTCTTGTTTGTTTGTCTAACTCGCCAACAATGAATTCCGCCGCTGTTAGCTGAGTGATCAGTCCGGTGCTCATTGGAGGAGAGCCGATACCCTCTCATAATTCTCCTACAACGATAGTTATCACCCCAGCATTAATGTGACAAATGGCAATAACCGGTAATTCCGTACAATTTAATCACTGTTTTTAGTACATAATCTCATGCATTATATCGTAAGTTGATTATGTAACTGAGTCGTACGTCATATCATAAGTGCAGGACAAGTAAATCATGCCATAACATATATTGGTTTTCGTTACGACGCGAAATAAATCAAACTATGCCCTAAAAGTGTTGGGCGCACTATTCATGTCAACAAAACCGCTAAAACGAAACAAAATAATGAATAACAACATGCTAATGCCATAAATGAGTCCATATATACATGAAAACACTAATGCAGGAATACATCTTGCAATAATACATAACTTTCCGGTACAACGCCTAAATTACAAAATTGTCCGTTTCGACAAAAAAAGTGACAATTTCAATGCATCCGCAACATTAATTCGGTATTTTTAGGATTCCATAATTATAACAGAACAATGGTAAACATCCTAAAACGACATGAGAATATCATAAATACATAAAAGACATCGTTTCCGGTCGTACGGCAAGCAGTGCACAACTTGATCGGAAAACGACCGATTGTCGAACCAACAAAGAATTCAATGGCTGATAGCCTCACAGATTAATCTAGAGAGCTAGTTAAGCTTCATTTGGGATCCGAAATCCATTCAACTATCTTGAAGTCACGGAAACACACCTACCCGAAATGTTCAACGACAAAATATATAAGTGGCCATATTGAGCGAATAATTCAACGGGAAGCGTTTCGGTCATCCAAACTCAACATATACTCAAATAGTGTACTTGTTAATCATAATTCTATGTGGGAAGTGCTCTAAATAAACACCATGACACTTATGGTGGTCAAAAACCCAAGCTTCCGGTACGAAACAATAATTACTCACTAATGATGAGTAAACTAGTGGTGTTTTTGCCATCCAAAACTAAGACCAATTAGTCAAGGGGAGTAACTAACATTGATTAACACCCTAAACCCTAATTACTCACTAATGATGCAAGACAAATCCCTAATCTTCATACTTAAGTTTAATCACATAAATATCTTACAATTTAACACATGTTGAAAATAATTTACACTTTACCCCCCATGTGGGCCCCCACCCACTTGATTAATGTTGAAAAATGAAGATATAAGTATGGTAAGGAGATATGGTCTTGACTAGAAGATTAAATAACCATCATCACACATCAACATTATTATTTCCACAAAAAAAAATAAACAAACACCTCCCAACTCCTTCCCATTTTCGGCTTACCTACACCACCATAAACCATCATTTTTCCACCATTAAACACCACACTGTATTCCCTTTCAAGACCTCACAAGATCATCTAAGGAGTTTGCAAGAATGGGGGAGCATTAGAGCTTTCTTTGGAGCTCATCTTTCCTTAATCTTAACTTAATCTTGTGCATACTTGTAAGCAAATCTTTCACCATATTTAAGCTCCTTATGATGTATGGTTTATGAAAGTACTTGTTGATCATCTTGAAATAAAGAAAATCTAACTTAAAATCCCTAATCTCAACTTAATAATCTACTAAGTATAGTTTATTATGTGTTGATTATGTGTATTAGTGTTAACTAGTTAGCATGATTAGGTGGATTATGTTAAAGTAAGTTGTTTAAAGTGGTTGATCTTGTATGAATAAGAATATAAATGATGATTTAAACATGGTGGTGTTTAAATCTAAACAAGAACATCAACCTCATGATCCATGAAGTTTAGTACAACTTAAAAATAATTTACTACATAAGTGTGACTTTTATAAAGAATAAACACCATGATTTAAGTTATGACCATCTTAAAAAGTGTAGTAAACAAAGTGGTTTAAAGTGGAAATCTTGATTTGAAGATATAACAAAAATGGTATCTTAAATGTTTTAATAAATATGTGAGATCTCATTAATTTTAAGTAAAGTAGTTAAAATATATATTTACCAAAGATCATGGAAATGAGGATGAATAAGTGTAGAAATAAAGCATATAAAAGTGATATTTTAACTTGAGTTGAAGATTGATCTTGATTTTTGGTTTCAACATGCTTTAGGTACGTTTTTGAAACGTGGAAAATGTCAAAGTTTACGGGAAACTATGGCGAAATTTTCTAAAAATCTAATCGCGATTAAAGTGTAATTAACGGGACTAAACGCGATTAGCGACCTAAATCGTCATTCACGAAGTTTTCATGACAAGGGTTAAACCCTAACCCACCAAGGATTTAATAAATACTTACATATGTTTTTACAAGCTAAAAATGAGTATTTATTACATGTATATACTTTTGGGAATAAAGATATATACATATATTTTGTCACCAAAATTTATGTGTAGAAATACATGTGTATGTATGTAGAAAGTCTAGGGTATACAACACAAAATACCCAACTTATACAACACCTCAAACCCTTGAAAATTACCAACTATAAATAACATTAACACATACACTTTATACAATTCTTGAATAAATAATCGGACATAAATTACATGTGCTGGGCCCAATCACATAAAGACATGGGCTAAGCCCAATCACATAAACTACATCGGCTAGGCCCAATCATATAAAGACATGGGCTAGGCCCAATGACATTAATTATATGGACTAGGCCCAATCATATGAAGACATGGGCAACGCCCAATGACATATATGACATGGGTTACGCCCAATGACACTCGTGCAAGGCACGAGGACATGTGAAGGGCGAGGCCCATTCACACCAGATCTAAGAATGACAATATATATATATATATATTTGAGAAATATATGCATAAAAATATTAATTGAACAAACGAACTACCAACACTATAATAATATTAAAGTTGTTCTAGTGTGATAAATATATACACAATAAGAATTTAAGATGAACAACTGGTACGAGGTCCAACGAGACCTAGGTGTCTAATGAAGTTAATACACATGTAGGTTACACACATGTACAGACACCCGAATTCCATAAGTATGACTTACGGAACGCAAAACAGTGAGTTCATGTCCCTCCTTTCAATTATTTCAAAGTTTTGTTTTGAAACTATGGAGGGGAAATACATGTCATAACAAACGGTATGTTTGCTATGGGGTTAGATGATAACACGATCAATGTGTGTAAGTAGGATGATGACAAGAGTAACCATTAACCACTTAGTGACCAAGGTGCAAAAGGTATAGATCTATCAAGTTTGATACGCGCTCCACTCCTAGTTTGTTAACCCTTTAGGAGTGCTTTTGTGATCCCAGTTGATGTCAAGAGTTGTCTCTGTTTGGTTACTTACTTATGGCACATATGTCAGGGTGCTAGCTACACACTGATAGATCCTTAAACTCTATAAATGCTAATAATATACTAAGATCTCATTGCTGGATTACAAACAAGACATCTCATATGAAAAAAATAACTACATGAACTCGCCAACTTTATGTTGACTTTTCAAATTTACATGTATTTCAGGACGCAAAACTTGAGCTGGTGAAAGACTACAGGAAGTGGGAATGAACATGACAACGATTGCCTTTTTGGATGATTTGTCTCTTATATCCCAACCTTGTATGGGTATAAAGGGGTCAAAACCTCAACATGCTTTTATGATGAAAACAATCTTTTAGTTTAAAGTGTAATGCAACTCAAAAACAATACTTTGGATAACATTGTGAACTTGTGTGAACCTTGTAACTTGTTTTGGGAACTAGTAAACAAATGTTGCAACTTAACACATATGTCATCGTTGTTGATTTATTTTTGTTTATACAATTGGTTGCAATGATTACCTTATAGTCACACGATTGCGCTTCCGCTATGACCAGGGTATGACAATTAAGATGGCTCCTTTCGAAGCTCTATATGGTCGAAAATGTTGTTCACCTGTCTACTAGAGTGAGATTGGTGAAGCTCAGCTCACCGGACCAGAAGTCATCTTAGAGACTACAGACAACGTCAAGAAAATACGCGATAATCTTTTGATAGCTAGAAGCCGTCAAAAGAGTTATGCGGACCAGCGACGCAAGCCCTTGGAATCCAAGTTGGTGATCACGTCCTTCTCAAGGTATCCCCTTGGAAAGGTGTAATTAGATTTGGAAAGAAAGGAAAACTTGCACCTCGATAAGTGGGACCATTTAAGATTGTTGAGAGGATCAGAAAGGTGGCCTACAAACTTGAGCTACCTCCTGAGCTTGGGAATGTTCATCCAACTTTCCACGTGTCCAATTTGAAAAAGTGTTTGGCTAATGATAACCTCCACATCCCTCTTGATGAAATTCACATTGATAACACAATGCACTTTAACGAGAAAACTGTGGAAATATTGGACCGTCAAGTCAAGAAATGCAAACACAAACGCATATCGATTGTCAAAGTTCGCTGGGAGTCCAAAGGTTGCCCAAAGTTTACCTGGGAACGAGAGGATCAAATGAAGGAGAAATACCCACATCTTTTCTCACTAGTTTCCTCTAATTAAATTTCAAGACCTAAAGTAGGGGAGACTATGACATTTGTACATTTTTAGTCATTGAACATTCTAAAACATTTTCGTATTTAATAAAATCTTGTGTTTTATTTCCGGGAATACATATTTATCAATCATTATACAATCCCGGACATTTTTATTCAATAAAATCTTGCATTTTGTTGGTAAGAATGTAAAAATGTCAATCATTACACAAATTCGGCCATTTTTTCGTGTTGGATAAAGTTTTATACTTTATTTATGAACGTGTAACCGTACAATCTAACAAACTGACATCAATGACATTTCTGGACAAAATCCAAGTTACACATGCCTTAACGCCTTTATATAACATCAATAATAGGTTAAGAGGGGTTAAAGATGACACAACACGACAATACAAGTCCAGGTGCCAAAATTGTAAAAAAAAGTTTGCTTTATCACAAAGTTTGCCACCTATCTCCAATTTTTGACACCTTCCACTCATTTTGCCACACTTAATTTGGTGTTGGCATATGTTAGGAGAGTCTTCCCTTCTTTGTAACACTTGTCATCACCTCCTTGATCCTAAAACACTATAAATACCCTTTGATTCATCCATTTTTTCTCACGCCACTTCAAAGCAAAGTGTGAAGTTCTTCTTTCTATAGTTCTTGGAGCTTGTTTCCAGCCTTTGGAAGCCTCCTATCTTGAGTTCTGAAAGTCTTCAACACAAGTAAGTACTTCCTAGTTCTTTCATTATTTTAGCTATTTTGAGCTAAAAGTCAAACAGTTTGGCTTCCTGTTTACTTGGTTCTAACCATTTTGGTCGAGTCAAATTTCAAATTGAACTTTGCAACGTGATCGAATCACCAAGGTGTTAATCCCTTGTGATTGCACCTTCTGATTACCACGTTTAGTTGGTGAGATGACGAGTCAAGGTTTTACAAGTTAAAAGTAAAAAAAAGTATTAAAATAAACGTTTTTGTATATTAAAACTTAAGGTTTTGACACCAAATCCATTTTATAACATTATTAGACATGTTCAAATATGTCTAACTCGTCATTTCTAGTTTAGTTCTTATTTCTTAGTCGTAAGTCAAGCGGTTTTACTACCGCTTTGAGTTTCGAATCTGACCCATTTTGTCAATCTTAGGATTTGACCAAGCGCATTTTTATGACCGTAGTAATTTAAGGAACAACCTTCTGAGGTTATACCTTATAGTCATATAGTTTGGTTAGTTATATGATGAGTCGATTTTATCTACTTTTAAAATGCGAAAAAACACTCTTTTGGCGCATAAAATGGTTTTAAACATGTAAGACCATAGTTTTGACATCTAAACTGATATTATAGCATAATCAAACTTGTTTTGACATATAACTCATCATAGGACTTATTTAACAATCCAAGTCCATAGTTACGCTTGTGACCCGTTAAAGTGGTGTAAACAATTTTAACAAGTCGTAACGGGTCAAAGCACTTAGAAACTCTTCCAAATATGAATGTAAGGTATTATAAACCATATCATACGAGTCCCAATCTTATCAGAAGCTGCCTACCGTAAGCTACGGTCTGGAGCGGTAGCTTACGACGGTTAATTTGAAAAATTATGTTTTTGATGTTTTGGGCCTTCGGGCTTATTCGGTTACGTTATAATCTATTTATAACTAACGTATTTCATAAATTATGAAATATAGGTAATGATTGGGAGCACCGGAGGAGAACCAAGCTTTATGAAGAACCGAACACAATCAAAGCTCAAGCTTCCGCACTTGGTTTTTATTGTTACAAAACACATCAATGAAGATATGTTAAAATGTTTAGTGTTTATGAAGTCTCAACAAAAAAAATATGTATGGACGTGTATTCGCATTTACACATGCGAAATTTTAATAGAAATTCAATAAAGTAAGATAGGGTCTTACAAGTTGGTCTCTCATTTTATCTAATCCTCCGATAACACTAACATAGTACTATGATACATTAGGACACACCTGAACTCTTCAATCCTTGAACTTTGTTTGATCATTTGAACAAGACATTTACACAATCCTAAGTGAGTACATAGCCCCCTGTTTTATGTTTTCAAATGTTTTGAGGTGATTCTTGTTCTAGTGACATTAAACATGTTTTGCTTATCTAGTACATATAGTACATGATTTCAAAGACATTTTGCTTCATATGTTGACTTAGCATACCTAGTAGATGATTTCAAAGGCATTTTTGCTTCGTATGTTGACTTAGCATACCTAGTACATGATTTCAAAGACATTTTTGCTTCGTATGTTGACTTAGCATACATAGTACATGATTTCAAAGACATTTTGCTTCGTATGTTGACTTAGCCTACCTAGTACCCGATTTCAAAGAGATTTTTACTTCGTATGTTGACTTAGCATACCTAGTATAGGATTTCAAAGACATTTTTGCTTGGTATATTGACTAAGTATGCCAAGCACATAATTTCAAAGACATTTTTGCTTAGTATATTGACTTAGTATGCCAAGTACATGAATTCAAAACATTTTCATGACATGCTTACATTGTTCAAGACTTATTGGTGCGTAGAATATACAATGATACATTCATTAACATTGATCATGCCAACCGGTAGTACGTAATGGTACCATAGGATTGACATTCTCGTTCCCGCTTCCTATGTTTGTTTCGAAATGACTTTAGGGAATGAAAGAATCCGATGAACTTTTGATAAACTTTTGTCTTTATAAGGGTTTATCTGACAGTCAACAAGGCTTGAATGTATTCACCAACGATCCATATATATGTATATAGACAATAAAAGCAATTGATATATAAGACAAGAGTTTTTTGTTTAAACAAGACCTTTGTTTATTCAAAACACCTGTTTTATATAAGACATTTTGACGAGACAAGACATTTTCGTTATTTTATACAAGACATTTATTTTATAGTTTAAACAAGACTTTTTTTTGCAATACAATACATTGGTTTATACATAGACATTTGTTTATAAAAGACATTTGGTTTATACTTCGAATTTTGACATGATTTTTGCACAGATCTGGTCGAATATCAATTTCTAACAATCCTATGGTATCAATTCAACATTATGTCCGTGGATTGTCCGTTTATTCGATGTTTTACGTCTAAAACCCCTCATACGTCCAATAATCATGAGCGTAGGTGATTCATCAACTGTTAAGCTGAATGAATCGGTACCGTAGCACTGATACCGGTTGTGAACGGGAATCGAGCTCCCCAAATGAGTAATCGACCTGATCTCGCTCAACTAGCAGAGGCGGAATTCATTGCTAGAGAGGTAGTCATGACAAACAAGATAGTACTTACTGTTTAACTGCTTCCGACGTATTAATGACGTTCAAATACAGATGCAAGTAAACAAACTGGCAGAGCTTCGCCGTACCAATTGACAAATCACTAACTGGTTCTAACACAACACTTCCTTATTTATAGGTCAACATGACTCGTATCGAAGTGCGTGCAAAGTAGACATTATATTTCGTACGAATCTATATTTCGTAAGAGTGAGTCACTCATACGAAATCTGTATTGTTTCATATGAAACACAGTGTTAAAACATATAAAATTTACATTTTCACATTTAAACATTAACGTATAAACTTTATAAACATTACAGATACATCCTAGACGTAGGCAATATACATTATGCACCTCTAGGATATGTTGGTTATGTATACAGGGCTTAGAATGTTAGATATTGTATGCTATTATATGATTTATATGTTTTGGTCTTAGCTCGTACGAGTGAGATAAGTGACTCGTACGAGGGACACTTTGTCACTCGTACGAGGCACCAATCGCATTAGTCATACACACACTCCTCCCGTGCGAGTCATGTTGACCTATAAATAGAGGAGCTTGAGTGTTGTGTCAGACATCTGTTGATGTGTGACTAAAGCGAAGCCCTGTCAAACTGTTTACTCGTTCTGTAACTGTTCACGTTTATCAATACAAGTTAAGAAGTATATCTTTCTTGTTTGTTTGTCTAACTCGCTAACAATGAATTCCGCCTCTGTTAGCTGAGTGATCAGTCCGGTGCTCATTGGAGGAGAGCCGATACCCTCTCATAATTCTCCTACAACGATAGTTATCACCCCAGCATTAATGTGACAAATGGCAATAAACGGTAATTCCGTACAATTTAATCACTGTTTTTAGTACATAATCTCATGCATTATATCGTAAGTTGATTATGTAACTGAGTCGTACGTCATATCATAAGTGCAGGACAAGTAAATCATGCCATAACATATATTGGTTTTCGTTACGACGCGAAATAAATTAAACTATGCCCTAAAAGTGTTGGGCGCACTATTCATGTCAACAAAACCGCTAAAACAAAACAAAATAATGAATAACAACATGCTAATGCCATAAATGAGTCCATATATACATGAAAACACTAATGCAGGAACACATCTTGCAATAATACATAACTTTCCGGTACAACGCCTAAATTACAAAATTGTCCGTTTCGACAAAAAAAGTGACAATTTCAATGCATCCGCAACATTCGGTATTTTCAGGATTCCATAATTATAACAGAACAATGGTAAACATCCTAAAACGACATGAGAATATCATAAATACATAAAAGACATCGTTTCTGGTCGTACGGCAAGCAGTGCACAACTTGATCGGAAAACGACCGATTGTCGAACCAACAAAGAATTCAATGGCTGATAGCCTCACAGATTAATCTAGAGAGCTAGTTAAGCTTCATTTAGGATCCGAAATCCATTCAACTATCTTGAAGTCACCGAAACACACCTACCCGAAATGTTCAACGACAAAATATATAAGTGGCCATATTGAGCGAATAATTCAACGGGAAGCGTTTCGGTAATCCAAACTCAACATATACTCGAATAGTGTACTTGTTAATCATAATTCTATGTGGGAAGTGCTCTAAATAAACACCATGACACTTATGGTGGTCAAAAACCCAAGCTTCCGGTACGAAACAATAATTACTCACTAATGATGAGTAAACTAGTGGTGTTTTTGCCATCCAAAACTAATACCAATTAGTCAAGGGGAGTAACAAACATTGATTAACACCCTAAACCCTAATTACTCACTAATGATGCAAGACAAATCCCTAATCTTCATACTTATGTTTAATCACATAAATATCTTACAATTTAACACATGTTGAAAATAATTTACACTTTACCCCCATGTGGGCCCCCACCCACTTGATTAATGTTGAAAAATGAAGATATAAGTATGGTAAGGAGATATGGTCTTGACTAGAAGATTAAATAACCATCATCACACATCAACATTATTATTTTCACAAAAAAAAAATAAACAAACACCTCCCAACTCCTTCCCATTTTCGGCTTACCTACACCACCATAAACCATCATTTTTCCACCATTAAACACCACACTGTATTCCCTTTCAAGACCTCACAAGATCATCTAAGGAGTTTGCAAGAATGGGGGAGCATTAGAGCTTTCTTTGGAGCTCATCTTTCCTTAATCTTAACTTAATCTTGTGCATACTTGTAAGCAAATCTTTCACCATATTTAAGCTCCTTATGATGTATGGTTTATGAAAGTACTAGTTGATCATCTTGAAATAAAGAAAATCTAACTTAAAAACCCTAATCTCACCTTAATAATCTACTAAGTATAGTTTATTATGTGTTGATTATGTGTATTAGTGTTAACTAGTTAGCATGATTAGGTGGATTATGTTAAAGTAAGTTGTTTAAAGTGGATGATCTTGTATGAATATGAATATAAATGATGATTTAAACATGGTGATGTTTAAATCTAAACAAGAACATCAACCTCATGATCCATGAAGTTTAGTACAACTTAAAAATAATTTACTACATAAGTGTGACTTTTATAAAGAATAAACACCATGATATAAGTTATGACCATCTTAAAAAGTGTAGTAAACAAAGTGGTTTAAAGTGGAAATCTTGATTTGAAGATATAACACAAATGGTATCTTAAATGTTTTAATAAATATGTGAGATCTCATTATTTTTAAGTAAAGTAGTTAAAATATATATTTACCAAAGATCATGGAAATGAGGATGAATAAGTGTAGAAATAAAGCATATAAAAGTGATATTTTAACTTGAGTTGAAGATTGATCTTGATTGTGGGTTTCAACATGCTTTAGGTACGTTTTTGAAACGTGGAAAACGTCAAAGTTTACGGGAAACTATGGCGAAATTTTCTAAAAATCTAATCGCGATTAAAATGTAATTAATGGGACTAAACGCGATTAGCGACCTAAATCGTCATTTACGAAGTTTTCATGACAAGGGTTAAACCCTAACCCACCAATGATTTAATAAATACTTACATAGGTTTTTACAAGCTAAAAATGAGTATTTATTACATGTATATAGTTTTGGGAATAAAGATATATACATATATTTTGTCACCAAAATTTATGTGTAGAAATACATGTGTATGTATGTGTATGTATCTAGAAAGTCTAGGGTATACAACACAAAATACCCAACTTATACAACACCTCAAACACTTTAAAATTACCAACTATAAATAACATTAACACATACACTTTATACAATTCTTGAATAAATAATCGGACATAAATTACATGTGCTGGGCCCAATCATATAAAGACATGGGCTAGGCCCAATCACATAAGCTACATCGGCTAGGCCCAATCATATAAAGATATGGTCTAGGCCCAATGACATTAATTATATGGACGAGGCCCAATCATATGAAGACATGGGCAAGGCCCAATGACATATATGACATGGGTTACGCCCAATGACTCTCGTGCAAGGCACGAGGACATGTGAAGGGCGAGGCCCATTCACACCAGATCTAAGAATGACAATATATATATATATATATATTTGAGAAATATATGTATAAAAATATTAATTGAGCAAACGAACTACCAAAACTATAATAATATTAAAGTTGTTCTAGTGTGATAAATATATACACAACAAGAATTCAAGATGAACAACTGGTACGAGGTCAACGAGACCTAGGTGTCTAATGAAGTTAATACACATGTAGGTTACACACGTGTACGGACACCCGAATTCCATAAGTATGCCTTACGGAACGCAAAACGGTGAGTTCATGTCCCTCCTTTCAATTATTTCAAAGTTTTGTTTTGAAACTATGGAGGGGAAATACATGTCATAACAAACGGTATGTTTGCTATGGGGTTAGATGATAACACGATCAATGTGTGTAAGTAGGATGATGACAAGAGTAACCATTAACCACTTAGTGACCAAGGTGCAAAAGGTATAGATCTATCAAGTTTGATACGCGCTCCACTCCTAGTTTGTTAACCCTTTAGGAGTGCTTTTGTGATCCCAGTTGATGTCAAGAGTTGTCTCTGTTTGGTTACTTACTTATGGCACATATGTCAGGGTGCTAGCTACACACTGATAGATCCTTAAACTCTATAAATGCTAATAATATACTAAGATCTCATTGCTGGATTACAAACAAGACATCTCATATGAAAAAAATAACTACATGAACTCGCCAACTTTATGTTGACTTTTCAAATTTACATGTATTTCAGGACGCAAAACTTGAGCCGGTGAAAGACTACAGGAAGTGGGAATGAACATGACAACGATTGCCTTTTTGGATGATTTGTCTCTTATATCCCAACCTTGTATGGGTATAAAGGGGTCAAAACCTCAACATGCTTTTATGATGAAAACAATCTTTTAGTTTAAAGTGTAATGCAACTCAAAAACAATACTTTGGATAACATTGTGAACTTGTGTGAACCTTGTAACTTGTTTTGGGAACTTGTAAACAAATGTTGCAACTTAACACATATGTCATCGTTGTTGATTTATTTTTGTTTACACAATTGGTTGCAATGATTACCTTATAGTCACACGATTGCGCTTCCGCTATGACCAGGGTATGACAATTAAGATGGCTCCTTTCGAAGCTCTATATGGTCGAAAATGTTGTTCACCTGTCTACTAGAGTGAGATTGGTGAAGCTCAGCTCACCGGACCAGAAGTCATCTTAGAGACTACAGACAACGTCAAGAAAATACGCGATAATCTTTTGATAGCTAGAAGCCGTCAAAAGAGTTATGCGCACCAGCGACGCAAGCCCTTGGAATCCAAGTTGGTGATCACGTCCTTCTCAAGGTATCCCCTTGGAAAGGTGTAATTAGATTTGGAAAGAAAGGAAAACTTGCACCTCGATAAGTGGGACCATTTAAGATTGTTGAGAGGATCGGAAAGGTGGTCTACAAACTTGAGCTACCTCCTGAGCTTGGGAATGTTCATCCAACTTTCCACGTGTCCAATTTGAAAAAGTGTTTGGCCAATGATAACCTCCACATCCCTCTTGATGAAATTTACATTGATAACACAATGCACTTTAACGAGAAAACTGTGGAAATATTGGACCGTCAAGTCAAGAAATGCAAACACAAACGCATATCGATTGTTAAAGTTCGCTGGGAGTCCAAACGTTGCCCAGAGTTTACCTGGGAACGAGAGGATCAAATGAAGGAGAAACACCCACATCTTTTCTCACTAGTTTCCTCTAATTAAATTTCAAGACCTAAAGTAGGGGAGACTATGACATTTGTACATTTTTAGTCATTGAACATTCTAAAACATTTTCGTATTTAATAAAATCTTGTGTTTTATTTCCGAGAATGCATATTTATCAATCATTATACAATCCCGGACATTTTTATTTAATAAAATCTTGCATTTTGTTGGTAAGAATGTAAAAATGTCAATCATTACACAAATTCGGCCATTTTTTCGTGTTGGATAAAGTTTTATACTTTATTTATGAACGTGTAACCGTACAATCTAACAAACTGACATCAACGACATTTCTGGACAAAATCCAAGTTACACATGCCTTAACGCCTTTATATAACATCAATAATAGGTTAAAAGGGGTTAAAAATGACACAACGCGACAATACAAGTCCAGGTCCCAAAATTGTAAAAAAAAGTTTGCTTTATCACAAAGTTTGCAACCTATCTCCAAATTTTGACACCTTCCACTCATTTTGCCACACTTAATTTGGTGTTGGCATATGTTAGGAGACTAATCCACACTTTGTAACACTTGTCATCACCTCCTTGATCCTAAAACACTATAAATACCCTTTGATTCATCCATTTTTTCTCACGCCACTTCAAAGCAAAGTGTGAAGTTCTTCTTTCTATAATTCTTGGAGCTTGTTTCCAGCCTTTGGAAGCCTCCTATCTTGAGTTCTGAAAGTCTTCAACACAAGTAAGTACTTCCTAGTTCTTTCATTATTTAAGCTATTTTGAGCTAAAAGTCAAACAGTTTGGCTTCCTGTTTACTTAGTTCTAACCATTTTGGTCGAGTCAAATTTCAAATTGAACTTTGCAACGTGATCGAATCACCAAGGTGTTAATCCCTTGTGATTGCACCTTCTGATTACCACGTTTAGTTGGTGAGATGACGAGTCAAGGTTTTACAAGTTAAAAGTAAAAAAAAGTATTAAAATGCATTTTACAACGAAAACGTTTTTGGATATTAAAACTTAAGGTTTTGACACCAAATCCATTTTATAACATTATTAGACATGTTCAAATATGTCTAACTCGTCATTTCTAGTTTAATTCTTATTTCTTAGTCGTAAGTCAAGCGGTTTTACTACCGCTTTGAGTTTCGAATCTGACCCATTTTGTCAATCTTAGGATTTGACCAAACGCATTTTTATGACCGTAGTAATTTAAGGACCAACCTTCTGAGGTTATACCTTATAGTCATATAGTTTGGTTAGTTATATGATGAGTCGATTTTATGTACTTTTAAAATGCGAAAAACACTCTTTTGGCGCATAAAATGGTTTTAAACATGTAAGACCATAGTTTTGACATCTAAACTGATATTATAGCATAATCAAACTTGTTTTGACATATAACTCATCATAGGACTTATTTAACAATCCAAGTCCATAGTTACGCTTGTGACCCGTTAAAGTGGTGTAAACCATTTTAACAAGTCGTAACGGGCCAAAGCACTTAGAAACTCTTCCAAATCTGAATGTAAGGTATTATAAACCATATCATACGAGTCCCAATCTGATCAGAAGCTGCCTACCGTAAGCTACGGTCTGGAGCCGTAGCTTACGACGGTTAATTTGAAAAATTATGTTTTTGATGTTTTGGGCCTTCGGGCTTATTCGGTTACGTTATAATCTATTTATAACTAACGTATTTCATAAATTATGAAATATAGGTAATGATTGGGAGCACCGGAGGAGAACCAAGCTTTATGAAGAACCGAACACAATCAAAGCTCAAGCTTCCGCACTTGGTTTTTGTTGTTACAAAACACATCAATGAAGATATGTTAAAATGTTTAGTGTTTATGAAGTCTCAACAAAAAAAATACGTATGGACGTGTATTCACATTTACACATGCGAAATTTTAATAGAAATTCAATAAAGTAAGATCGGGTCTTACAAGTTGGTCTCTCATTTTATCTGATCCTCCGATAACACTAACATAGTACTATGATACATTAGGACACACCTGAACTCTTCAATCCTTGAGCTTTGTTTGATCATTTGAACAAGACATTTACACAATCCTAAGTGAGTACATAGCCCCCTGTTTTATGTTTTCAAATGTTTTGTGGTGATTCTTGTTCTAGTGACATTAAACATGTTTTGCTTATCTAGTACATATAGTACATGATTTCAAAGACATTTTGCTTCATATGTTGACTTAGCATACCTAGTAGATGATTTCAAAGGCATTTTTGCTTCTTATGTTGACTTAGCATACCTAGTACATGATTTCAAAGACATTTTTGCTTCGTATGTTGACTTAGCATACCTAGTACATGATTTCAAAGACATTTTTGCTTCGTATGTTGACTTAGCATACATAGTACATGATTTCAAAGACATTTTGCTTCGTATGTTGACTTAGCCTACCTAGTACACGATTTCAAAGAGATTTTTACTTCGTATGTTGACTTATCATACCTAGTATAGGATTTCAAAGACATTTTTGCTTGGTATATTGACTAAGTATGCCAAGCACATAATTTCAAAGACATTTTTGCTTAGTATATTGACTTAGTATGCCAAGTACATGAATTCAAAACATTTTCATGACATGCTTACATTGTTCAAGACTTATTGGTGCGTAGAATATACAATGATACATTCATTAACATTGATCATGCCGACCGGTAGTACGTAATGGTACCATAGGATTGACATTCTCGTTCCCGCTTCCTATGTTTGTTTCGAAATGACTTTAGGAAATGAAAGAATCCGATGAACATTTGATAAACCTTTGTCTTTATAAGGGTTTATCTGACAGTCAACAAGGCTTGAATGTATTCACCAACGATCCATATATATGTATATAGACAATAAAAGCAATTGATATATAAGACAAGAGTTTTTTGTTTAAACAAGGCCTTTGTTTATTCAAAACACCTGTTTTATATAAGACATTTTGACGAGACAAGACATTTTCGTTATTTTACACAAGACATTTATTTTATAGTTTAAACAAGACTTTTTTTTTGCAATACAATACATTGGTTTATACATAGACATTTGTTTATAAAAGACATTTGGTTTATACATGACATTGGTTTAAACAAGACATATCAATCGTTGGCTCATGATAACTGATTTAAATGACGAGACGTGTGTAATATGATAAAAGCATGGTGGATAAGCCGCCTGTACTTCCTATATATAAGTTCTTTCATTATATGACATAACGTAGCGTTATCGAAACCACGTCAAACAAAATACAAGACATGAAATATTTTATACATGGCATGAGTCATTTTGGTTATTAAGTTAACCATGCATCATTTCTTTTTAATCATTTGATTTTCATATGATTTCATACAAGAAACATTTTTGTAAAGGATAATGGCTACTTTTGTAATAGTTGAACTTTTCACTTTTAAAGCCATTAGTCTTCATCACCAAACCTATGTTACTCACAAGCATTTTTATGCTGACGTATTATTTTCACATATGTTTCAGGAGCTAATGTTTGACTTTGGGCATGCTTCACATAGAGCGGACTTGGGTCTTAGTGACTTTAAAATCTTCAAGACAATTGTTATGTTTTTTATTTCATTCTCCCAAGACAATCTAAACGATTAAATTCAATAATATAAAACTTTATGTACCATGTGTTGTGAAACAATAGTTCTGTGACATGACTCCCTGACGTTTCTGCCCTGGTTTGTTCTTTACGCGGTACGGATGTTACAGTACGAAGTTTAATTGGTCAAAATTGTTAAGTGTTTATACACACTCTGTACGAAGTGATCTTAGTTTGAAAAGTTAAAAAAATTTATAGTGTTGGATCATTGTGTATGTGCAGGAAAAGAAAACATCGTTCGAGCCTATCCACAATTCTTCACAAGGATATTCCGGAAATCGCTCCGTTCAGCGATGTGCTTGACTTTATGAAACGTATTCCTATCACAAAGGCACTAACAAACATACATAAAGCATACAGATCACATATAGAACGATTTTGGGCACCGACTCTTCTACAGGAAAATCCAAGGGTGATAATCTCTGCTGTTAGACTTGGAAATGAGGACTTGAGGTCAAGATTACGGATGGCCTGATTTGTAAAGTTTTGGAATTTAAAGATAAATAAGGTGATCGAACGGGATATCCTGAGCGCATGGTTAATGGTTGTTTCTATAGAGTCGGATATATTGGTTACGTGAATGCAGCACCGTTCAAAAAGGCAAATCTCAGCAGGCCTTACAAATTCCTTGCATATTCTGTGATACATGCACTCAGCCATCGGAAAGGAGGATTTGACGATCTGGTCGATTATCAAATGTGCATGATTGTATCTCTTGTATTATATTTGCCTTTCAACTTCAGCAAGCTAATCTTCGAGCAGATGGTGCTAAACATGAATAGAGAGAAATTTCTGCAATATCCAAGATTTATTCAAATGTTGCTTGATGATAAATTTCCAAATTCGGAAAAGAATGAAGATGATGAGTTGAGGTTAGAACACATGGATGTGGAAACATTAGCAAGATTAAATTTATACATGAAGAAGTTAGTAGAACCTTCTTCTAAATCGATATTTCGTCCCATCAAAGATAAAGATTATGTTGCTCCTCCTAAAGGCATGTGAACAAAGGCTTCCAATGGTGATGAAAATGAAGAGGATGATCGTTTAGATTGTTTGGAGCCCAAACGAAGCAGCTGGTATGAAAAAGATGAATCTAAGAAACGAAAGCATTCAACCTCAAAGAAAGCTACAGGGGCCTCCTCTTCAACAACTCCTAAAATGTCCAAACGCACAATTGTACATACATTACTAGCCGATGAACCTGACGTTGAGGTAGCAATAATGAATGAACATGTTCTTGAAGAAGTTCATGAAGAAGAGCAAGTGAATGTTGAAGTTCAAACAACTGTGAATATTAAAGAAGAGGCCGAGAATGCTCATGATGATGTTTTCTCTGCAACTTCTAAACAAGAAAAAGAACAAGCTAAGAATGTTGGAAAGCAGAAATTAGCTTCTCCAGGACGAGATGATAGAGGTGGTGTTAGTTCGTCCTCTGAAGATATTAATTCAGATCTCAACATTGCAGCAGGAAGAGAAAAGATAGAATAAGAGAGGAGGAACGCAAGCGTGAAGAAGAACGCAAGCGTAAAGAAAATGATGATTTAGATGTTCCTTCGGATTCGGATGAAGAGTTAGTGATTTCTAAACCTGTCCGGAGGCCAGCCAGACGCACAAAAAGTAAAGTATCTAGTACTTCTAAAACAACTGGCTCTCCATCTGCGGTTAAGGAGAGAAAGAAGTATGGGAGGAAGAGGTAGAAAGTTGGGGAGGTTGTTACTGGAATCGAAGAGGTTGTTGAAACACCACCTACATGACCACAACAAACTATTCCACTATCTCCACAACATATAACACCTCCACAACCATCACCTCAAAAAAGGACAGCACCTCCCATGCCATTACAATCTACTCCCCAATCCAGTCAAAGATAATCTTTGGGAGATGGATTTCCTTCCGATTTTGGCGATATTCCATTAAACAGAGGGTTTTGCCGCAGACATGTTCAATGATAACAAAATTAATGAGCTGGAATCAAAGATGAAGGTGATGGAAAGCATAATACAGCTTTTGGAAGAAGATAAACAAATATTGGAAGCATTGTTAATAGTGTTGGTGGATGACAATGTAAAATTGGGCAATATTGAGAAAAGGGTTAAAGAAAATGAAGCCCAGCTTAAGCAGCTCCAAACATAAAATATACACTTGGTCTCCATGGTAACAAGTGTCACTGCTGAAAATGAACGCATATATCTAGTAGTTAAAGAATTGGATATTGAAAAAGCTAAAAATGGCAAGAAGTTTGATATGTTGTTTAAAGTTCTACACAAAAGATATGATATCAACTTCGTGGTAGAACATGATGAAATTGAAATTGAAGAAGCAAAAGCCAGAGCAGCAGAGCATGCACGTATAGCTGAGGCTGAAACCGTTGCTGCTGATAAAGGGAAAGGAAAGATAGATGAGATTCCTTTGACTACACAATCGGCGCATGAAGTTGAATCTGCGCCAGATACATAGTCTATGATTGGAGGAGTGTCACCGTTAAAATATGTGCTCATTGGTGAAAGTATCGTCGTTGGTCCTTAACTGTCAAAACAGTATCTTTTCTAAAAGCGAAAGACGGAAGCTGAAATCGATGCAGAGGTCGATTCCTTTTTCGAGGATGATGATGAAGATGATGAAGAGGAAAGTGATAAAGATAATAGTGATAAAAGTGAGAAAAGGGATGAGGGTCATAAATCTTTCGTCGTATTAACCTATGTGACGAATACATTGATATTGCTAAAGCTCCACAAGTTCCAACAAGATTGTTATGATTTCCATATATGTCGAATAGAATACGATAAAAGTGTTACACCATGGCTCGTGCCATACTACCCTTTGAGATAAAACGGATGTCAAATGATGAAGTTTATGGTAGTAACTCCAATGAATAAGATAAGGTGTTATAGGCACGTGAGATTAACCCTAATGTTGGAATTCTAGGATGTTTAAGGAAAATCCTTCCTGGATGGTTATCCTAATTTGCTTGCTTAGATGACTAGTCTCAACCAACTCTTGTTATAAATCGAAATGCTAAGGATGAACAAATACATGCAGTTTTCATGTACTATAGGGAGTCATAGTAACCACCTTAGTTAGGGTTCTAAGAATGGAAAAATTTAATCTGGAGTAGTGATTTAAGAATTTTGAATAGATAGTGATCATTAGCTTGACCCAAAAAGTCCACAAGGACTTCCTATGCACTTCAAGTTATTATTACATGGGCCCCGTAATAATAAATTGCCTTGCATGGTCATGCTAGCATTCCCTTGTTCAAAACAGACGAGGAGTCAGAGAGGGGACATGACTGTCTACTTACGTTTAACATAGAAGCGACCTTCGTGTTGGTCCACACGCTAGTACTTGTTGCCATCACTCGCGGAATGGCATGACATTATAAGAAATAGAAGTAGAGAGGATTCATAACAACAATAACTGGAGGGGCACCTTCAAGATGAGTGCTTCATCTTCCTTGTCTTGATGAATCAAGATTAATATGAACCATAGGGACTTCGTTCTCACTAATAGAGTGTTCGTCCAAGGCTACCACCTCCGCCTCATTGTTATGATCAAAGTCATGCATCTTACATCCGAGGGAAAACATCCATCTTCTACGGAATGTCGTCAATGTGCTTGTTATGCGAATAAAAAATAATAATAAAATTTGAATACAACGATATTACGTTCGTGGTAAAATAATCCATACAACATATATATGTTTATAAATAATTATTCCTCATAGTATATTTTTTGTTCATGTAAATTTCAGGGCAAGTTATCCTATACGTAATGTTTGGGTTAACTTATTGTTATTGTGTCTATTCCTCACATAGTGACTCGTATAATGTCTTCGCATTATTGTTTTGAAATAAAGTTTTGTACTAGTGGACCTTTTGTAAAAATGCAATGAAAACACATGTTCGTATTTTTGAAAATCATTTTAAGAACAAAAGGTTTTCATGAATGGATCTTTATAATTGTAGATTAGACTCAAAGAAAGAATACTAGTGCACTACAATCGAAGCTCTGATACCAAGTTTGTCACACCCAGTCGTAGCAGAGCGCAAGGTGTGATCATAGTTGTAATCATTGCATTCAATCAAGTAAACACTAATATAAAAGATATAACATCTTCATCCATACGATAAATTTAAAACATGTTCTCAAACCACATATTGTTTCAAAGGAATTACAAACTACAACTTTGTTTATATTGTTAGAAATTTATAACACAAGTTTACAACACATAATTTTTAAAACAACTAAGACTTTGGGTTCCATGTTTTGCACGAGGGCGCAACATGTGAACCAAAATCTACGTTAAGTGGATGACATCTTATTTCTTGACTTCTTAATCCCATGAAACTTGTTTTTCCAAAGTTGTCCACTAGTTACCTGAAATACATGTTAAGCTTAAAAACGTCAACAAAAGTTGGTGAATTCATGTGTTTAGTTTTGTATCAAATGAACCCAATAGATCTATCCATTTCGTTCCTCGGTACTTGGATGTAGGATTGTTTTATCCAATAGCAAAGGTCCTAATTTGATTATCTAGACCATATGCGCGGAATACATATTAACTAGTGACAATTAACAAGATTACTTTTCAATTTACTGATTTCATTGATTGTTTAAAAGTTACAGATCATCGTGAAATCCGACAGGGCTTCATCGTATAAGTCACTAAAAGTTACAAACTAGAATCTTCTAAGACGTGCTTCCTTTGACATTTCTGCTTTACGCTCTTCATTCCTTATCTGTCTCATAAATTCTTTATGTTCAAGCTCCCTCCACTTTGACTTCCACATCGTTCCCGAATTAATACCATGTGCATAGCAAACATTGATCACACTTATGTATTGCATTGCTTGTGTCTTCTCTAACACTTCATAGCAAATCTTGTTGAAGAATAAACATTCAACATCTTTCTGTGAGCAGTTCACTAGCCACATCAGGTCTAGTACACCAATTGTCTCCAAACATTCTCATCTTTCAATACAATCACTTTTTTGCAGGTTTCAAGATCATACTACCACCACTTGAAGTATGAATGAAAATCTTGTTCGATCAGCATCAATGGCATGTTCTTCATTGTGTGTGGTCGTCTGATTATCTACGTCTTTTTCTTTTGTTACCAGATAAACCATTATGTGTTTCTTTGGAATATGCGGCTTCCAATGATTGAATCCGTTAGCTGCTTCATACTTGATAAGCTTCCATAAGCATTGATCATGAAATTTTATCTGAAAGCTAATGATCTTGGTCTGCATAAGCTCTTCAACATCTCAATACGTTAGCGTCTTAACATCACAGAGGTATTGGAAGTATTGCACTCCAAATTCCCTCTTGATAGCATACACATTCAGCTTTTCTAACCAACCTGAACTAAAAATATCTCCAAGTGATTTTTCTTGATCTCGTGTAAAGATTGCTAGTGGACGTCTAAACTTTCATTCTTTTGGCAATTCTTTGAACCACGATCTCTTGGTTTCAGCGATTTCTTCTTTTGAAAGACGTTTAGGAACACAACATTCTCTACCTGTTTCCTCAACCTTTTGTCTTAACAAATCATCAGATGCCTCATCAAATAACTCTTGAAACGTTGGAAAACTATCAGAATTAGCCCTAGAATACTTCATCATATCATCATCGTCGTCTGATGCATCTTAATTGATAACTCTTTCATAAATATCAGCATTTGGAATATAGTTGTACTGGTAATCACTAGGATCAGATGCACTAATATTGTTTAGTTCGTCTTCAAAGTCAAACTTGAGTTTATCTTCTTCAACTCCCAACATAATAGCTATCTCTTCTTTGGTGTAGTTGTGTACAAACACACCTTTTTCAACGTTATGCTCGAGATAGAAAACTCGGGGCGGTTGACAATCAGCAACAACTGTCATTGGAGTAGTTGTGAAGATTCCTGAATGTACTTCATCGTCAACTTGATCTTTTTGCTCCCCCTGTCTTTAAGCTTCACACTCTTTAACATTGTCGTGCTAATAAGCATCATACTCGAGTGATTCATAAATCATTGCGTCTACCACCATTACTCCAGTACCTCCCTGAGTGTTGCCGTCATCAAAACCCTTATCATCATCACTTTTTTACTATCATCTTTATAATCATCCTCCTTCTCGTCATTGTCAAACCCATCGATCTCAGCATCAATTTCTGCATACATTCTCTTTCGTTCTATAATCTTTTACCTCGGAGACGTATCTGAAACATCTACTAGTCCTCCAATAAGCACAAAATTCACTGGCTCAGAATGAAGTTTAATTTCAACTTCTGTTACATTCTCAACTATTTCAAAAATAATTTCTGGCGCAGATTCATATCTTGTGGCTCAGGTTGTACATTTATAGGAACTTCATCAACCTTTTCTTTCCCCTTGCCCGATGCTGCAGCTTCAGCTTCTGTCTTCTTTTCTCGTTCAGCAACTCTTTCTTTGGCTTCTACTCTTTCAATCAAATCACATTCAGCCTCGAATTCAATGCCAAATTTCATAGTCAGAATCTTCTAGAATAAATCCATCTTTCTATTGTTGCGCAGTTTTCAGCATCATACTCAACAATCAACCTTCTCAATCTTTCATTTTCATAAAGAAAACTTGATAAAATAGCTTCAAGATTCTATTGATCATCTTCTAAAAAAATTTATCCGGCTTTCCACTTCTGTAATCTTTGTATGGTTAAACATGTCTGCATCAAATCCCTCCGTTAATGGAATATCACCAAAGTCGTCAGAAAATTTCTCAGTCAAAGAACGTCTTGGACCAAATTGTGGTGTAGAGAGTTGTCGTATAGGAGGTGTTTGCTGTTTTTGTGATGACGGTTGTGGAGGTGTGACATGTTGTGGTTATGGTGGTTGTACGTGTTATGGTGATGGTTGTGGTTAAACATGAATGGTTGATATACGTGGTTGTTCAACATTTTCAACTTTTGGTATTTTCCTTACTCTATACTTTCTTCCAGCTTTCTTGATAGCAGGAGACCCAGTTGTCTTTTTCTTTGTATCAGGCTTGCTCATAACTCTTTGAGCCTTTTTAGTAGGCCTTTCAGCTTCATCTTAAGTATCTAAATCAGACGGAACATAAACATCATCGTCTTCACCTACCACCTTTCTCTTTCCTTGAGCCATTGCTTCTCTTTCTTGTTTTTCTGTAGTTCTTATCACAACATCAAAACTATAATCCGATGCCTTTTCATTATCATCACCAACTGCTTCTCTCTTTTCTCATGATCTGAGGTAGCAGAAAATACTTCATCCTCAACATTCACATCTGTTTCAACATTCTATTCTATATTCTGCTTAGTTTCCACCTCTTCATCAGTAGCTTCATCCCTAAGTACTGTTTCGATCTTTTGTTTCTGATCTTTCGCTTTAGGACTTCCCTTTTTCATTGAATCTTCTTTCTCATACCATAAACCCCTCTTAGGTTCATAACCTTCCATTTGCGTAGCTTCATTATCAAAATCACTTCCATCATTTCATTTGTCTTTCAAAGGTGCTTTGTACTTTTTATCCTTGAATCTACAAAATAATTTCCTTGCAACTAGTTCTGTCGTCTGTTTCTGGTACTTATTCAATCTAACCAGAGATAAGCCTGTCATATGATCAAGCGGCAATACATCTTTCTTATCCGTCACCAGGTTTGGAAACTGGTCATCCAACATCATCTACACAAATCTAGGGTATTGCAGAAACTTCTCTTTGTCTATATTTAACTTTATCTGTTCAAAACTCATCTTTGTAAAGTTATACGTCTTGTTCAGTGCAAGGGCAGCGATCATACACATCCGATAATCAACAGTTGCATCGCCTCCCCCTTTCATATGACTCAGCGTAGAAATAACTGAGTGTACAAAAAACGTGTATGGTCTTCCAAGATAGGCTTTATTGAAGTGTGTGTTAACATGACCCTTGTACCCCATCCTATAAAAACATCCTTTACACACACGCTCGGTGTACATCATCGGATCACTATCTTTGTCTTTGAAGTCTAAAACATGACAAATTAGATCTTCAGTGATCAACACTTCTATATCCTTGTTCTTGACTTGTACAAACGATCTGATGGCTTTAATTCCTGGTACGTACTTTGCATGCTCCCAAAATCATTCAACATGTGAACGATAGGCTTTATGAGGATCAGTATGTGTTTTAGCAATCGAAAGTTCACTCATAAACTTCCAAATCGACTTGAACGGAGCGATCTCTAGTATTTTCTCATAAAGAACATAGCAGATGTTGTGTTTCTTGTTGAAGTTAGACTTTTTATCCTGCAGAAACACAACGAACACTTAGAAAACATTTAGAAAGTTTTACCAATTAACTTCGTGCAATGTAAACTTCGTACGAAGTGGCATTTTATCTTCGTGCGAAGTAAAACAGACCTTTTAAACTTTTGCAGTTTATCTTAGTGCGAAGATAAATTATCTTTGTTCGAATGTAATTTACCTTCGTGTGAAGGTAACCTCAAGAACACTAGAAAAATTTCCTTCGTTTTTTTATGAAATTGATGGTTCTATCATAAACCGATTCACACAAAGGTATGTTCAATTTTAATTTTGTCCCGTTAAATTGTCCTAGATCTATGTTTTTAAGTTCGGATTACTGAAAACTTCTATTTAACGTTCAATTCGAGCTTCATCTAGTCCAATCTACCTTTGGCATTGTTCATGGTGTGCTAATCAACCACTACGAGCTTTGATTTGGACAACACTTCGTCGTTTAAATTATACAAGTCCTATTTTCGCTCCGAGAGAATAAATAGTGAAATAATTTATCTCCGTGTGAAGTGCCTTATATAGGCATCTATCTTCTTACGAAGGTAATTATCTTCGTGCGAAGATAATTTACCTTCATGTGAAGGTAAATCCAATTTTTCTAATTTTTAACATTTCGTTCAATTTATTAGTTTTAACGACCCACTTAGTTGACCAAGTCCAAGTTAATGAACCTTGTTAACTGATTTGTCTACCTAGTCTAAGTTAATGACCTTAGTTGAAGATTTTGTGAATAAACAAATGCTTTTAGGCAATGTAAAGTTTCAACTTAATGAACTTTTAATCTTTTGAAAACATTTTCTAAATTTAAATAAGCTCCCAGCCGTTGTCCTCATGTATTCTCAGCATTCAGCATCTCTAGACTTTAAAGATCTGTTTTCCATCATCGGTAGTCGAAACTAAGATAGAAATTAAATCTTTTTTACTTTTTGCAATGTTCATCCTAAAACACACTGAAAATCCTTTTGGGTATTTTTGAAATGAAATGTAATGAACTATATACAAATATATTTACAAACATATTTTTGTGAGTTTGTGTTAGAGGATCGTATCAGGTTTTGAGACATATCAATAGTACGGTTGACCATAATAAGACTTTAATTCTAAACAGATTCACTTAGATTTTCAGTATACTTGTCCACCTAAACTCTACACATTTCTCAATTGTTCCCTGCTATGTTAGGTAATTTTAGGAACTTAACTTAACCGCGTTTCCCACTACAGAATATACTCCCATATCAAGATTTCTTTGATTTCATCTTACATGAGAATATATCTAACAAATATCTATATTTTGGTAGTGCGAGATCTTGAGAGCTCAGGTTAGTACCACCATACCGACAAAGAGATGAAAGCCCGACTTAAAAGTTGTGTTTCAATTTGGAATCTTTTACTGCAATTGTTGGATCTTTCAATACTTACGATTTGCTGCAATTTTTTGGTTTTTAAAGCAAATGTATTCTACAAGTTCTAGGCCATTGTTGATACAAAATCAGAAAAACCTGTATAATACCCCAGATATCAATTATCTATAAAGACCTAGTATCTCTGAATCCGGCAATCTTTCAAATGAAATTTCGGTGTACTAAGAAGTTATACTTTATTTTTATATCTCATAGACAATCTATTGAATGTACGAGGCCTACAGGCACATCCTCAGTAAGATCCGTTTAAACTTTTTAACATTTCAATTCTTTAGCATACTGTGATAGTCCATTGTTGTACTATCATTTCCTCTTTCACAAAAACTCTTTTTGTCTTTTTCATGTTTTTTGTACATTTTGTATTTTTTAATATTTTTGTAGCTTCTACAACATTTCTCCTCCTAAAATCAAAAACATATTTTAAAATTTTTTTTTTAAAAGAAGATCTAAAACCTATAAAATGTGACAAACCGATGAGGATCACCAAACCTCGTCATCCGATCCATATTCAACCTCAATTTCCCAACTAATGTATGATTCTACAAACTATTAAGTTTCAAAAGATATTTAAATTTGGTTCGATCAAATGGTTTGGTATAAAAATTTGCCTTTTGTTCATCAGGATCTTTTCTATTCGAATTATCTTTTTCTCGTGGCAAACACGGATAAAGTAATGTCAAATTCCAATATGTTTAGTTTTAGAGTGTTGAACCGGATTTTTAGTTGTATCAATGGCAACCTTATTATCTACATAAATGGGCATATCAAGAAATTTCAATCCAAAGTCTCTCATCTGTTGTTGTATACACAAGATTTGGGAGCAACAACTGGAAGCTGATACGTATTCTGCCTCACAATTAAAGAGAGCGACCGTGGTTTGCTTCTTGCATTGCCACATTGCTAAGCATGTTCCGAAGAACTAGCAACCAGCCATTGTAGACTTGGCATTAAGTTTGCAGCATCCGAAATCTGAGTCAGAATATTAAGCGAGGTCGAATTTGTCATTTCGCGGATACCAAAAGCCGATGCTTGGGCAACCCTTTAAATATCTTAAAATCCACTTAACTATCATCAGGTGTGATACTCGAGGACTCGATTGATATCGGGCGCAAAGGCATGTTGGATACCTGATGTCTAGTCTAGATGCTGTAAGATACATCAATGATCCAGTCATTGATCTGTATAAGGTTTCATCTATCTTGACTCCGTGTTCATCTGGGCAGATGCCATGATTGATTGCCAATGGGGTAGATAACAGTGACGTTCCCGATATTTCAAATTTATCCAAGATATCGTGAACATACTTTGTCTGATGTATAAAGATACCAGTAGGCAACTTATAGACCTGAAGTCCCAAGAAGAACTTCATTTCTCCCATTGAACTCATTTCAAATTTCTTTTTCATGACCTCTTCGAAATTCGTGCATAAAGTGTCGTTTGTACATCAAGATCTCTGGGGCTTGATGCAACCCGTATAACGCTTTATCAGGTAAGTAAACCTTGTATTTATGCACTATATCGACGAAACCTGGTGGTTTGACATCAAGCTTGTACACCTTAAAACTTTCCATGACCTAAATGCTAGGAATATGCCGATTGCTTCTAGTCGTGCGGCCGGAGCAAAAACCTCTGTATAATCGATACCTTATTGCTAATGAAAACCTTTGACAACCCGTCGAGCTTTGTTGTGCACAATTACTCCTCGATCATCTCTTTTGCACTTGAAGACCCATTTTGTAGCGACAACTTTGTGATTAGCCGGTAGGTCAACAAGCGTCTAGACACCAAGCTTTTCAAATTGTTGCAGCTCTTCCTACATTGGTTTACCCAGCTTTCGTCGGCAAGCGCTTCTTTGTTTGATTTCGGTTCAATCTGCGAAATAAAACAACGAAGTAAGCACATATCTTGAATTGGTGCAATTTTGGTCTAAAAACAACTTAGATCCTTGTTGATCTTATTACATGTTTTAACTCTATCATGCAGCTCTCCAATAATATTCTCTGATGGGTGGTAGGACAAATTCCTTGGCATTACTTCATTAGGAACATTCACTTCACTCTCCAAATTTATAATGTTCTGTTCAGCAACCTGATTACTAGCTGAAGCTTCATTCTGATTTTTAGGACCTACAGATTGCTTTAGTTGACTTGTTATCTGCTCCGAACCTTCATCGGAGCTGGATACACCATCATTATCATACGTTGGTTGAGCTTCAAAATCAGAATCATTAGACTGGTCGAAAGTGGGCTCTGTGTTATTCACTTCTAGTTCGACGACAGGTTCTTTTTTAGTAGTGCTCAGACCTACACCAAAATCATTTATGCCAACAGGTGGTTGAGTAACCACAATCGGTCTTAGAACTTGCTCTTTATTAAATGCTTGTTGTTGTGGATATAACAACATAAGTTCTGCTTCATTTGGTTCTCCTTGCAGATCGAATGGATTCCATAAACCATCGTGTTAAACATCTAGGGATCACCAGGCTTTTGAGTAGGCATTGTGTATTTATGACAGTCGACATGTTGAGCAAGAATACTCGGTTTAAACTCGACAGATATACTCTTCTCAACGGACTAGATTAGCCCACGAAAAATACCTCCAAAGATCTTGCACCAAATTTACCATCCGGGTCGATCACCATACAAGGAGATCCAAATGGCTCCAAAAACTCTAAATTTCGCTTTCGGTGGTTAAGCAACTCAAATCATGTCTTCTTATGAGCCTTGATGGTTAAAACCCAGTTTAACGTGTAGTAAGTAGAGGCAATGGCTTCGCTCTAGAAACTGACTAGTAACTTTGAATCGGCAAGCAACGTGCGTGCTGTTTTGATGAGAGTTTAGTTCTTATGTTCAGCTACTCCATTTTCCTGCGGAGTATAAGGGGCGCTGAATTCGTGCAGAAGACGTTTATCATTACAAAATTTGAGCATTCGATTATTTTTTAACTCAGTACCATTGTCACTAAGTATTATTCTGATTGGAAGATGGTACAAGTTCTCTAAGTTTCTGAAAAGAATCATAAGATTTTCAAATGTCTCACCTTTACTCTCCTGAAATATAACCCATGAGAATCTCGAGTAGTCGTCTATCACAACAAGACAATATAGATCACCAAATATACGTTTGACGTATACTGGCCCGAAAAGATCCATATGAAGACTCTCAAGTGTTAATTTGATAGAATTCAGAAGTTTTCTCAAGTGTGATTTCTTATGTTGCTTCCCTTTTTTTGCAGCTAAGACAATCGTCATTTAGATTAAAACTTTTGAGATTAACACTCTCCACCAGATTATTGTGCACCAAATAAGTTCATTTTTCTCAAATGTTTATGCCCCATCTTACGGTGCCATAAGATTGATTCCTTTTCAGTCGCCTTTGTCACATAACATTGTGTCGATTTCAAGGTAGTGGATGCCACACTCATGTTAAGAACATAAAGATCATTTTCTCGTGGAGCACGCATGAGAATCCACTCCTTAGGAATTTTGAATCCCGGCTTCAGAATTAGGGATTCTTTATCATTGAAGTGAGTTGTAAACTTCTTATCAGAAATATGGGATATGCTTAGTAAATTATTCTCTAATTCAGGAATATAGTTGACTTTGTTCGAACGAGACCACACCGTTGGAAAGTTTTTCTTCTTCGACTATCATTCCACCTTGATTTTCCGCAAACCCTTCATAGCCTCCCCGAATAGATTTTACATCGTAGAGTAAGGCCAACTTTCCTTTCATGTGACGAGAAATTACCCACTTTGAAATGATTGACCTTGGGAGCCCCTGCACATGTAAATCAGTAATTACTTAAATAGTGAAACCCAAACCTTCTCGGTCTTTGGTGGGTTTTGAATATCAAACTTTGGAATTTTGACTTTAACATCCTGTCCAATCTCAGATTTAGTGGGAACAGATGTTTTGATTTTTGCAGAAGATGATTTTGTTTTAACCACCCAAGTTTGTATTTTCATAATTGCCTTTTTGTAATAAAATTTTGAACCCTTTTGTTCAATTTTGGTTGATGTTTCACCAATTTCAAAATTTGAACCATTTAGAATTGGTTGTTTCACAATTTTTTTAGTCGTTATTTCTTTTAAAGATCTGTGTTGGTACAAACTCAGGATCTTTTGTTTAACATCTTCTGTAGACTTCTTCATGTTATAAACAGATTTTGGGTTCTTTTGAGTACATTGTCGTGCAATATACTCAAATTTGTTACTTTTCCAACATGTCCTATTGTCACTTCCAACAGATGTAAGTCTATGATCCGACGGTTCTAGACGGAAGTTTGGGCATAATATCACTAATTCAGTAGAATGTTATTAAGAAATGAGTAGAAACAGAATCAACGGAAGCTTCATTCATTCAGAACGAAAGAGTATACATCTTGTCATTGGCGAAATTCTAGAGAAATTTCGCTAGCGTTTTCCCTCTGGGAACACCAAAACTTACAAAACAATGAACACACGACACTATTTATAGACACATTTTAACCTTGTGCGAACTGAAGAAATTACCTTCGTGCGAAGGTAGCTTACCTTCGTACGAAGATAACAATTACCTCCGTATGAAGTGATATTTATATACCTCTCACGTTCGTACTTGGGTCGTATGTTCATATCTAATCTATACAATATTCAACACATGCTCTATCTAGCCTATTCGTATAGTGACGGACACAAAGTGCATCAACAATTTCCCCCTTGGGCGTCACTGTCGAACCTTGATCTTGACCTTGAAATATGAGAGCCATGTTTGAATATTCTGCAACTTCAATCAAGGGATCTATCAATGTCGTAGAACGCGTCAATAAATTCCCCCTTGATTGATGATTCGGGTTTGCATTATCTACATTACATTTCCCCTGAAGCAATTTCTCAAGTTCAGGTTCTTGTTTGCACAGTTTCCAACCTCCTCTGATTTGCTTAATTGACAAATTTTCTTGAATAATCACTAACTCCAAATTAATCAATGCGGCTTCTACGTTTCAACTTTGACCACATCCGCGTTGGGTTTAGCGCACTCCTCCTATGCTCGATCCTCTAATCTTCAAAACCCAACAAGCAATTGATAGAAACTTCAAATTACCACAACGATAAACTTCAAATCAATGAATATCCCTAAAAATCTGAAAATCCAATTTCCATAATCACATTTAAGCATACTCCTGAAAGATTGATTAGCAAATCGGTAATCTTTTCAATTAGCAAATCTTTATCGGAATCAAATCATTTGATAACACATAGTAATCTTCTCTTCTTCATTCAAGATCAAACATGTAACCTCCGTCTTTCATAACAATCTCAAATGTATAGTCTATTTCATGAGCAACTGGTACACTTCTTTGTCCGAAAGATCCATTATATCATCTTCTTTAGTCATGAATTGCATGTATATAGCCTTCCTCATTAGTCCCAACGCAACTGAAACCACAAAACATCCTCATTTCCTAGTGGTTAGTCCGGAAAACAATTCATTTACCTTGCAGAATTAAATTGGATACTTTCTACCACTAAGCAGTCATGTCGGCAACCGTTTGCACGAAGACTCAAGCATCAACATGACCACGACCACAGAATCCGATAAACAACTCATCCAAGAGTCAGTTATGCAACCCCACTTTTACGAAAAGTAGGCATCAACTTGATCTCATCACTAATGAATTCTGACTACACTTTGATCTCGTACATAAAAATCCAAGACACTTTATATCAACAAATAATCTGCATTCGTAATAACCTGAATAAAGTTGCATGGTCATGAATTTAAAAAATGATGGAATCTTCATATATCGTGAAATTTTTATTCCCCCTCATTTTTGCAAATTCTGACCGTACAAAATTTTTCACTAAAATTCCCCCTCAAATCTCGAAAAAACAGTTTTCATCAAATACGGATTTACATTAAGGCCTATTGATAGTCACTATACCAATGATCATCATTCTACACAGGTAACTTTGACTACCCCATTATCTTCAACATTTTGTGACCGTATCATTAAATTTATTCTCTGAAGCTCCAAACGGTGTCCCCGAACAACCCGAATTAGACATTAAAATCTCGATAAAAATTCCTATCACCAGATTTTTCTTGGACACTCGTCTCATCAATATGATCAATAAAATTTTTCAATTCCTTTCTTTAGGCATTCTAGGTTACCTTCATACGAGGGTAACTACCTTTGTGCGAAGGTAATCTATCTTCATACGAAGTGGCGCCTATCTTCGTGCAAAGATAATTATCTTCATGCGAAGATAGTACCTTCGTGTGAAGATAATCCATGATGAACACATTTTTCAATCCAAAATCTTTATTTCTATGAATTTCAAGATGATTCTAGCATAGATCTGGTCGAAAATGATTTTCTAACAATCCTATAAGTTCAATTTTACTTTTTGTTGGTCGATTGTCCGTTTATTTGTTGTTTTACGTCTAAAACCTTCCTAAGTCCATAATTCATGAGCATAGGTGAAAACCATAGCTCTGGTACCAATTGTAATTCTAGGATCCAGCGGTTCTGGATAGAAGTTTGGGCATTATATCACTAATTCGGTAGAATGTTATTAAGAAAGGAGTAGAACAGAATCAGCGGAAGCATCGTTTATTCATACCGAAAGAGTATATATCTTGTCAAGCTGCTGAAATCCTAGAATGAAATGTAATAAACTATGTACAAACATATTTACAGACATATTTTTGTGAGTTTGTGTTACAGGATTATATAAGTTTTTAAGACATATCACCTGTACCGTTGCTTTGATAAGACTTTAAGTACTAAACAAATTCACTTAGATTGTCTGTATACTTGTCCATATAAACCTCTACACATTTCTCAGTTGTTCCGAGATACGTTAGGTAATTTTTAAAACTTAACTTAACCATGTTTCCCACCTCAGGATATACTCCTGTATCAAGATTCCCTGGATTTCATCTTATAGGTGAATATATCTAACAAATATATATATCTGGGTGACGCAAGACCTTGAGAGCTCAGGTTAGCATCACCGTACCCCGACAAAGAGATGAATGCTCATCTTGAAAGTAGTGTTCCAAGTTGGAATCTTTTACTACAATTGTTGGATCTTTCCATACTTACAATTTGCGGCAGTTTTTGGGTTTTAAAAGCAAAAGTATTCTACAAGTTCTAGTCCATTGCCGACGCAAAATCATAAGAACTTGTATAATACCCCAAATATCAATTACAAAGACCTAGTATCTCAGAATCCGACAATCTCTCAAACGAAATTTCGGTGTACTAAGACCATATAGCCGAGAGTTGTTAACCTACTAATTAAGAATTTTTTCTTTATGTTTATATCTCAGAAACAATCTACTGAATGTGCGAAGCCTACTAGCACATCCTCAGTGAGACTACTATGATTTAGCATACCGTGATAGGCCACTCATGTACTATGATTTCCTCTTTTCACACGAAAACTCTTTTTGTCTTTTTAATGTTTTTGTACTTTTTTTCATTTTTGTAATGTTTTTGTATTTTCTACAAAATTTCTCCCGCTAGAATCAATAACATATTTTAGAATTTTTTTTAATGAAAGAATCTAAAAACCTAAAAAATGTGACAAGCCTATGAGGATCACGAAAAACCGTCATCCGATCCGTATTTAACCTCGAATTCCCCATCTGATGTTAGATTTTTCATACCATTAATTCTCAAAAGATATTTGAATCTGGTTCGATCAAATGGTTTGGTATAAAAATCAGCCTTTTGTCATCAGTGTGGATCTTTTCTATTCCAATCAATTTTTCTGGTGGCAATCACGGATAAAGTGATGTCGAATTTCAATATGTGTAGTTTTAGAGTAATGAACCGGGTTTTTAGTTATATCGATGGCACCCTTGTTATCTACATTTATGGGCGTATCACGAAATTGCAATCCAAAGTCTCTCATCTGTTGTATACACAAAATTTTGGAACAACAACTGGAAGGTGAAACGTATTCAGCCTCGCAAGTAGAGAGCGCGATCATGGGTTGCTTCTTGCATTGCCGCATTACTAAGCGTGTTCCGAAGAACTTTCAACCGGCCGTAGTAAATTTGGCATTAAGTTTGTAGCATCCGAAATCTTAGTCTGAATATCCTACAAGGTCAAAGTTGTCATTTCATGGATACCACAAGCCGGTGCTTGGGCAACCTTTCAAATATTAGAAAATCCGCTTGACTATCATCAGGTGTGACACTCGAGGACTCGATTGATATCGGGAGTAAGGGCATGTTGGATACATAATGTGTGGTCTTGCTGCTGTAAGATACATCAGTGATCCAATCATCGATCGATATAAGATTTCATCTATCTTGACTCAATGTTCGTCTTGACAAATGCGACGATTAATTGCCAATGGAGTAGTCTATCTTGAATCTGGTTCGATTAAATGGTTTGGTATAAGAATCTGCCTTTTGTCATCAGTGTGGATCTTTTCTATTCGAATTAACTTTTTCTTAGTGCCAATCACGGATAAAGTCATGTCGAATTTCAATATGTGTAGTTTAGAGTGATGAACTGTGGTTTTACTTATATTAATGGCAGCGTCATTATCTATATAAATGGGTGTATCAAGAAATTGCAATCCAAATTCTCTCATCTGTTGTTGTATACACAAGATTTGGGAACAACAACTAGAAGCTGAAACCTATTCTGCCTCAAAAGTAAAGAGAGTGACTGTGGTTTGCTTCTTGCATTGCCATGTTACTAAGCGTGTTCCGAAGAATATCGACTAGCCGTTGTAGATTAGGCATTTAAGTTTGTAGAATCTGAAATCTGGGTCGGAATATCCAGAGAGGTCGAAGTTGTCGTTTCACGGATACCACAAGCCGGTGCTTGGGCAACCCTTTAGATATTTGAATATCTTCTTGACTATCATAAGGTGTGATACTCGAGGACTTGATTGATATCAGGCACAAAGGCATGTTGGATACATGATGTCCGGTCTAGATGTTGTAAGATACATCAATTATACAATCATTGATATGTAAAAGGTTTCATCTATCTTGACTCTGTGTTCATCTGGGCAGGTGCCATGATTGATTGCCAATGGGGTAGATAACAGTGATGTTCCGATATTTCGAATTTATCTAAGATATCGTGGACATACTTTGTCTAATGGATGAAGATACCAACAGGAAAATTATAGACCTGAAGTCCCAAGAAGAACCTCATTTCTCCCATTGAACTCATTTCAAATTTCTTGTTCATGACTTCTTCAAATTCTTTACACAGCGCATAGTACGTAGAGCCAAAGATGATGTCATCAACATAGATTTGTATGATCAGCATATGTCCTTTCACTTCCCATGTGACGAGTGTGCTATCAACAATGCCTCTAGTAAAGTGGTTGTTTAACAGGTGTTGGGAGAGTGTCTCATACCAGCCTCTCGGGGCCTGATGCAACCTTTATAACGCCTTATCTAGTAAGTAAACCTTGTCTTTATGCACTAGATCGACAAACCCCAGTGGTTGTCCAACAAACACTACCTCTTTCACTTTTCCGTAAAGGAAAGCTGATTTGACATCCAACTAGTACATATTAAAACCTTTCCATGACGCAAACGAAAGGAATATACGGATTTCTTCTATTCTTATGACTGGAGCATAAACCTCTGTATAATCAATGCCTTCTTGCTGATGAAAACCTTTGACAACCAGTCGTGCTTTATTGCGCACAATTACCGGTAGGTCAAAAAGCTTCTAGACACCAAGCTTTTCGAACTTTTGTAGCTCCTCCTACATTGCATTTATCCAGCTCTCATTAGCAAGCGCTTCCTTGTTCGATTTTGGCTCAATCTACAAAATAAAACAACGATGTAAGCATATATCTTGAATTGGTACACTTTTGGTATAAAAACAACCAAGATCCTTGTTGATCTAATTGTGCGTTCTAACTCCAGCTTGCAGCTCTCCAGTAATGTTCTCTGAAGGGTGGTAAGACAAATTTCTCGGCATTACTTTATTAGGAAATTTACTTCGCTTTCCAAATTTGTGATGTTTTGTTCAGCAACTGGAGTATCGTTGAAGCTTCATTCTTAGTGCTAGGACCTGCAGATTGATTTAACAAACTTGTTATCTGCTCAAAACCTTCATCGGAGCTTGATTTACCATCTTGATCATATGTCGGCCCAACATGTGAATCAGAATCGTCAGATTGGTTGAAAGTAGGCTATGTGTCATTCACTATTGGTATGACGACGGGTTCCGTTTGAGTCGTGCTCAGGCCTGCTCTAGAATCATTTCTACCAATTGATGGTTAAGTAACCACCATCGGTCTTGGAACTTGTTCTTGATTAGACGCTTGTTGTTGTTATATAACAACACAAGTTCCTCTTCATTTGGTTCTTCTAGCAAATGGAAATAATTCCATAAACTCTCGTAGTTGAACATCAAGGATTCACCAGGCTTTTAAGTAGGCATTGTATACTTCTGGCAATAAACTTGTTGAGCAAGAATAACTCGATTTAAACTTGGCAAGTATACTCTTCTCAACGGACTTGCATATCCTACGAAAAATCCCTCCAAAGATCTGGCGCCAAATTTCCCATACGGGTCAATGATCGTACATGAAGATCCAAATGGTTCCAAAAACTGTAAGTTGGCTTTCGTTGGTTAAGCAGTTCGAAACATGTCTTCTTATGTGCCTTGATGGTTAAAACCCTGTTCAACGTGTAACATGCAGAGGCAATGGCTTTGCTCCAGAAACTAGCAGGTAATTTTGAATCAACGAGCATTGTACGTGCAGTTTTAATGAGAGTTTGATTCTTACATTCAGCTACTCCATTTTGTTGCGGATTATGGGGGCGCTGAATTCATGAAGAATACCTTTATCGTTACAAAATTCAAGCATTCGATTACTTTTTATTTGAGTACCATTATCATTTCGTATTCGTCTGATTGGAAGATGGTACACGTTCTCTAACTATCTTCAAAGCATGAGTGAGCGGCAGGAGTTCAAACCGACTATCAATGAGTGAAACATCTTGTAGTAATCAGCTGGATGATCGAATAAATAGCAGGCTTGATTATGAAAGGCCTCGACATCATGCTTTCGTCTTTCCATTATCTTTTGCGCCATTTCTGCACTTGAACAAAAAGGTCAAGTTTTATCATAAAATAAACTTAGTTGACTCCTTTTTGCCATTCAATCCTAAATCAAACGGTTTAAAAAAGCCAATAAGTCACAATGTTCAAATAAAGGGGGTCAGGGGGTCAATCAGTTCAAAGGTTCAATAAAAATTTTGAACCTGTCAAACAATGAAAAAGGTTCAAAAACAGATTGAACCGGGTCAGTAGTGTCTCGAATGGACCGTGTCAATAGGGTTCATGGGCATCTCGAATGAACCCTTGTCAGTCATCCGGGATGCTCTAACATCTCGGATGAAGATCATCTTGGATGAAGATGTCAGATCTCGGATGATTATTCGAGATTCATTCGAGACATATATCCAAGATCCATCCGAGATGCTATGACTTCCATCCGAGATCCATCCGAGATGCAAAGGATATGTCTGACCTAATAATTCGAGTTAATGAGTCCATTCGAAGTAGGTGGGCCCATCCAAAATATTGTTCAACAACATGTGCCCCACTCTTTTCTGAACAGTAACCCCTTTTGTCAAAATCCGTGATCCAACCAACTGAGCAACCTTTTATAATAATAATAAAAATTAGTAAGATAATAATAATAATAATAATAATAATAATAATAATAATAATAATAATAATAATAATAATTAAAGAGGAGAATTGCTATGGAATCATACCGTTTTTGAATTGTTTAAGGAAAATTTTTCAATACGAGCTTTGTTAGACTGGTCCATACAATTGCCAATATATGTGTCCACTTAAACTTATCACATCAGGCTTTAGTTTTCAACCTTGTGACTTAATTAGATAAGTTTGCTATAACATCCTTTTGTCCCATATCAAGGCATACCCCCGCGATCAATGTAAGCGAAACAATTCATCGTAATGCGTGAGTATATTGAGATCTTCCTTTCATTTACAACGTCAGACCTGTTGGTGGACAGGTCAGTACATTCTACCACAAAGTAACCAATCAACATCTGACGAGAATTAGGCTTTTATACCTTATACGGTATTCTTGACTTTACAAGCACATGGAATTTGCTTGTAATGAAATGTCCTTTCTTTTTAAGGTTTTAGCCTTCAATTCTTCGCTCTTTTGAGTATATCCTGACTGTACCTAGGTATGCATATATCTGGATGCAACAGAAGGGCAGCCCTGATATCCCGGATGACTCATCAGTTTACCGACCAAGAACTTCAAACGTCTGCTATCTATCAACGCAGGATTTAAGACCATGGGATCATACGCCGATGATTTGTTACTCATGTGATGGATCACATGTAAACTTTTGTCACTTAGTATCTATTTTCCCTTTAAGCGATAAGCCTATCAACACATCGTAGTTTATTCTCTCCTTTTCAGCATCTATACCTTACATGTGTTAATCAAATTCGTTAGCATGTACAATTTTATTATTCCAAAACAGCAAATATTTGTCCTCCTAAATTTGTGCAAAAGTAGAATACTTTATGTGCAAATTTATTTATTTTACTTATTTCTTTATTAATTAGAGATGACTTTTTTAATGAATTGCTAAGTCGTTGTAACGCATCATTTTTAAAAGGTCCACAAGCACTTTGAATCTCGACTTACTGACAGGTTTTGTAAAAAGATCCGTTGTATTAGCATCAATATGGATCTTTTCAAGTTTTATCAATCCTCTATCATAGCAATCTCGAATCAAATGAACCTTGATATCAATGTGCTTGGTTTTCGAGTGACAAACAGGATTTTATATGATTTGGATAGCGGCAACGGTATCACAATAGTTAGTAGTGTTAAGATAAGTTAAACCGTAATCCTTGAGCTGATGTTGCATCCAAATAACCTGGGAGCAGCAAGCGGATGCGGCAACATATTCTACATCGGCAGTGGAGAGTGACACTGTTTGTTACTCTTTGCATTGCCATGATATGAGTCTGTCTCCCAAGTATTGGCATGCAGCCTATGTAGACTTCATATCCCTGTTTGTCCCTCTAAGATTTCTGTCAAAAAAGCAAACAAATCCAAGTTTGAATCTCTAAAATACCAGAGTCCAAGATTTGGGGCTCCTTATAGGTATCTAAAGATTCGTTTAACAGTTCTAAGATGAGAAAGTATAGGATTGGCCTGAAAACGGGAGCATTGATAGACGACAAACATAATGTCTGTTTGGCTTGCAGTCAAATACATCAATGAACCAATCATAGATCAGTACAATGTTTTATTGACTAGGCTTCCTTCATCATCCTCTTTCAACAAGGGCCGTTCTACAATGGGGGAGTCCATAAGCTTAGAATCTGTCATGTCGAATTTTGCAAGAATGTCTTGAACGTATTTTCCTTGATGAATCAAGATTCCTTGACTGTTCTGACCAACTTGCAAGCCTAGGAACATAGCCATTTCTCCTAGTGAAGTCATTTCGAACTACTTTTCCATCACCTCCTCAAACTCCTTGCATAGATCTTCGTTGGTTGACCCGAAAATGATATCGTCAACATAGATATGAATAACTATGAGATCCTTGCCAACGCGTTTAATGAATAGCGTTTGATCTATCGTCCCATAAGTATATCCATGTACAAGTAGTGCTCTATCAACGTTGTATACCAGGCACGAGGTGCTTGGTGCAGTCCATACAGAGCTATATCTAACTTGTAGGCAGAGCCTTGCCTCTTTGAATTGACAAACCCAGGGGGTTGAGCAACATAAATCTCCTCCTTGACCTTCCCATACAGAACCGTCGTCTTCACTTGCATTTGATAAATAGTTATACCAATATAGGATGCGTATGCTAAGAAAATGTGTATGTCTTCCAGACAAGCTACTGGTGCAAACACCTCATCGTAATCAACTCCTTCAATCTGCCTGAATTCCTGGACCACCAACCAGACTTTGTTTCTCACAATCATGCATGTATTTTCTTGTTTGTTTCTATACACCCAGCGAGTGCTAAGAGCGCGCTTTCCTTCCTATTTCACTAATTTCCATAATCCCAACTTCTCAAATTCGTTGAGCTCTTCATGCATTGCATCAGCGATCATTGTACGAGCAACTTTAATGAGAGTCCAATTACGTCTTTCAGCAACTCCGTTTTGTTGAGGAGTTCGAGCTGCAATGTATTGACAATCAATTCCTTTTAAAGAGTAGAAATTATTCAGCTCGGCATTCTTGAACTCCGTCCCATTGTGACAACATATAATTTTTACTCGCTCGTTCGCTTGGTTTCCATGAGAGTGACAAATTTCTTTATCAAACTTAAAGTTTCATTCTTCTGTTCAAAGAAAAATACCCAAGTGAAGGGAGAGAAATCATCAGTGATAACTAAGCAATAAGCCTTTCATCCAATACTGAGCACATTGACAGGACCAAAAAGATCCATGTGAAGTAGTTCCATAACTTTTGATGTCATGTGCATGAGCTTGGGCTTATGAGGCTTACGATGCTGCTTACCACGAGCACATGATTCGTATTTCTCGACCTACATAAAATCTTTGATTGGTAAGTTTCTGACTTAACCTCCCTTTGCTAGTCGATTAAGATTTTTCATGTTCAGATGGCCAAGTCGTTGATGCCACAGTAATACGTCATGTACAGCGAATTTAGAAAACAAACAGGTAACTTGATCAATGGGGGCTTTGTTCATATCGATTACGTAGGCATTTCCCCTGCATTCAGATTCAATCAAGTACCAATCCTCGGGTATGACAATCTCGGGCTTCAAAACCACGCATCCACCTTTTGTGAAGAGAACTTCTAATCCGTTGTCGCACATTTGGCATACGCTAAGAAGAGTGTGTTTGATTTCAAGAACATAATTGACATCAGAGAAGCTAAAGACCCCGTTTTTTACTGTGCCTTTCATAGTAATTCTTCAAGTTCTCCTCCTACAAAGGTGAGTAATCTGCCATCGAAGATTTTGATGTCGTTCAACTAGGAGATGTCCCCTGTCATGTGTTTGGAACAACCACTTTCGATAAACTAAAGTCTAACGACATCCCTCAATAGCCATTCCTGCACACATAGCGGGATTAGTGAGAAACTTGAACCCATACCATATTCGATCCGGGTTGACCATCACTTTTCAATCGTGAAACCTCATGAAAGATCATATGACTTTTCATAGTGTTTGAGGTTCGAGAGGAAAAGGATGTAGAGTTCGATGATTGAGAACACTAAGACTGAGATCTAGCAAGAATTTTGGGTTTCCAGATCTTTAAATCTTTGTTGGTCGGAACAAATTTTGTAGATATTTCATTTAATATCTTCGACCGTTTTTAGAAACCGTTTGAGTTTGAAAACTTTTGAGTGATCTCCTTTGTTAGATTCTAGTCTCCATCAGAAGGCTAGGCTTGAGGGAATTTATGTCCATGACGTCGGTAGTGTGAAGCCGTCTGATGATAGGTGTTCCTGGAATGGTCAGATATAAGAGGACGATGAACATAGTTTCTAGCTATGTGGCCCGGAACTCCACAATTAAAACAAGTTTTTCTTTTCGAGAAAAAGAATCTTAGTTCTGCTTGTGTTATTCTGGGAGCTGATTTTGTCTCTTATTTCCACTAGGTGCTTATTTCTTGTGTGCATATTTACTCTTGGATGAAACCTACTCACAATCATCAGCACAAGAGTGTGTATCGATGACTTTCTCCTTTAACTTAGGTTCATTTAGCTTTTAAGACGGGTTTTTCTTTTGATTTTGGTAAACAGCATTTGACGAGATTTCCTCTTTAGTTTTCGTTTTGTGTCATTTTCTATTTTTTCCAGATCGCCTTTTCTTTGCAGGAGTATGTCCTGTATGCTTAGTCTCATTTGAAAACTTTTCTTCAGAAACTGGCTTTTGAAGATGACTGTATCAGTTTCTTTGGAAACCGTTTCATTCGACACAATTCTTGATTCCGATTCTTTATTACCAGATGATGAGCAATTTTTGTCAATAATTTGACCATCACAAACACTTTTCTCATTATCTGATGAGTTGGAATCTTCAGTCTAATCCACCGATTTATCAGAGAACTCATGTTCATCAACAATTTCATTCACAAAATCCAACACAATAATATTTTCATCTTAACAATTTTTAGAGAGATCTGAAGTATCAGTTGAGGTTTCAGGGGAACTAGAATAGTTTTCTGAATCACTCGAAAAAGATGCCTCATACTCCTCTGGGAAAAAAGTTAAATCACAATCAGAATCGAAAACCACAATCATTACAAGTTTTAATTTTAACATCTTCAGATAACCCTGAGTCTTAAAAACCAAGGACTAAACAAAGTTCCAAATTTAATTATCATGTTTATCACACAAAGAAAAATCCAGTTCATAAGCATCAATTGGATGTAGTTTATCATCCACTCCCGACCGGTCCTCTACTATCACTGACTCTTCACATACACTAAATCAGTTGATATTGTCTACAGAATCAGATGTTAATGCCTTATCTTGTGGTTCCTCGAATGGAGTTTTATTGACTCCTTTTCATGTTTTAAATTTTCAACTGATTCATTTGGGCATTCTTGATTAATATGTGTTAACAAAGCTGATAGGCTTTGAAAATCGATGTGTCTAGCATTCTTTGGTTTAAAAAGTTCCCAAGCAATGTAATCGCTTGGTTTGCCATACTTAATTTTATCATAATTTTCCAATTCTTGCTTAGTAACAGACATTCTTGAGTAATTATGATTATATGGGTGAGGAACTTGTATATAACCCAACTCTTTACCCTTGTTTTCTGTAAATGCAAGCTATACATTACATAGACTATGAACAACGTCACTTGAGGTATAAAATTTCTTAATGTTTAACTCATTTTGTTGATACTTTCTAGTGAGAAGTATTAGCTCAGCTCTCACAGAGTCGCAATCCATTGTTCTTAAATTTAATCTGCTTTGTAATAATGGACCCAACATTTCGGTTGATTGACGTCCAGTAGAGCTGAACTATGTTCTTCTTTAAAGCGTCAATCTTTTCATTTAGAATTCTATTGTTATCTCAAAGACCAATGTACTTAGACATGTCAGTATTGTAATCATTGATTAGAGCGAAATTATGCGCTCTCATCTAGGCAATCTTATTTCTACAGTGTTCAGAACACAAAAGAGAGTTTACCATTTCAGAGAGAGTTTTGGGTTCCTCAATTTGCGCCATCAAGCATTTGAGATGAGTTTCTGCAACTTTCGAGATCTTTAGAGACTCCACTTGAGCTGCAACATCTACCCAGCTGAATCCTTGTTGCTCTTATACCATCAGCGCCTTTCCTGCTCCAGAGCCTCCTTGGCTAGATGAAGTTGAAGTTGACGTGTGAGCTAGAGTTACCGGAACCATGGATCTCTTTGAGTTCCTAGCAGTAGCAGCTTGAGCTGCTTCATATCCCACTAGTGTCTTCTTGCAATCTCTAGAAAAGTGTCCTAGTTCATGGCATTTGTAGTACCTTAACTTGTCTTTTACAGATCCAGCATGTATGTTTGACATGCGACGACGACCGTATCCCTTCTCAAACTTATCTACTCGGAATGCCGCCATCGCCAGATTCAAGGATGCATCCAATTCTTCAATGTCTTCTTTGACAACCTGATTTATCTCTGTATCAAGAACGGATGGAGGGAAAAGATCAACTAAAAGAAAAACGTTCAGACTATTGAGCATGGACGATACGAGAGCCAACTTTCTTCATTCTGCTTGGTTAGGAAGGCAAGGTTTTCAACATAGATTGTGGATGAGACATTCTGAGATGATGAGGGGTTCACTGGACTGTAAGCCACATTTGTGTGCTGAGGATATTGCTAAGCAGTAGCAGGTACAGCAGAGTTGTTTGGAAGAAACATTTCATAAACATAGTTTGTTTCCTAATCTAGAAGTTGTTCTTTAGTTATAGGACTGAAGGCCACCTTTGGATTACTATTCATCACTGGGCTGAAAATGAGGTTAGGATGGCTTTGGGACATCAAGGCAGCATTAGAACTGGTCATCTACGTCAACGATATGACGATAATGTATATAGGGCTTAAACGTCATTTGTATAAATGTTATTATTTGTTTATATGTTTTGTAGATGGCTCGAATGAGTGAGTCAGTTGGCTCGTACGAGTGCCACTCTGTCACTCGTGCGAAGCAACTACTCCCACGAGTCACAGCCTCTTTTTCACACACTCCAGTGCGAGTCATGTCGACCTATAAATAGAGGTGTGTTGTGTCAGAGCTAGGTGTGTTAGTTCAGTTGGTACGGCGAAGCCCTGCTGATTTGTTTACTTGCGTCTGTACTTTGCACGTCAATCAATATAATTCAGAGTAGTTAAACAGTATGTCTCTCTTGTTCGTTTGTCATCCTCTCTAGCAATGAATTCCGCCTCTGCTAGCTGAGTTAGATCAGACTGGTTTCTCATCGGAGGAGCTGATCCCCCGTTCACAAGTGGTATCAGAGCCTTGAGGCCTGATCTGCTGACAAACTTCAAGTTCTGCAGGCTACCAACTGTTTCAGATTAGTTTCATTGTTGTAGCTTTCTATTTCTACATTTCTCCCAAACTGATCTCGGATTTGGACGAAATTATGGACAAATTGGACTAGGATTCTAGGAAATCACGTTTAAATACATCCTAATAAATCCTTAACAATTTCAGATCTCAAATCGAGCTTAATCATGTAAAATTGGTAAAATTCATTCGTTTGAAGACTTAGTTGTTTCGGACGAGTAGAGAGACCACTCGCACGAACAACTGATCATACGTTTAGACCATTCATACAAGCAAGTAATCAGAAATTCTTAAAACTTTCAAGTTTACAAGTGTGTTTCGCACTAGTTACACATTCGTAGGAGCATCTAGTTCGTACGAGTGAAACTTCATCCGTATGAATTCCATTCTGGTTCGCACGAGTTACTTGTTTTAGTCACCTTGTCCGTACAAATTTTTGGTTTGTACGAATGGATCTTGATCGCACGAATTGTTTTTGTTATCCGCACGAAAGAATTTTTCCGTACTAATCAGATTGTTCGAAAAGTGTGTTTTTTAATTTTTACAGAAAAATGGCCGAAGAATTCTACAACGCATTCGCTACATCTGCAGTCACGACCATAGCGGCTCAAAACATGAATCTCGAAAACGAGATGGGTACAATGACCAAACCGCCAAAGTTAATGAACCTAGAAGACTTCGATAGCTGGAGCGAACGGTTCATGAATTGGGTCCAGGAAAATCACTTTACTTGCTGGTTCGCTATCGAAGTAAAATATCAAGCTCCCGTAGGTGAAAATGGCCTTGAAAAAACTCTAGCTCAATTCTCAGAGGTTGAAAGGGAAAGGATCATAAACGAAAAGAAAATGATGAACATTCTGCAACAATCCACCAAAGAATATATTTTGGCGTTATTACAACACGATGATGATGCACAATCATTGTGGAATACTCTTCGTTTGATTTTCCAAGGAAGCGCTCAGCTATGTAAGAGTAAACGAGTGTGGTTAAGTAAAGAGTTTGATATCTTTACACTGATTAAAGGAGAGACAGTGAAACAATTGATCGAAAGATACTGTTATTTGGTGGTGCAAATGAAGAGAATGGGAATCATCAAGACCAACGAAGAATTTGTTGATAAGTTGGAAGATTCTCTACTGCAAGGCGAATGGTCTACTTATTTGACCATCTTGAAGAATGGAACCAAGGCTGGTGGGACATGCACTTGAAATGCAAAAGATGGCAAAGAATAAAACCGTCCAAGTTCAACAAGATGTTAATCTATACTTCAAGAACAGTTCTGCTACTCAAATTCAGTCTCCGAAGATTCAGACTACCTTCAGCGCTTACAGCTCGCCAAGTTCACCATCAAACCAAAACAGTGGCTTTCAATCATTTGCTACAGTTAATCCTCACACGTCTCAAAGCCCACAGTCGTTACATGGATCAAGCAGTCCTCAAATCAACCGGAACAGTCAGTCAAATCCTACTCAAAGGGTTCTTCAGTGTAATATTGTAGTGGATTCCAGAATGCACAAAACTTCGATGAGAAAACCGCAAAGCAACACATGTCTCTATTAGCATCGGTTATCGAATCCTATGATAGTCTTGTAGCAGGAAGGATTGGAAATTCTGAAATGACTAGAGAGGACTATGACCAGATTAATCCAGTAGAGATGGAGTTGATTGACATAAAGTGGTGTATGGCATCTATCGTTCGATGCGCACAACGCTTTATGGAAATTACGGGAAAAGAGAAATTGGAAGGTTTGGATGGAAAACTGGGATTCGATAAATCCAAAGTTACTTGTTTTTAGTGTCGGGAAAAGGGTCACTTTAAGTGTGAATGCCCAAATAGAGAAGCTCAAGGGAACCAGAAACCATTTTCCGATGACTATTACAAGAAGGCTATTCACCACCGTCCTCCACCAAGAACTCGCATGGTGCAGATCGAAGATAAACAGCGGGAGACCAAAGATAAAGCGCTTGTGGTTACTCAGGAAGATGAGGTCTTTAACTGGAATAAATATATTTCCAAGAATGAAAGTTTGGTTTTGGTTGTTGAGATAATCGAAGAACCTGAAGAAGAATCAGAGGCAGCTATTGATGAGGCACCAGAAGATGATTATGACTATCATACATCATCAGAAGAGGAGGAACTTTTAAACAGTGCATTTAAACACCTCCTACCTAACGATATGTTGAAAAATTTTGTAGGTAATTTTGCACCAAGTCATCAATCATCTTATGAAGAACAAAAGAAGCTGGTTGTTGAAGAGAGAGTTGATGAAAAGATGGAGAAGTTGTCGGACGACATCAGCAAGGCATGCATGGCAAACGTCAATGAGGTAAATGAGTCTAAGAGTGAGTCTGTGGTAGAAAAACCATGTTAAAAATGTGCTGAGTCATGTAAAGAATATGTTGTAAAAGACACATGATATACTGAGCTCAATAGTTTAACAGATAATTTGTCAAGTGATTACAAATCAACTAAAGAAGCATACGACAAATTAAGTAACTCTGTTAAGCAATACACAAAAGCACTCAGAGAAAGTGACACAACACTTTTGATGCTCAAAGCGACTGCAATGGACAAGAAAATGGCCATTAATATTCACTTAAATACTATCGGCTATAAAGAGTGAGCTTGAGAAGGTAAGAATCAAAAGTGAACTGGTTAACAAATTGTTATTCAGTTATTCAAGAAGCTCTTATGTGATTGATCACATTTTACCTAAGATTGAAAATAAAGAAGAATATGAAAAGGTTGAAAAAAAGAGTGCAAGTTACGATCGGGTTCTACCCCCTATGTGGAATAGTTATGCTTGTAAAAAGCCTTCAGGGGTGGAAAAGGCGCTTGCTGAAAACTGAACAATCAAATGAGCTGCCTACAAACATCGACGTAACTTACACAACTTCTTAAAGTGAACGTGACTCTGAGGTGGTTAAAACTATGGTAGAAAATGTGTTAAAAAGTGAATCTGAAAAATCTGAGTCTGATGCTGAAACATCAAAAAATTGTCTGACCAATGATCCAAACGTCATAGTTTATAAAATGCAAGGATCAAATAAACTATTTTCTGATGAGGACTTTCCCATCCAGAACGTGAATCTGATCGTGTTGATAAATTGTTCAAGCTCATGTAGGTAATATGGAGTTATAAATGTTTCATCTTTGCTCTCTAGAAAGAAAACCCATGAGAATCTTGAATAATCATATGTAACAACAAGGCAATATAGATCACCAAATATGCTTTTGACATTTACTGATCCGAAAAAATCCATATGTAACCTCTCTAGTGGTAGCTTGATAGAATTCAACACTTTCGTGGGTGTGATTTCTTATGCTGCTTCCCCTTTTTATAGTTCAGACAATCATCGGATAATTGAAAACTCTTCAAATTAACACCCTCCACTAGGTCTTTATGCACAGGATAATTCATCTTTCGCAGACGAATATGCCCCATCTTTCTATGCCATAGTATCGACTCTTTCTCGGAACCATGGAAACAAAGCATTGAACTTTCTTCGATGTTGTTGATGCAACATTCACATCTAGAACATAAAGATCATTTTCACTCGGTGCACGCATCAGAATCCATTCCTCCAGAATCTTGAAACCCGGTTTTAAGATCAAGCATTCTGAAGGTCCACCTGCGGATGGTGTTAAACCAGTTCCTTCTTCAAATGACATACACACAAGTGCGGAATCCAAGTGTGCATGCAACCAAAGCAAAGTAAAGAACACAGGGTAACCAAAGATTCACTATCTTGATTAATGATTGAAGACAAGTAAAAATATATACACACAATTCTCGTATGACTCAAACAAACTTGTTGTGTTCTTGTGTCTTCATCTTCACCAGAAATGCTGACTGAGAGATCCCACTAGAAGATCAGCTAGTCAGCAGAAAGGCTCAAAAGCTAACCCTCACTGAGAGGTGCATGTCTGCTTTTATAGTGTCCAAGCTGGTCACTCGTACGAAAACAAGTTGCCAGACATACGGAACACACGATTACACACGAGACACAACTCCAGGATTGGTGCGAGTCACAGTTTCGTACGAAATGCTTGTGTTTCGTACGAAATCTCTTTGATTCGTACAAAACCTGTGTTTCGTACAAAATCTCTTGATTCGCACAGAATCCTTCTTCTTGGAGAACGTGTGTAGACTTAACGTACACAAGACTTATCAGTATGCACATATGCAACTGATTAACACAGACAAGCTAAGATGTCATACTAGATCAAGATAGAAGGATATCTCGATCTATTTGACATGACCAAACCTATACAGACACTTGAGCAAAGACCGTACAATTACAACTGTAATTAAGAACAAGCGACAGACACAAAACTGTATCAACAAACTCCCCCTTGGATTTTGCTGGTCTTTGGTCTTTGGTCTTTAGACTTTGGTCTTCACATAGAATGGTTTGGAGTATCAACAAACTCCCTCTGAAGATCTGCTATTTATTGATAGATTTGCTATCCAATGATTAGAGCATCAGATCTTCGAACTTCAAAGAAACTTCAAGTCTTTCTTGTTTCCTCTTCTGACTTGTCAGATTTCTTTGTTGCTGGTCTTTGTTCATGTTCTTTTGTATTAATCTTTACTCAATAGACAAATATAATTAGAACACAACTTTCTCTAGGAACACACATGAAAAACTTATCATAAATTCTTCGTATGATTGTGTTCCCTGAACGAGATACACACACTCGTACGAATTCCAGCAGCAGATTTGAGAAAAACAATTGACCAAGTTCATCCGTATGAGATACACACACTCAAACGAATTTCAGATTTTGGATTTCTTTGATGGATTACTTGTTGCAAGATATTACTTTATGAAGTTGCGATATCAAACAGATGGTTTTCTGGCATATCTTGTAGAAACTCTCTAGTATCAACTTTGGCTAACTTTCAATAAATAACTACATAAGCAACTAAGTAGACTAGACTTAAAATCAAAATATACAGATAAACTACAATCTTTTTCAAGTTTCAAGGTAAAGGAATCATACCAGCATTCTAATCTTTGTCAAAAACAATATTTGGTTTAAACTTCAAAATTAAATATATATGTATTCAACAATGATTATCGGTATTGTTGTCCACGTAAGCTCAGACTTATCAGATGTAATCATCATTAGGAGATATGATTAAGGTATGGATTTATACTTACTAGCGAGTGTTCAACCACATCATGACACATTCCCGTATCAAGATATGCACGAGAGAAAATCTTACCGGTGAGTATACTGCTTTATCATCTGTTTTGATGTATATGAATGATGTGAGGTACACACTTATTTTTTTATTGAAAATAAGCCCTTTGTGATTTAATCACTTATTGATGAGGAACTTGATTTTCATATACATGCAGGGCACATGGTTACATTCGTGAACAGGTTAGTACCATCGTACCGACAAAGAGACGAACTTAGCTCCCGCATAAAGCTGTGATATTTTATCACTTATTTTGGGGATGTGATATTTTTATCACTTATTTGATGGTCGAATGCAGTATGTACACGTATGTATGGTCTCATGGAAGTTCTAGACTTGTGCCACTGTTATTTTTCGGCAAAAAATTCAACCATGATACCCAGATGATAAGCCAGCATAAAGACCGTATATCTCAGAACCTCGACACTCTATCAAACGAAATTTCAGTACCAAGACCATATGCCAATGAATGGTTCCACCTGGCGTTCTGTCTGTTAAGTTTATATCAACTTGCACATTTTAGTCTGATTGTGAGCCTACCGATACATCATTAGCAAAGCTACTTATCAATCTTCTTTCTATGCTTTTAA